>CM073604.1:7971500-8444000 GCA_037074985.1 Solanum bulbocastanum
GAGGTGGCTTGGGAGTAGTCCCCTTGTAACATGAAAGACCTAAGGTTGACGTATGTAACCATGGAAAACTAAGTAAAAGCTATGCTATGAACTTAATGTATCTCCTATACTTATTAACTATGTCTTGTGTTGACTTACATTCATATGATGCTCATGTTGGAGATTATGCTATGGTTCTGATGTTTATGTTATGATTATGTTATTATCTCTTATGCTTATGTCTTATATTGACTAACCATTTGAGATGTTTTTATAATATTGTGTCAACTTTCATACTTAGTACCTTTGTACTAACGCATATTGCCTACATTCTAACCAAATATAGGGTTGGAGGCTTGAGTTTGCTTTGGAGGTTAGAGTTTCAAGGATTCTAGAAGAAGTGAAGAATTGTTGACTCCTCATAGCTTCGAACGAACCCTTTATGTTCCTTTATGTCATTTACTATGTTTTTAGACTTTGTATGGGCACCGTCCCAGTGAATTTTATTCAAGAGTTATAGATGATTTTAGACAAAGATGTTAGAACAGATTTCCGCTGTTATGAAATGTTTTCGATATTACGATTTAAAGAAAGTTTTAAATTTTCCCGTATTCTCTATTATCTTATGTTATGAATGTGCTAAGGGCTTGTATGCTACCCCTTCGGCGTTAAGTACGCCATGTCACATCTAGGGGATAGTCTTGGGTCGTGACAATTGATTTCAAGCTTTTTGCATCAAGGTATGATAGTTTTCATCTATGGATCTCTTTCCTCCATAAAGTTCCTAAACTCTCCAATTTTACAAAGTTAGAATTCCCAAATTAAAGTTAGAGTTTTCTTCTATGTTATGGGTTTCTTGATATTTTGATTCAATTGATTGTTTGATGATTTATTAAGCATAAATTGAGAAGATTTTGTATTTTTTAGGATGATTCCCCATGAACCCATGCATAACCCATGTTTTCTAAGCTACGATGCTACAACGTGGGCTTTTATCCATGAAAGAAGACATTATGAAGATATGCATATTCTTTATGAAAATATGAATTTAGGATTGAAGATTGCTTTGAGGCTGAAGCATATATGTTGTTGTTGTTGTTGTTGTTGTGAAAGGATTTCCTGCATCAATCAATAGATGCATGTGAAAGGATTTCTCACATAAGGATTATTAAGAGTTGAAAGGTTTTCTCAACTAACTTGGAATCAAGTTTAGGAGCTATTCTAAAGAAAGTTAGCTTGGATTGGCAATTTGATATGTCTTCTATGAAAGATAAGTCAAGTAAAGAATTGTGACTATTTTGTGGGATTTATGCTTAGCACCAAAAAGATATTGAGATAGAAGCTCTCTCGTAGCTAAAGGTCAGGTTTCTAGTAGCAATCTCCTTATCCCATACCTATGTGCCACCATAGGAACATTATCGTAGATAGACATTAGCTAGTGGATCCACATAAGCTAGAAGTTAAGGTACTTGCCTTGGAAAGTAAGGACACCCCTTTTCAGTGTGGGGAGGACACTAAATTCCATGTTATAGCTCACATCATCTTATATGTCGGTTAAGGCTAATTTCCACACTAATGATGAACTAAGGTTACTTAAAGAAGTATTTTTCACAAGTGTTCAGAAGAGAATTTTTACTTACATTTGACCATGACTATTATGATTTTTTCTAACCTTTTTCTTATGGTTTCTACTTGGTCTTTGCATGAGCATGAAAAGGTCCCTTTTAGCATGATTTATATCTCTATGCGTTATTATCATGCTTGGTACATTTTGTACTAATGCATACTCTTTCCTACATTCTTATAAAAATATAGGGTTCGATGCTCCAGATTAGCATCTTCGTG
Organism: Solanum bulbocastanum; assembly: GCA_037074985.1. Taxonomy (NCBI): domain Eukaryota; kingdom Viridiplantae; phylum Streptophyta; class Magnoliopsida; order Solanales; family Solanaceae; genus Solanum; species Solanum bulbocastanum. Next base: position 7,973,325 of record CM073604.1, read on the forward strand.
GCTAGGAGTCACCATGATCATACTTAGTAGTGGTGAGTCCTCATGCTTCGAAGACCGAACCTTTTATCACTTTCAGTCTTTACTTTCAGTATTGTATGTGAGGTCAGGGTTACGTCCCGATCACTTTTAATGTAATCGATGTCTATTGAGACTATGTAGACTTCCACTTTGTTTTATAAACTCTTTTAATATGAACTGTGTTTTAAAATCTCTTGATTTTCTATTATCTTGTTTATGCATGCTAAGTGGCTTGTGTAGGTCCTCTCGGGGTCCTATATGCCATGTTACACCTAGGGTCTACCTTGGGTCTTGATAAACTTGGTATTCAGAGCACAAGGTTTGGAAAGGTCCTAGGAAGTCTCATAAGTTACACCGAGTATATTCTTGTTCATGAGTGTGAAACGCGCCACATTTATGAATAAGAAGCTATAAGATGATTAGAAAACTCCACTTCTTTCATTACTCTAAGTCGTGTGATAGAGTGTAACTCTATAAGTCTTTTCTAATAATCTGTGTCCGATGCTTTTTAGGAAATGGCCCCTCGAAAAGCATATGCTAGAAGGAATATGAACGAGAATGTGGAACAAGAGGCTCCTTCACAAGCTCCTCAAGTTACGGCTAATCTTTTGGCTGAGCAAGTGATTAATGTAGAGTTTAGTGCTACTTTTAAAGGGTTGGCTCAAGCCATGACTGCTGAAGCTAATAGAGAGGCAGTGGTCCCCGTGAACCCAATTATGGGTACGGTGGCATCTAGAGTGAGGGACTTTATGAGGATGAATCCTCCAGAATTTCATACTTCTAAGGTTGAGGAAGACCCTCAAGAGTTCATTAATGAAGTGTACAAGGTGTTGATTGATGATCATGGGAGTGACGTCAGTGCAAAAGGCAAAATTGTCCGCTTATCAACTTAAGGGTGTTTCTTAAATTTGGTTCAATCAATGGAAGGAATGGAGGGTAGTTGACGCGGGTCCTCTCAATTGGGAAACGTTTAAGGTTGCTTTTCTTGATAGGTTCTTTCCCCTTGAGATGTGGGAGGCAAAGGTACTTGAATTCATCAATCTTCGTCAAGGAAACATGAGTGTGAGGGAGTATACTTTGAAGTTCACACAATTATCTAGGTATGCTCCTACTATGATTGCCGATCCTAGGGCAAGAATGAGTAAATTCATTTCGAGTGTATCTAAAATGGTGGTTAAGGAATATCGTACCGCCATGCTTATCAATGATATGGACATTTCTCGTCTAATGTTTCATGCTTAACAAATAGCAGAGCAGAAACTTAAGGAAAGATCTCGGGAGACAAAGAAGGAAAGGATCGGTGATGGTAACTTCTCACATTCAAGGTCCGATGGACATGGTCGTTCTAGGTTCCAACAAAGGTTTTCTGGTCAAGATTCCTCTAATACTCTTCCTAAATTCAACAAATATAAGGTGTCTAACCCTAAGCCTCAAGGAGGGAATGATGGTGGATCTTCATTGTCTACTTGTGCTAAGTGTGGGAGGAACCATGAGATCAAATGTTTAGCCGGTATGGATGGTTGATATGGTTTTGGAAAGAGTGGCCATAAGATAAGGGATTACCCTATGCTTACAGCTAAGGGAAGAGAAGGTAAGCAAGCTCCTCCTAGTGGTTTGGGTTCAAATTCTCCAAAGCAAAACTGATTATATGCACTTCAGACTTGTCTTGAGCAAGAGGGTTCTCCCAATGTGGTTACCCGTACGTTGAAAGTCTTTCAACTTCATGTTTATGCTTTACTTGATCAGGGTGCTACCTCATCTTTTGTGACACTATATGTGGCTATGAGGTTTGATATTCTTTTGGATGTGTTGCTAGATCAGTTTTCAGTCTCTACTCCTACCGGTGAATCTGTTGCGGCTAAGAGAGTCTATAGAAATTGTTCCATTTCCTTATGTCATAGAGTCACTCGTGTTGATCTTGTAGAGCTTGATATGCTAGATTTTGATGTTATCCTTGGTATTGATTGGTTTCGTTCTTGTAATGCTTCTATTAATTGTAGAACCAGAGTGGTCAAGTTTCTGTTTCAAAATAAGTCTATCCTACAGAGGAAAGGGGGAAATTCTTAAATCTAGAAAGGTGATTCTAAGGGTTGAATATACCATCTAGTTAGCATGAGAGATATATATTCTGAAACCGCTACACTTGAGCTGGTACTCATTGTAAATGAGTTTTCAAAAGTTTTTCCAGATAATCTACCTGGTATTCCTCTCGAAAGGGAGATAGTCTTTAGTATTGACCTTCTCCTAGATACACAACCAATCTCTATTCCTCCTTATCGAATGGCTCAATTAAAGGATCAATTGAAAGACTTGTTGGATAAGGGTTTCATCCGAACAAGTATCTATCCATGGTATGCTCCAATTTTGTTTGGTAGAAAGTAAGATGGTTCACTCTGTATGTGTATTGACTATCAGCAATTGAATAAGGTTACGGTTAAAAACAAATATCCTCTTCCAAGGATAGATGATTTGATTGCTCAACTTCAAGGGGCAAGTTACTTCTCTAAGATTGACCTTCGGTCGAGTTATCACCAATTGAGGGTGAAGAAAGATGACATTCTGCAGACAGTTTTTCAAACTCAGTATGGTCATTATGAGTTTTTGTTAATGTCATTTTGTTTGACTAATGCTTCGGCGGCATTTATGGACTTGATGAATAAGGTGTTTAGACAATACTTTGATATGTTTGTGATTTTGTTTATATATGACATATTGATCTACTCAAGGAGTGAAGACGAGCATATCGATCATTTGAGGATTGTATTGCAAGTTCCCAAGGACCAACAAATCTTTGCAAAGTTTAGCAAATGTGAATTTTGGTTGAGGTCCGTAGCTTTTCTCGGTCACATTATTTTCGATAAGGGTATTGATATAGATCCTAAGAAGATGGAAATGGTCAAGAGTTGGCCTAGACCTCTATCCCCTTCGGATGTTAGAAGTTTCTTGCGTTAATCCGGTTACTATAGAAGGTTTGTTGAAGGGTTTTCTTCAATTGTCTCTCCATTGATGTCATTTACCCAAAAGAAGGTTAAGTTCATATGGTTGGAGGTATTTGAGAGAAGTTTTCAAGAATCTAAAGATAGACTTACTTCCGCTCCGATGTTAACTTTAACAGAAGGAACTGATGGATTTGTGGTTTATTGTGATACCTCAATAATTGGGTTAGGAGGCGTCCTTAAAATGGGAAATTCATTGCCTATGCTTAAAGGCAACTTAAGATTCATGAAAATAATTATCCTACCCATGTCCTTGAACTACCAGCAGTTGTTTTTGCCTTAAAGATTTGGAGGCATTACTTATATGGTGTTCATGTGGATGTTTTTACCGATCACAAGAAGAGTTTACAATATGTATTCAAACAGAAAGATCTGAAATCTTTGCCAAAGAAGGCCGCTTGAGTTACTAAAAGATTATGACATGAGTGTTATCTACCACCCTGGTAAGGCAAATGTGGTGTCAGATGCTTTTAGTCAATTATCGATGGGTAGTGTAGCTCATATTGAAGATGATAAAAGAGAATTGGTTCGAGATGTTTATAGATTAGACCGATTGGGTGTTCAGTTATTTGACTCTACCAAAGCTGGTATTATGGTTCAAAATAGTTTAGAATCATATTTTGTGGCAGAGGTTGAAGCCAAGCAAGGTCTCGATCCAACTTTGGTTGAATTAAAGGAAGCAGTGCTTAGAAAGTCCGTTGAGACTTTCTCCTAAAGGGGAGATGGTGTGCTTCAATATCAGGTTCATTTGTGTATTCCTAATTTAGATGAATTAAGAGAGAAGATCTTATTAGAAGCCCAAAGTTCTTGACATTCTATTCACCTAGAAGCCACCAAGATGTACGGTGACTTAAGGGAGGTCTATTGGCGAAATGGGATGAAGAATGATATTGCGGAATTCGTGGATAAGTGTCCAAATTGTCAACAAGTAAAGGTTAAGAATCAAAAGTCAGGAGGTTTTTCTCAAGATATTAGCATTCCTACTTGGAAGTGGGAACATCTGAATATGGACTTAACTGTGGGTTTACCACGTACCCGGCGACAACATGACTCAATTTGGGTTATAGTAGATCGAATGACAAAATCAACTCATTTCATTCCCACCAAAGTTTCTTATTAGGCGAAGGACTATACTAAGTGCTATGTGAGGGAAATGGTGAGGTTGAATGGAGTGCCCTTGTGCATTATATCTGATCGTGGGACCCCATTCACTTCTCAGTTTTGGAAATCTTTCCAAAAAGGTCTTGGTACTAGTGTTAAACTTAGTTCGGTCTTTCATCCTCAAATCGATGGGCAAGCAAAGTGTACTATCCAAACTTTGGAAGTTATGTTAAGAGCATGTGTAATTTACTTCAGGGGTAATTTGGATGATCATTTGCCTTTGATTGAATTTGCGTATAATAACAGTTATCATTCAAGCATTGGTAAGGATCCATTTGAGGCTCTATATTGTAGGAGGTGTAGATATCCTATAGGTTTGTTTGAAGTGTGTAAAGCTGTCTTGATAGGTCCTGAATCGGTACATGAGGCAATGAAGAAAGTTTGGCTTATTAGAAAGAGGTTGAAAATGGATCAAAATCAACAAAAGTCTTATGCCGATATTAGAATGATAGATTTTGAGTTTGAGGTAAATGATTGGTCTACTTGAAAATTTCACTCATAAAGGGTGTAATGAGATTTGGGAAGAAAGGGAAGCTTAATCCCCGTTATATGGGCTCGTATCAGATTTTGAGGCAAATTGGTAAGGTCACTTATGAGCTTGATTTGCTTAATGAGTTGGCATTAGTTCATCCAGTTTTTCATGTCTCTTTATTGAAGAAATGTGTTGGAGATCTAACATATATAGTTCCCTTAGAAGGTTTGGGACTTAAGGAAAATCTTTCTTATGATGAAGTTCTTGTTGATATTTTAGACCGACAAGTCAAGAAGTTGAGAAATAAAGAAGTTGCTTCCGTGAAGGTTCTATGGAGGAATCAGTTAGTTGAGAGTGGTACTTTGGAGGCTGAGGCCAATATGATGTCCCGTTATCCTCATCTCTTTTCTTCAATCCCTATTGTATCTTGAGGTATTTAGTTTCTCATGATTTACTCTTTTGGTGTCATTTGTCTTAGATATTCCTATGATTTCCTCATTTATGCATGTTCATAAAAAAGTTTGATTTTTGAGAAAACGAATTAATCGAGTGATCTCTACATATTTATGTGCATTTGAGTATGAGTTGCATATAGACTTCATGATATGATGTTTTGAATATGCTTTAGCTTGGAGTTGATGTTTTCTCCTCGGATATGTGCATTTTTGTGATTGCATGCATGTTGGGCTATTAGGTTGACTTCCTACCTTTTGTATGATGTTTAGAATCTCATTCGAGGACGAATGTTCACAAGAAAGAAATATTGTAACACCTCGGAATAGAGAAGGCTAAGGAAGGCACCGAATAGGCAAGACACCAGCCCAAATATGGGCCATGAGACCCTCCATAGAACCCTTGATAGGTCGTGAAAGGGACCACAACCCGTTATAGTGCTCGTGAAGGGTTCCTAGAACCTACCCGTGAAGGTTTCCCTCCCACTGTCCCTTAGACAGTATGTGGTTAGCAACACAGACCGTTAAGGTGGTCGTGAAGAGGGTCAGGACAAAAGGGGTTCTCCCCTTGCCACTGGTTAAAGACCACGACGGCCATAATGGCTTGTGGAGTCCTTGATGGGCCGTAAAGGCCATCATGAAGACGGTCCATCAGTTTTTATGTCAAGGGCTTGACCCTGTCTTTTCCTAATTATTTTAATTCAATACCCTGTCGTTTTACCCATAACCCAAAGCTCTATATAAAGGTTTTTACCCCCAAAATCACCAAATTTATTTCATTCTTTCAATTTCCCAAAAGAAGAACAAGTCATCTCCTAAAATATTTCTCTCTCTAGAAGTTTGAAGAAGAAAGTTAGGGTTTCAAGATCAAGTCTCCTAATACTCCATTGATTTCAAACTTTTTGCATCAAGGTATGATAGTTTTCATCTATGGAGATATTTCCTCCATAGAGTTCCTAAATTCTCCAATTTACAAAGTTAGAATTCCCCTATTGAAGTTAGGGTTTTCTTCTTTGTTATGGGTTTCTTGCTATTTTGGTTCAATTGATTGTTTTATGATTTATTAAGCATGAATTGAGAAAATTTTGTGTTTTTGAAAGATGATTCCCCATGAATTCATGCATAACACATGTTTTCTAAGATGCTATTGTAACGACCCTTCCGAAATACTATAAGTCAATATCTCACGAGATGTTTATGCATATATTGTCCTCACACTAGTAAAAATGATATAAAAAAGAATATTACCAACTTTTCGAGTACCCAAACTAAGTGGCTTATGCTTCATACAATCTGGAAAAAAAATAGTAGTAAATTTAATATATTACAAGACTTAGGCTACACACCTCAAATGAACAAAACATCTAGCCATACTTATATTACAAACCATGGTGACATGATCCGATTAGCCCTCAAAATTTCATGCAAATATACAACACATAGATCATGTATAAGTCCCAAAGTTTATACAAAATATAGATGCCTATATGCACATGTGATCTTTCTTAAGGCTCTCAAAATTTCCATCTCTAATGGCCAACTTCATGCCTCATCTCGATCATTCCCTACGATAGAAACAACTATCACTAAGCATATAGCTTAGTGGTGTAAAAACTATAGGTTCGGAGCCCTCAAATTCACCAAGCTACCTTTCTCAAGTCATGAGCAGTGCAATTGAAACATAATAACTAAATCAAGTAACAATATATAAAGAGTATCAAGTTCAATATTTAAAGATCCAAATGTCAAGAACGCTCATAGCACCATTTTCCAAGAGATTCAATAACAAGGCTTGCCCAATATGCGCATCATGTCGTCACACCAAGCACAAACAAGTATCAAGAAGGGCCGACGCCCTATATCAAGAAGGGTCAAAGCCCAATAATCAAGAGAACCAAGAACCATATTAAAAATGGCATTCTAGTTCGTACTTAAAATGGAAAACTTCCACTCTTAAGAAGAACTAAAAATCTAGAGTCAAGATGTCAAATGATCCAAATTAAGAGGCATACCAATAGTGATAAAGTCACAACCATAAGAAGGACAAGGTCCCAACAACAGTGTCAAGTGATCAAACAATTCATACAAGTGGGCGAGTTACACAAGCGTCATACCAACACAACAATGCAAAGTGACAAAAGGTAACCAAGGTACCAAGATCAATTTTCAGATACCAGCAGCTAAAAGAGTGTAAGTACAAGTTTATATGCAAACCTTAATAATTAGCGTAGAACAGTCCAACACAACTGTGTGAGTTCAAACCGTAGACCAACCCACGTATCAAGGTCCTCAACTTGTTCACAAGTATATAAAACCTTACAAATACAATTAAATAACTTTCTTAATTCCCAATATCTCAATAATGTTGAAATAAAATAGGATTATCATCGTAAGTAAGCTTAGCCTGTACAGATACAACTATACTCCCAAAACAGTAATTCTGGACAGTCTAGTACCTCATGTTGCAACTTAGATTTGAAAAAGAAAATGGTAAAACTGGACAGTATATCCTTCATGAAATATGTAGATACATCTTTTAAGGTTGCAAAAAAAACATGAATCACCACAAAATATATTTTGTACAATAAGATATCATCGATACACTAACAGTTGTTCATACAGGATTTTTAAACCCGAAATTTGGACAGAACTTGTCCTATGTTGTGTCCCATATTTCGAATCCATAACAGCTAAATTAGAGGTTTACATAAACATAAGAGTTGTATATATACGAAGTAGATTTCCAAATCATATTTATTCACCCAAAAATGAGTTCTAGAGAACGATATGTTCTAAAAGTAATACACATTACTCATCTACAAAACATATTTCGACTACTTACCAAAGAGCAGTGTGTGTCTCGAATTCCAGCCAAAAGGTTTGGACCAAGTTTTTCTTTCATAATTTTGAAGAACAAATGGTTAGATAATGCTCTAAGGTTCTTAGACTTCAAGGGACACGAAATTCACTAGAGGAAGGATCAAAATATAGTCTCAAGAGTGATGTTTATCCCAAGTACACAGCTGTCCCTCAAGGGCTGCCCAAATAGTTTTGTGTTCTGCCCAAAATGCATACATATACCCTTTTATATATATCCTTCACCTCCTTCTAAAATTATGCATAATTCTAATTAAACTATTACGTAAATACCCCAATCCAATCCCATAAATTATGATATAATTTATGTTAAGCAATCTAGCAATCATCACAAAATTTCATGTTTCCAAAATGAGAATAAAACATATTGTAGTAAGTAAGCAACGATAAATTGACATGCGACTCTTGTTAGCATTTAGGGGTGTTACAGCTATAATGTGGGCTTTTTTCCATGAAAGAAGTGTTTATGAAGATATGCATGTTCATTATGAAAAGATGAATTTATGATTAAACATTGCTTTGAGAGGGAAGCATATATGTTGTTGTTGTTGTTGTGAAATGATTACTCACATATCACTCAATACATGCATGTGAAAGGGTTTCTCACATAAGGATTCTTAAGAGTTGAAAGGTTTTCTCAACTAACTTGGAATCAAGTTTAGGAGCTATTCTGAAGAAAGTTAGCTTGGATTGGCTATTTCAAGTGCCTTCCATAAAAGATAAGTCAAGTAAAGAATTATGACTATTCGGTGGGATTTATGCTTTGCATCGAGAGGATATTGATATGGAAACTCTCCCGTAGCTAGAGGTCGGGTTTCTAGTAGCAATTTTCTTATCTCCTACTATGTGTCACCATAGGAAGATTGTTGTGGATAGACATTAGCTAGTAGATCCATGTAAGCTAGAAGTTAAGGTTCTTGCCTTGGCAAGTAAGGACACCCCTTTTCTGTGTGGGGTAGACACTAAATTTCATATTATAGCTCACATGGTCCTATATGTCAGGTAAGGTTAATCTTCACACTAATTATGAACTAAGGTTACTTGAAGAAGTATTTTTTTTCCCAAGTGTTCAAAAGAGAAATTTTATTTGCATTTGACCATGACTATTATGATGTTTTCTAACCTCTTTATTATGGTTTCCACCTGGTCATTGCATGAGCATGAAAAGGTCCTTTTTAGCATGATTTATATCTTTATGCATTTATATCATACTTGGTACATTTTTGTACTAATGCATACTCTTGCCTACATTCTTATAAAAATGTAGGGTCCGATGCTCTAGATTTGCATTCCCATGGCTTGGAGTCACCTTGATCATACTTAGTAGTGGTGAGTACTTATGCACTGAGGACCAAACGTTTTATCGCTTTCAGTCTTTACTTTTAGATATTGTACGTGATGCCAGGGTTACATCTATTTGATGTAATAGATGGCTATTGAGACTATGTAGACTTCCGTTTCATTTTATAAACTCTTTTGATATGAAGTGTATTTTAAAACCTCTTAATTTTCTTCTATCCTGTTTGTGCATGCTAAGTAGCTTGTGTAGGGCCTCTCAGGGTCCTATACGCCATGTTACACCTAGGATCTTGGGTCATGACAAGTATGTCCAAACATAGCATGATATTGGAGATTCACATAAATTTATATTGTTTATCAAATATAGATATTCGTGGTTAAAAGACATCTCAAAGAGTTGACAACTAATTGTGAAGCTTTTAGAAGTATACTTAGATGGTTACACCCTCCAAGGGGTAAATTCAAATATAATACTGATAGTTTAGTAAGATTTGGGACTGGGTCAATGACTTCTTGTATAGGAAATGAAGCTGGGAAGATGATATGTTCTGAATCAAGATTGAGGGAGAATGTTTGGTTATTGAAGTAGAAATTAATGATGGGTCAATGACATGTTGTATAGACTATTGTTTAAACCATAGTTTAGTATCTTTGATTACTGAAACAAATTCATTAATGTCTTAATAAGTCATAAATAGAATTTGGGAGGTCCCATGGTTGACATCTCTAGATGTAGGGTACATAAAAGAATTGATGATAAATAAGGAAGTGACGGTGGTGCATACTTTTCAAGACGAGAACACATTAGCAGATTTTTTCTACCATCATGCTTTTGATTTTTGCAGGTACACAAAAAAAGCAATTCTCTAACATACACAAATTCCTCAACAAGCACAAAGAATAATACAACTCGAAATGGAAAATATGCCAAATCTGAGAATACGAAGAATACAAAATATAGGCTTTATGTTACAGACCTAATATAGATTGAAAGAACAAAAAAATACAATAGAGGAAACTTAAGTAGAATCTCGATATCGCATTTTTTCAACTAAAAATTTATCTTCTTAAACAATAGTATCAGCTCCATAGGGGTTCAATTTGTTGAGAGGATAGATTAAAAGTTGTAAAATTAAGGAAATGAAAACATCAAGACAAGTATATGAGCAAGGTAAGAGGCAATTTCAAGTTCAATCGAGTTCTTTTTCGTTTAGGGGAGAGTTGAACAATCACATACCTTTTTAACATAGATCTACTTCAATCATGTTAAAGAATACTTCATTGGTGTTGAATCATAACATTAGTCAGAATTTTTGACATTCAAGTGATTATAGGCCAAACATGGATATTGTTTGTAGAGGTTGGTGATCGGAGGTGTGATATTGTATTAAGGAAGACAACATGTTTGCGGTCCATATTGATTTGTTTACTCATTTGATTTGATGTTGAGGACTTCCAGTGAAGCTGAAGAAGTGTTTTTGATACTCTTGAAGCACTTGTCTTTTTTGTTTTAGTAATTTCAGTTTTTTGGATTTTTCGGGTTTGGGCTACTTTTGGGCTTGGACATTTGTAAATAGCTCTCTTTTTATTAATAAAAGGCTCAGATCGGCGATCTTAGGCTTTTCTAAAAAAAAAAAAACTTGGGATGGGTAGTATAGAAAGTAAAACAAAATATCCTAAAACAGGGGGTGTGTCGCGACCCCTTTCCATTTACCGTATGCACATAAATTACAAGATGTAAAAATTATTTTTTTTTTCTCATGCAAGTAATTAATGATAATAAAAATCATCCACTTCCGAGTACCCAAACTAGTTGGGTTCATGCTTTATACAATCATTACCAACAAATAGGACATGTAACATATTATAAAACTTAGGCTTACACACCCAAATAAACCAAACACATAGCCATACTTAGATTACAACCCATGAACATGATACGGTAAAGCTTCAAAATCGAATGCAAATATATACATCATATAGGTCGTATATAAGTACCAAAATTTATACAAAATATATATGCCTATATGCAAATGTGATCTTCTTAAAAGTTCTCAAAATTTCCATCTCCCATAGCCATCTTCATGCCTCCTCTCGATCAGCCCCTACGATAGAAACAACTATCGCTAAGCATATAGCTTAGTGGTGTAAAAACTATAGGGTTGGAATCCTCAAAATTCACCAAGCTACCTTTTCCAAGTCAATGAGCATCATACTTGAAATATAATAAATAAATCAAGTAGCAATAGATAACAAGTATCAAATTCAATAATCAAAGATACAAATATCAAGAAGCTCATAGCACCCTTTTCCAAGAATTTCAATAGCAAGGCTCGCCCCATATATACTTCATGTCGTCACACCCGGCACAAGCAAGTATCAAGAAGGGTCGCTGCCCTGTATCAAGAAGGACCGAAGCCCTGTATCAAGAAGACCAAGAACCATATTAAAAATGGTTTTCTAGTTCGTACTTAAAATGGATAACTTCCATTCCTAAGACGAACTACAAATCCAGAGTCAAGATGGCAAATGATCTGAATCAAGAGGCCTGCCAAGAGTGACAAAGCCGCAGCCACAAGAAGGACATAGTCCCAACAAGAGTGCCAAGTGATTAAACAATCCGTACAAGTGGGCGAGTTACACAAGCATCATACCAACATGACAATGCAAAGTAACAAGAGGTAGCTGAGGTATCAAGATCAAATTTCATTTAAACCAGCCATCACAAGAGTTCAAGTGCAAGTTTATACACAAACCTCAATACTTTAGCGTAGCAATAATCCAATAAACTTCGCAAGCTCAAACCAGAGACCAACCAACGTATCAAGTTCCTCAACTTGTTCACAAGTCTATACAACCTTAAAAATGCAATTAAACAACTTCTTTAATTCCTAATATCTCAATAATATCAAAATAAAATAGGATTATCATCATAAGTAAGCTCAGCCCACACAGATACAATTCTGTTTTCAAAACAGTGATTCTGGCTAGTTTAGTACCCCATGTTGCAACTTAAATTTGAACAGTAAATCAGTAAAAATAGATTTTGTAACATTCATTAAAGTTGTAGATACATCCCTTAAGATTGCAACACAACAAGAATCACTGAAAAATACATTTTGTACAAAAAGATATCATCAATACACTAACAGTGGTTCCTACCGGAATTCTAAACCCGAAATCCGACAACACTTGTCCTGTGTTGCGTCCCATATTTCCCATGCATAACAGCTAGATTAGACTTTAACATAAACATAAGAGTTGTAGATACATGAATCAGCTTTCGAAAACATATTTATTCACCCAAAATGGAGTTATACAGAACGAGATATTCTAAACGTAACACAACATACTCAGCTACAACAACAGAGAAATCTGGACAAAACTTGTCCTGTGTTGCGTCCCGGTTTTCACATCCATAACAGCTAAATTAGACTTTCACTTAAACAGAATAGTTGTAGATACATGAATCAGCTTTCCAAAACATATTTATTCACCCAAAACAGAGTTCCAGATCACAAGATATACACAATTTACCAAACACTACCCAGCTCGGAAACAGATTTCAGCACTTACCAACAAAGTAGTTTGTCTCCTTGATTCCAGCCAAAAGACCAAGGTTTTTTTCTTGTGATTTTTGAAGAACAGATGATAAGCTAGTTTCTAAGGGTTTTAATCTTCCATTCCCACGAAATTATTCAAAGAGAAGTGGACTATATAGTCAACAAGTGATGCTTATCACTTGGGACATTTGGCTGGCCAAGGTGCTGCAACCATACTTTATATTTTTATCCTTTTGTGCTGCCCAAAAATGCATATTTACATATTTATATGTATATGCCTCAACCCCATTTAATTACCTATAATTAGGATAGAATATTATGTATATACCCCAACACAAATCCATCCATTACGATACACTTTATATTAAGCAAGTTAGAAATTTTTCACAACTTTAAAGTTCCCAAAATATGAATAAACCATATTGAAGTATTTAAGCAACGGTAAATCACCATGAGACTCTTGTTAGCATTTAGGGGTGTTACAACTCTCTACCCCTTAAAGAAATTTCGTCTCGAAATTTATCTTACCTTAGTCCCGAAACAAGTGTGGATATTGGGTCCTCATGTCTTCTTCTCTCTCCCAGGTAGCTTCTTTTCCCGAATGGTTCCTCCAAAGTACCTTTACTAAGGGGATTTTCTTGTTTCTAAGTTGCTTCACTTATCCGAGCTTGAATCAAAATAGGTTCTTCATTATACGTCAAGTCACGATTAATCTCAATAGATTCAACTGGAAGAACATGAGATGGATCGGAACGGAATCTTCTGAGCATAGAAACATGGAAGACATTAAGTATCTTGTCTAACTCAGGTGGCAAAGCCAATTTATATGCAACCGGTCCAACCCTTTCAAGTATCTCATACGGCCCAATAAATCGAGGACTAAGCTTTCCTTTTCTGCCAAATCTCATAATCTTTTTCCATGGTGACACCTTTAAAAATACTTTATCTCCCACTTGATATTCAATGTCACGTCTTTTAAGATCAGCATAAGACTTTTGTCTATCCGAAGCAATCTTTAGACGATCCTTGATAATTTTTACCTTGTCCTCTGTTTGTTGCACAATTTCAGAACCAATGAGTTTCCTGTCACCAACTTCACTCCAACAAAGAGGGGTCCGACATTTTCTTCCATACAAAGCTTCATAGGGAGGCATTTAAATACTCGATTGGTAACTGTTATTATAAGCAAATTCAATCAAAGCCAAATGTTTGTCCCAACTACCCTCAAACCCTATAATGCAAGATCGAAGCATATCCTCCAAAACTTGTGTCACCCTTTCCGACTGACCATCTGTCTGAGGATGAAACGAAGTGCTAAATTTCAGCTTAGTGCCCAGCGCTTCTTGCAAGCTTCCCCAAAATCTAGATGTAAACCGTGGGTCTCGATCAGATACAATAGACATAGGGATCCCATGTAGGCTTACAATCTCATTAATGTACAATTTGGCTAAACGCTCAAGTGAGTAATCCATCCTGATTGCTAAGAAGTGTGCACTCTTGGTCAGCTTATCCACAATCACCCATATTGCATCATGATTTCTTTGGGTGAGAGGAAGTCCAGAAACAAAATCCATAGTTATTCCCTCCCATTTCTATTCTGGTATCAACCAGGGCTGTAGCAACCCAATTGGAACCTGATGTTCTGCCTTTACTTGTTGACAAACCAAACATTTAGAAACGAACTCCGCAATGTCTTTCTTCATACCATTCCACCAATAATTTGCTTTGATGGTTTGGTACATCTTTGTACCCCTGGGATGCATTGCATATGATGAGATATGTGCTTCATTCAGTATCTCCTTCTTCAAATTGTCATCATTAGGGACACAAAGTCTATCTTGATAAAATAAGACACCATCCTCTGATAATGTAAAATCAAGCTTTTCCCCGTTTTGAACTTCTCGGCCCACTTTGACAAGTTTCTCATCCAACTTTTGTGTTTCTTTCACCTGTTCAAGTAATATTGGCTTTACTTGCAAACTAGCGACAACTGAACCCTTTGAATCAAGTGTCAAACAAACATTCATGGCTCTCAACTCAAGAAGCAAGGGCAAAGGCCTCAGAGAAATACTTGCGAAGGATTTTCTACTTAAGGCATCTGCAACCACATTAGCTTTACCTGGATGATAATCAATTGTGCAGTCATAATCCTTAATGAGTTCAAGCCATCTACGCTGTCGGAGGTTCAGCTCCTTCTGAGTACTCAAGTACTTTAAGTTCTTGTGATCAGTGAATATATGACATTTCTCTCCATACAAATAATGCCGCCATATTTTTAAAGCAAACACTACTGCAGCAAGCTCAAGATCATGAGTAGGATAATTCAATTCATGCGGTTTTAATTTCCTAGAAGCATAAGAAATAACCTTCCCGTCTTGCATCAAAACACATCCGAGACCATTGTGAGAAGCATCGCTATATACTACATACTCCTTCCCTTCAGTAGGTAAAGTAAGTATAGGTGCCCGAGTCAGCAAGGATTTGAGTGTTTCAAAGCTTTCTTGGCATTTGTCATTCCAAGTAAACTTCACTTCCTTCTGCAATAGCTTAGTCAATGGAGAGGCGATAATAGAAAAGCCTTTCACAAATCTTCTGTAATATCCTGCTAAGCCCAAGAAACTTCTTACTTCGGTTTGACTTTTGGGAGGTCTCCACTCAACAACTGCTTGTATCTTACTAGGATCCACCTTGACGCCTTCGGCCGATACAACATGTCCCAAAAACTTCACTTCATCAAGCCAAAATTCACACTTGGAAAGTTTAGCATAAAGTTCTTTCTCCTT
This sequence comes from Solanum bulbocastanum, assembly GCA_037074985.1. Lineage (NCBI taxonomy): Eukaryota > Viridiplantae > Streptophyta > Magnoliopsida > Solanales > Solanaceae > Solanum > Solanum bulbocastanum. The sequence continues at coordinate 7,988,946 of CM073604.1, forward strand.
CAAAATTTGCAAAATAATTCGAAGGTGTTTATCGTGATCTTCACTACTTCTGAAAAATATTAAAATATCATCTATAAAAACAACCACAAACTGATCAAGATAAGGCTTGAATACTCGATTCATTAGATCCATGAATACCGCAGGAGCATTTGTCAACCCGAATAGCATCACCAAAAATTCGTAATGACCATATCGAGTTCTAAAAGCAGTTTTAGGAATATCCTTCTCTCTAACACGTAGTTGGTGATATCCAAACCTTAAATCAATCTTTGAGAATACTTTAGCACCCTTCAGTTGGTCAAATAAGTCATCGATCCTTGGTAGTAGATATTTATTCTTGATTGTGATTCTGTTCAATTGTCTGTAGTCAATACAAAGCCTGAGAGTGCCATCTTTCTTCTTTACGAATAACACCGGGGCTCCCCAAGGAGAAACACTAGGTCGAATAAAACCCTTCTCAAGAAGTTCTTGCAATTGAGATTTCAATTCTCTTAATTCTGTCGGAGCCATTCTATAAGGAGTAATAGAAATAGGGTAGATCCAGGAATAAGCTCGATAGGAAATTCAACCTCTCTTTCCGGGGGCAATCCCGGAAGATTCTCTGGGAAGACTTCTGGAAAATCACGCACAGCAGGGATGTCCTTGATACCAGGACTCTCTACCCGTGAATCAACTATGTGAGCAAGGTATGCCTCACAACCTTGACGCATCAACTTTCTTGCCAAGGCCGCCGAGATAATACTAGTTGTCAATGATCTTTCACCTTGTACAATGATGTGTGAAAATGTAGGATCTTTAAAAGTCACCTGCTTAGACCTATAATCTACAACTGCATGATATTTATAAAGCCAATCCATCCCGATAATAACATCAAAATTCTTGAAGGGCATTTCAATCAAGTCAGCAGGGAAGACTAAATTTTGAATCATGAAGAGACAATCTTGATAAACTCGATTACACACAACCTGATAACCCAAAGGACTTTCAACCAACACATCAAAATCAAGTCTCACAGATTTCACATTTTCAGGAAGAGCAAGTGATGAACAAAGATAGGAATGTATAGAACCGGGATCAAACAATGTAAACACACATAAGCCAAATAAGTGAAATTTATCGACAACCACGTCTTGCCCATCTTGATCCTCCCTCTGCCTCATAGCATAAGTGCGTGCAGTAGCCCGTGATCCACTAGCTTTATTCGCTCCACTTGCACCTGTTGCTTGTGTATTTTTAGGTCTTGAACCTTCATGAGTTCGAGGAGGATTAATAGGAGGCTTCTGAACTGAGCCTTCAATTCTCAAGGAAAAAGCATTTTTAGGATTAGTACAATCCTTCACTTTGTGATCAAAACTCCCACAATTAAAACATGCACCAGAAGCTCTCCTGCAAGTACCATAATGATTTTTTCCACATTGTGGACAAGTGGGGACACGAGACCTACCTTGGCCATAATTTGGAGTGCTAGCTATAGAAAATTCTGATCTGCTTTGCTTTTGCTGAGGTGGCCTGTTAACACTACCAGCTTTAGAATCATCAAACCTTCCCCTTTTTGATGGACCTCCAAAATCTGATCTCGGCTTTCGAAATTTATTTTCATTTCGATTAGCTTCTTCTTTATCAAGTCGTTCCCAAGTAGAAGCAGCAGACACTAACTTACAAAAGTTCTCATGTTGCAAGATTGCCACATTCTTCCAAATGGAATCATTTAAACCATTTTCAAATTTTCTACACTTGTCTTTTTCTTCTTTAATAATACCTCCAGCATAATGAGAGAGCCGTAGGAACTTCTGTTGATACTCAGCAATAGACATGCCTCGTTGCCTTAAATTCAAAAACTCTTTTCTCTTTGCATCACAATAAGCAGGTGGGACATACTTCATACGAAATTCCCTAAGAAAATCATCCCAAGTAAGAACAGGAGGTTTTACCTTGGCATTCGAAACACTTACCCACCAATCATAAGCATCCTTTTGTAGGAGTGAAATAGCATACTTGAATTTAGCAGCATCTGAACACTCTAACTGCTCAAATACCCTTTCCATGCGCTCCAGCCATTGTTCAGCATCCGTGGGATCAATGGTGCCTTCAAATTCCACTCCACCCATTTTCCTTATTTTCTCAAAGCTAAGCACATTAGGATCATGGATCGGTTCCGCCATGTGGTGGAAGAATTCAGCCATTTGTTGAAAAGGAGGATTTATAGTTTGAATACCCCGACTCAAGTGAGGACGTGAACCATCTCTGGCACCCTGTTTGTTTCCCACTTCAGACCCACTAGTGTGGGGAATATAATGATCTAACAATGGTTCTCCAACCTCTTCAAGTGCATTAGGTTGGGAAACAGAGGCACCAGAACCATCATGAGCAGCTTCCATAGGTCGGTCAGCAGAAGAGGCCATAATTATCCTTCAAAAGGGAATATCACATTGCATTATGGACATGTATATGATGCACGTGCACTTTACATGCGATAAAAATATTATGAACCATGCAAGTGAACAAATAATCCACATAACTTTTGTCTACGAAACGAACAAGTATACAAGTACTTTACAGCTAAAGTCCTAGAACCACAAACCTAGACTCTGATACCAAACTTGTAGCGACCCCTTTCCATTTACCGTATGCACATAAATTACAAGATGTAAAAATATTTTTTTTTCTCATGCAAGTAATTAATGATAATAAAAATTATCCACTTCTGAGTACCCAAACTAGTTGGGTTCATGCTTTATACAATCATTACCAACAAATAGGACATGTAACATATTATAAAACTTGGGCTTACACACCCAAATAAACCAAACATATAGCCATACTTAGATTACAACCCATGAACATGATACGGTAAGGCTTCAAAATCGAATGCAAATATATACATCATATAGATCGTATATAAGTACCAAAATTTATACAAAATATATATGCCTATATGCAAATGTGATCTTCTTAAAAGTTCTCAAAATTTCCATCTCCCATAGCCATCTTCATGCCTCCTCTCGATCAGCCCCTACGATAGAAACAACTATCGCTAAGCATATAGCTTAGTGGTGTAAAAACTATAGGGTCGGAATCCTCAAAATTCACCAAGCTACCTTTTCCAAGTCATCATACTTGAAATATAATAAATAAATCAAGTAGCAATAGATAACAAGTATCAAATTCAATAATCAAAGATACAAATATCTAGAAGCTCATAGCACCCTTTTCCAAGAATTTCAATAGCAAGGCTCGCCCCATATATACTTCATGTCGTCACACCCGGCACAAGCAAGTATCAAGAAGGGTCGCTGCCCTGTATCAAGAAGGACCGAAGCCCTGTATCAAGAAGACCAAGAACCATATTAAAAATGGCTTTCTAGTTCGTACTTAAAATGGATAACTTCCATTCCTAAGACGAACTACAAATCCAGAGTCAAGATGGCAAATGATCTGAATCAAGAGGCCTGCCAAGAGTGACAAAGCCGCAGCCACAAGAAGGACATAGTCCCAACAAGAGTGCCAAGTGATTAAACAATCCGTACAAGTGGGCGAGTTACACAAGCATCATACCAACATGACAATGCAAAGTAACAAGAGGTAGCTGAGGTATCAAGATCAAATTTCATTTAAACCAGCCATCACAAGAGTTCAAGTACAAGTTTATACACAAACCTCAATACTTTAGCGTAGCAATAATCCAATAAACTTCGCAAGCTCAAACCGGAGACTAACCAACGTATCAAGTTCCTCAACTTGTTCACAAGTATATACAACCTTAAAAATGCAATTAAACAACTTATTTAATTCCTAATATCTCAATAATATCAAAATAAAACAGGTTTATCATCATAAGTAAGCTCAGCCCACACAGACACAATTCTGTTTTCAAAACAGTGATTCTAGCCAGTTTAGTACCCCATGTTGCAACTTAAATTTGAATAGTAAATCAGCAAAAATAGATTTTGTAACCTTCATTAAAGTTGTAGATACATCTCTTAAGATTGCAACACAACAAGAATCACTGAAAAATACATTTTGTACGAAAAGATATCATCAATACACTAACAGTGGTTCCTACCGGAATTCTAAACCCGAAATCCGACAACACTTGTCCTGTGTTGCGTCCCATATTTCCCATGCATAACAGCTAGATTAGACTTTAACATAAACATAAGAGTTGTAGATACATGAATCAGCTTTCGAAAACATATTTATTCACCCAAAACGGAGTTATACAGAATGAGATATTCTAAACGTAACACAACCTACTCAGCTACAGCAACAGAGAAATCTGGACAGAAATTGTCTTGTGTTTCGTCCCGGTTTTCACATCCATAACAGCTAAATCAGACTTTCACTTAAACATAAGAGTTGTTGATACATGAATCAGCTTTCCAAAATATATTTATTCACCCAAAACGGAGTTCCATATCACAAGATATACACAATTTACCAAACACTACCCAGCTCGGAAACAGATTTCAGCACTTTCCAACAAGGTAGTTTGTCTCCTTGATTCCAGCCAAAAGACCAAGGTTTTTTTCTTGTGATTTTTGAAGAACAGATGATAAGCTAGTTTCTAAGGGTTTTAATCTTCCATTCCCACGAAATTATTCAAAGAGAAGTGGACTATATAGTCAACAAGTGATGCTTATCACTTGGGACACTTGGTTGGCCAAGGTGCTGCCAACCATACTTTATATTTTTATCCTTTTGTGCTGCCCAAAAATGCATATTTACATATTTATATGTATATGCCTCAACCCCATTTAATTATCTATAATTAGGATAGAATATTATGTATATACCCCAACACAAATCCATCCATTACGATACACTTTATATTAAGCAAGTTAGAAATTTTTCCCAACTTTAAAGTTCCCAAAATGTGAATAAACCATATTCAGTATTTAAGCAACGGTAAATCACCATGAGACTCTTGTAAGCATTTAGGGGTGTTACAGGGTGAGTTTTTTCTCAAAAGTAAAGTTTACAATTAAGGTACATGGATTAAGTTGATAAAAGATGAAAAATGTCATTAAGTGAAATAATTTTTTTTTAAAAAAAAAATTATACATGAAATAACAAATACTTGAAATCATCATGTGATTCCCTACAAAATTCTTAATTCTTTTAAGATTTGATTGGACATGAAATTTAAGAAATAAAGTGAAATTTCTGAATGTTGTGATATTATTAACTTAATAATATGCATTCCTTAAATCTTATAATCTTGACCTGTCACGAATTTTATGATTCTTAAACTTACAGTACGTAAAGCATTGAAAAAAAAACTTACTAAATATAAAATGAGATATTTTTTTTCAATGTAAACTAAAATACTAATTTATTTTTGGGAAAAGGGTCAAAAATACTCTTTAACTATGTGAAAGGAACAAAAATATCCTACATTTATAGTTTGGCTCAAAAATACCCTTACCGTTAATATTTTGGCTCAAAAATGCCCTTGCAGTCAATACTTTGGTCCAGAAATGCCCCTATAATTGCAAATGGGTCAAAAATGCCCTTTTTTGAATAAATATGTTATATTTTTTTCTTTTTAAACACATCTTCTTCCTAATTAAAATATTATTAAAGAACACCATTCTTGTTTTCTTTCTTCTAAAATCACTTTAACAAATAAAAATGTAGGAAATATTTTTTTTTCTTCTTAATCTTATTTTATCAATTAAAATAGAATAACTACATGTACCCTTTCAATGAATAATATATGTTATATATATAAGATCATAGTATATCCATCATTAATTTATACTTATATAACGATAAATAATGATAATAAAATAAGAAATATTTTCATTTTTTATTTTTTTCTGAATTGAAGTAAGATAAACATTTGCTAAAAAAAATTATTAGAAAAAGAATGTATTAAAAAGAAAATAATAATATATTTATTTGGAAAATGAGCATTTTTGACCCATTAGATAACAATAAGGACATTTTGGACCAAAGTATTGATGACAAGGGCATTTTTGGATCAAACTACAAACAGATGGCATTTTTTAATCAAAGTATTGACAGTAAGGGAATTTTTTAGCCAAATTATAAACGGATGACATTTTTATTCCTTTTCATAGTTTAAGGACATTTTTTACCCTTTTTTTTATTTTTTAGGGTTGAGCTTTGGTCCAAACATGTTTGGTCATAAATTTACAGAATTCATTTTGAAGTTAAATTTGAAGTATTTCACTTCAAATTTCTCACAAAAAATAGAAATGAACTCCAATTTATATTCAAAACCACACAAAAAAGAAAATTCTCACTTTAAAGAATAAAAAATTATTTTTTTAAATTTCACAATAAAACATCACTAAGTCAACTTCAATTGATTGGATAAAGGGAGTATACATTATGAGGCTTCCCAATGAGCCAGGCCGGCTAAATTTGGATGAATGGAACGCCCAGCCCATTAACACACATTTACTAGGGTCTGGAAGCTTCCTCAACTTTCCTTACATAAATTTCTAGCATTTTCTATGGAACTTATACTTAACAAAAAAAAACCTCAAAAAGTCTTCCAAAATCCAGAATTCACATTTGATTTTATTGAAGAAGAAGAAAGTAGAAAATGGCAGCAAACGATTTAGCTTTGGACTTGGAGGAACTTCAGCAGCTTCACAGCATAGCCAAACGGCCTCGTGTGCTTTCTCTCATTTCCTCTGAGATTCGTAACTTGGAGAAGGTTTTTTTTTTTTTTTTTTTTTTTTTTGTGAATTTCACTTATTTTATTCTTATTGGTCTTTTACTATTTCCATGTCCACTATTGTTACTTGTCTGTCTATCTGTATTTTTCAGTTAGTAGTTTTTTCCCTTCAAGTTGGGTATAGTGAGCTAAAATGAAGTAATTCAATTACTAGGTTGAAATGGTACTAGTTTAGCATGATTCATTTTCGACATAATACATAAATATAAATATGTTCTTTTAATTTGGTTTCATTTCACATTTATGCCCTTCGATTATATAATTAGATACTTAAACTTGTATAAAATTGAATGAACAAACATACACATCCTATGTGGCATCCTACACGCTAATTTATGTCCTACTTGGTGTTTATGTGTATTATAACAATAGGGCTCATGTGTTTACTTCAATTTTGTACAAATTTTAGTATCTACCTATACACAACCAATGTTGGAGGGTGTAAATGTGAAGTAATGTCAAGTTAAAAAGAAACATTTATGTATGATGCTTTCATTTCACTATCTGTTTTTATGATATATTGATTATTGCCCTATTTTGTTGTTATTACTGATTCTGTAGTTGCTGCATTATTTTCTTCATTGTCATTTTTCCTTTTCATATTTACTCTGATTTGTTATTACTCGAGCTGAGGATCTTCCTTAAACACTACCTGCATGAAGTAGTGGTAAGGCTGGCGTACATTTTACTCTCTCCAGAACTCACTAGTGGGATTTCACTGGTATGTTGTTGTCGTCGTCGTCATCTCATGATTCATTTCATTTCAGGACGAACTATTGTGTAGAAAACTATAGGTTTTATTTTTGGGTAAGGGTAAGGTTTGCAAGTCTCACTTGATGGCTTCCTTCAATAAAATGAGATGGGGTTTGGGAAATTATGATAGCATGGATGTTCTTGAAGTCCTCTGAAAGCTGTATCAAGGAATCCGTATGTGCTTCTTGTAGTTAGTGGTTTAATTTCTGTGACTTCTAGATGATTTAGTGATTGTAGAATGTGTTCTTGTAATACAAAAGTGGATAAAGGAGCTGTAATTGCTTCAGGTAGCTGTTTTAGTCTTTTAGAAGCTAATGGTTCTTGTCTAGTATCTTGAAATAAATACTAAGTAGGGGCAAAATCATCCCAACCCTCCTATCAGTCCGGTATTTCAACTGGTTGGGTAATGACTAGTTTGTTGATTTGACCTAAGAGATCGAACCCAAAATGACCCATCAAACAGTCGCATCAAAACAGGGGTCTAACTAGTATAACCAGCTGGGTCATAATGTAATCCAACTTGATTTTTAGTTTACAACGCCTAATTTGCTTTTGAATTCGTGATGACGTGTGATGCTTAGAAGTTTATTTGATTTGTTTTTATCGTGATTGTTAACAGTATGTTCTATCGGATGTGTTAGGCTTGAAGCTTTGACATAACATTCTCTTTGAGCTGCATATATCTACTCTATTTATGGCCTAAATATTGAACACCATCAATATTTTAGATAAAGAAAACTTAGAAACTTATTGTTGAGTGAGACTAGGTTGAAACATTTCTATTGTAGTCCAACGACAACTAAAAGAATTTTTGAAGTATCATTTTACTTCATGAGTTCCTTACTCCCTTTGACCATTAACAATTACTAATACATATTGAATTTTTTACTAGTAAAATTGCTGTGATATTTTAACTATTCACTTTTTTGTAATTGGTTTTTTTATTTTCATGTTATTTTTATATTCTGCTTCATTCTTTGAAATTTCGTGGAGTATTTAATTCAAAACATTTCACCTTTAATAATTTTGATATCCCAAACCTATTGCTAAGCATGATGACTCTGGTTGTGTAAAACTTCTCTGGTGATTATGTAAGGTAACAAGATGCACAGCTGCAAAATACAATTTCAGGATATACTGATTGATCGTTATTTTCATTTTTTGATTCTTTACGAGGTTATATTTATTCGATAAATGGATGAGGGATACATGAAATACTGTTAAAAGTTTACCTGCATCATAACCATGTTTTTGCTGTTTCTTATCAAATTAGATATTAAGATTATGACAAATGAGGCAATAGTGCATTTAATTTGGCATGAAACATCCTTCTTGAATCATGTTATACAGAAAAGAGTTTAGCAGCTCTTTTCAATCTGTTCTTAGTACAAGGTAATCTGCGAACAAGTTTGGCATTTGTACAATGATATTTCAAGTCTTAACTTCTTTTCTGTTCTGCAGCTGTCAAAAGATGGTGCTTCAGTGTCATCTTTGCAAATACCAGCTTCAGTTTTAACTGCAGCAAAGGTGATCCATAACCCATCACTGAACTATGTCTCTGTCTCATCCTTCAGTTGGGATCAGGACAATGACAAAGTGAAGGTACGATATCTCTTCAGTCAGAGCTATAAGATTGAACCCCTGTATCGATTTAAATGTATGAGATACTTGCTTAACTATTGCAAAGGGTTTTTACTTCAATTATAAAATTCCAATCAGTTCTCCACTATTTCGGGATTTTTGAACTCTTGCAACGCCTTCATTGATTTTTTACTCTGTCTCTTGTCTGATGGCTTATTTATCTCTTATGCAGATTTATCTATCTTTGGAAGGAGTAGATCAGGAGAAAATGGAGACAGATTTCAAGCCTATGTCTTTTGATGCCAAGTTTCATGATGTACATGGAAAGAACTATCGCTTCTCCTTGCCGAAATTGAACAAAGAGATTGTACCTGAGAAATGTAAGGTGCTCGTGAAACCCACAAGGGTTGTCATCACCTTGGCCAAAGCCTCCAAAGGGAACTGGTTGGATTTGCATTACAAAGAGGACAAGGTTATTCCCTGTTCCATGTATTCATTTTTCACTTTTGATCATGGTGTTTGTTTAATAATCATGCCATGCTTGTTATCCTGCAGTTCAAGCCTAGTTTGGATAAAGAAAAAGACCCCATGGCAGGAATTATGGATATGATGAAGGTATCAGCTTGTTCTGATGTTGTGGACTTGTCACTTCTTTGCAATTCCTTTCTTATTTTCAATGTGTATGTGATGAGTGATGTTTCATTTTGCAGAACATGTATGAGGACGGTGATGAGGAAATGAAGAAGACGATTGCAAAAGCATGGACTGATGCTAGATCTGGCAAGGCAGCTGATCCATTGAAACGGTACACCTGAAGGTTGAAACAGGTCTCTTAATTTTAGGGGTTTATTCTGGGTGAGCAGTTGCAGGCTGTATTCTGTTACCGTTGTAAAACTGGATAATCAAGGATTTCTATGTAGAAATTTTACTGCATGTTGCTTGGATGGTCCTTCTTTGAGCCTTAATTTGGTATATATATGCAGCTGGTGTCAAGTGTCTTTAAACAGGAGTACCTTGTTTTGATAAGCTTCATTAATGAATGCGATTCCAAGAATGAATGATGTATTCCTCTCTACTATTTCAATGTTCTTATCTGATTTATAAACCATAGGATCTGATATGTTCAATGTTCTTAGCCATCGTGCTAAACAAAATAATTCTTAGTGATCTAGTAGGATCTCTCTACTGTCCTAGAGACGACTAACCCAAAAATAATAGTACTTAAATTTCAATTTGTTTGTTTTACTTTCCTTCTATAACAAGAATGAAAGCAGGCAGCGATACATTGTTAAGTTATATCACAGTTTGTGACATGTTTTCAAATATCTTGGGTCTGAATGGTGATGCTTAAATCGATAAGCTTCTGCTTCTGCACTTGGCAAAAAGGGCGAATGAGTAACAAAATAACATTAGCCCCCAACACTAGCTTGGGATTGAGACGCAATTAATTGATTCATATAGCTAAGTTACCTATAGTAAACATCGCTAATAAATTCAACAACTTTTTGACATCTATTATCACAATCTAAACAGACAATAGGAGAGCAAATAACCACATGTCAGAACAAACCATTCCAGTCTAATAATATTTTCATTTTGTATGCATAAAAGACGAAACACATTAGGAAAGAGCAAATAAGCAACTTTAATTTCATCGAACTTTAAAATTGTGGGTTCAGGTCACCAACAGATCAGACACTTTTGATCAAAGGAGGAGCGGTAGAATCCAGATCCTCAGATTGGTTCGAGTCTGGACCCAGGTTAGGATTCAAAGGAGCACGTATGTTGTTGTCTTGATCATCCGGGTCATAATCCGGATCAAGGTTGTGATCAATGGCATCACGACCCTTTTCAAGGCAAGGCTTACAGGCAATTTCTATGGTAATCCAACCTAATATTACTCCGCCTATTGCTATCAATACCGTCGTAACTGCCCCCATTGCTTGACTCTCGAAAAGAACTTTGCCAGTAAAATTGTGAATTCAGGAATGGAGGAGAATTTGCCAGTTGAGTATTTTGTAGGAATTGTAGGATTTCCCCAACTGTTTGAGAAAATGATTTTTCGGTTCTTTAATAAACATCTTAAAGATTAAAATGTTTAGAGTTGGCCCAGTATCTGTCTAGGGGAAGATTCTTTTTCAAAAGCTTCTACATAAAAAAGAGATCTTGAAGGGAATTTCATTCATCTAGATATAGTTAAAAATTGGAGCAACATTTGGAGTTATCACAAGACTTGAGCCAATCCTAAGTTGGATTTGTTAGAATGTAAGCGTCCATTATATGTCAACGGGCCAGGTCCCTTGACTCAGCAAGAACAGTAACTTAAGTAAAAATGTTAAAGTAAAAGACACAAGCAGTTTACATGGAAACCCCCTTGCTCAAGGGCGGTGAAAACCACGACTTGTACTCACAAGATTTCAACTCAACTTCATTCCACTCAAAACGGAGGAAATGTTCAAATTACAAACTCTTGCAACTTAGGAATTAAAACTCTTTAATCCCTTCCCCCTTAATGTAGCAACTCTACTACAAAGCAACCTAAGCAATAATTCTATTGTCTACTAAACTGACTAACTCTAATTGATTTAGACTTCAACAACTCTCATAGCTAACTCTAGCTACAACTCCGAATTACTGATAAAAACAATAACTAATCTAATTCCTTTATAGCACAGGAATAGATCTACAAAGTTAAACACTGAAATATAAACCTAAGACAACTAAGAACGAAAACAGCTCTATCAGGTCCCTTGTTGTTGTTCTTAGGAGAATATTTCTGGAGAACGACTTTTGCAATGTTCTTCAATCTCTTTTAGAATTGCAAAAACTAGGTTGTGTATATTGAAGTGAGCCTTATAAGTGATAGACACAAAACCCTATAAGTTAGGTTATTGGCCAACGACCCTGTCACACTACACCAAACGCGCACCACCTCCTGCAGTCTAGCAGATGGCAGAGTGTGCAGAGTACTTTTCCAACTATCGTTTTGTAACACCCCTAAATGCTAACAAGAGTCGCATGTCGATTTACTGTTGCTTAATTATTACTATATGTTTTACTCTTATTTTGGGAACTTGAAATGTTGTGATAATTGCTAGCTTGCTTAACATAAATTGTATCGTAATTTAAGGGTTTGTATTGGGTTATTTACATAATAGTCTAATTAGAATTATGCACACAACACTATTTGGGCAGCCTTGAGGGACAGCTGTGCATTGGGATAAATATCACTTTTGAGTCTATATTTTGACATCTTCTCTAGTGAATTTCGGTTCCTTCAAAGTCTAAGAACCTTAGAACCTTAGTTAACCATTTGTTCATCAAAATCACAAGAGAAAAACTTGGTTCTTTTGGTTGGAATTCGAGACACACACTGCTCTTTGGTTGTATACACTCGTGAACAAGTTGAGGACCTTGATACATTAGTTGGTCTACAGTTTGAACTTGCGAAGTTGTGTGGACTATTTCTATGATAAAGTATTAAGGTTTGTGTATAAACTTGTCCTTGGTTACCTCTTTTAACTGCTAGTAAATCTGAAAGTTGATCTTGGTACCTTGGTTACCTCCTGTCACTTTGCATTGTCGTGTTGGTATGACGCTTGTGTAACTCGGCAACTTGTACAGATTGTTTGATCACCTTGATACCTTGTCCTTCTTGTGGCTGTGACTTTGTCACCATTGGCATGCCTCTTGATTCGGATTATTTTCCATCTTGATTCTGGAATTGTAGTCCGTCTTAAGAATGGAAGTTGTCCATTTTAAGTACGAACTAGAAAGCCATTTTTAATATGGTTCTTGGTTCTCTTGATTATTGGGCTTTGACCCTTCTTGATACAGGGCGTCGGCCATTCTTGATACTTGTTTGTGCTTGGTGTGACGACATGATGTATATATTGGGCGAGCCTTGTTATTGAATCTCTTGAAAAATAGTGCTTTGAACATTCTTGACATTTGGAACTTTAAACATTGAACTTGATACTCTTTATATATTGTTACTTGATTTATTTATTATGTTTCAATTGCACTGCTCATGACTTGAGAAAGGTTGCTTGGTGAATTTTGAGGGCTCCGAACCTATAGTTTTACACCACTAAGCTATATGATTAGCGATAGTTATTTCTATCGTAGGGAATGATCGAGAGGAGGCGTGAAGTTGGCCATTGGAGATGGAAATTTTGAGAGCCTTAAGGAAGATCACATTTGCATATAGAAAGCTATATTTGTATAAACTTTGGGACTTGTACATGATCTATGTGTTGTATATTTGCATGAAATTTTGAGGGCTAATCGGATCATGTCACCATGGTTTGTAATATAAGTATGGCTACATGTTTTGTTCATTTGGGGTGTGTAAGCCCAAGTCTTGTAATGTATTAATTTTACTACTTGTTTTGAATGATTGTATGAAACATGAACCACTTGGTTGGGTACTCGGAAGTTGATAATATTTGTTTTATATCATTTTACTAGCGTGAGGACAATATATGCGTAAAAATCCCATAAGTTATTGGCTTATGTTATTTCGAAAGGGTCGTTTCATGTTTTCTCGTATAGAAACACCCTTCTCAAATGGGATCAAGTCCCCTTACAAGATCCCATTATTTGTCAAATCATCAAAACTAAATAATAACATTTTCCCCATTGTTGATGATGACAAAACAAATACCCAATAATCCAATAATCAACAAACTTCCCCCTATCAACAAACTTCCCCTTACTTCCTTTTGTCTTAACAGATCTTTCAACCATCCTAAGCCAAACCAATCTCATCCAAATCATTTCAATATTTTCCCCCTTTTGGCATCATAAAAAAGAAAGGCAGTAAACCAGAATAAAAAAAAAAAAAAAACAGGTTTGGTAGAACCATGGCCAATGGGCAACACAAGCATAAGAAAAAAGAAGAAAATTAAGAAAGTCCATTAACAAAAAATAGATTCACTTCATTACATAAGAAGAGCATTTAATACATCATAACCAAACTGCTAAGAGAACCTTGGGAAACTGCCCACACAAAAAAAGGGATAAAAGGGACGATTGGATCTGAAGACTAGGTAGGGACTAGGAGGAGGGAGGCTTTTGAGTAAGGGATTGAATGACAAGAGTGATACGAGCATCAGCAACCTCATGGGTTTGGATCAACTTTTCTTTGAGTTCAGCATTTTGAGAAAGGATGATTTCATTTTTTGCCCTCAAATCAGCGACTCCAGCCGAACCTGTGTCACGACCCGAGCCTACACCCTGGACGTGGTCGATACTCGAGAACCATTGTTGGTCCTCAAGCGAACCCCTATCCTAGCTTACTACACGTGAAAGACTAACTTCAAGCATACAAAGCTTAAAACTGAATAAAACTCATTGAACTCAATTAAAAAATCTTTAACTCAAATGATTAACTCTGAATAAAATAGTATATTCAACTCGCCAGAAATAGGCAACTCAAGTCTTTAAAACATTTAACAAGATAAATGAAACAGGCTTATCAAACTCTACTATCTCTTTATGAAGCCTCTAAATGACAAAGATGGAAGTCGGTACAAGAACAACGATATCCTGACAAAACTGAAAAGTAAATGGAATCCAACAAAAGCAAGGAGGCTCATCATAGCTAACTCGAACCCCAAGTAGCATCTACAAAGCTCCTATTGATGAACCTGGTTACCTGTATATGCATCATGAAACGATGCAAGCCAAATGACATAAGTACATTGAATGTACGAGTATGTAAGGGGAACACTGAACATAACCTGCAGCTTGAACTAATAAAAAGGAAAAATACTCACCTCGGCTATACTCAACTCATGGATACTCGACTCAATGCAGAAATAAAACAACAATAAAGATGCAGTTTATATAAAGCATTTAAAACAATAGATAATGACTCAATGTATAAAAAAAGACAACAATATCTCAGTTGTATGTAAAAATACAAAATAAACATTGTTTGGGAGATTCTCTAACCGACAACCATCACTATAAGCTATGTGATGATACATCATCTCGCCCATGCTGTCAAAACTGTCCTATACCTTGTCGGGGTATAGAACTCCTCAACTATGTGGATCCACTAGTCTATGTTTAAAAGCAATAAGGAATTATCTAAAAAGTATGACCATTTCTACCCACGTTGGCTACATGGTTTATGGGGGTTGTGAGTTGTCTAAAATGTCCCACATATCGGTACTCATACTACTCCCAAAATATAACTAGCTCATATGTTTAAAACATAACTCTTTCTGTGGTTTGAGATTATTACTCAAAAACCTTTCTCTAAAAACAGATGGTACTCAACTGTTCAAAACTCTTTTGGAAATCTCAGTTTCCTCCTCATTTAAATGTGAAAACATTTACTCTTCAAAATACTTAGTTCCCATATATCATTTTAAAGAAAATTAACTCAACTCTACTCTTCCTCAAACTCAACTGCTCAAGTCTTAAAACAAGTTTAGGTAAAAATTGTAAAAGACTTCTCAAAATAGGGTTCATGCCGAATTATGGATGTGAATGACTCAATTCAAGAATTTTTAATAACCATACATAGAACTCAATACTCGAAACTCAAAACTCCAGAACTCAAGAACTTCAATGATACTACTCATTTCAAGAATGCTCAACTTAGAGGGTTCATGCAGAATTATGGGAATGAACAACTCAACTCAAGGACTTTATGATACTACTCATCTCTAGATTATTCAACTCATAGCATTCATGCGGAATTATGGGCATGAACAACTCAACTCAAGGACTTCATGGGTAACATTTAATAGTCCCACGATTAGGAATACAATCTCAAAAGGGTTAGGAACTTAAGACTTAGAACTTTAAGATAATACTCCTCTAAAAAATGTTCAATTTATGAAATCCATACGGAATTTATGGGCATAAATGACTCGACTCGAGGGTCTATATAACAATATAGAACTCATGTATACAACTCTTCTTATTTTCATACTTACTTCCTCTAAACTTAGTTCAAATCGATAGTTGATCTGAAAGGATTCATAATTGAACTCAAAGACTTTATTGAATTGTACTCTTAACTCTTTCTTGAATTTGCATTATGAACTTAAGTGTTATAGTTTATGATATGACAGATCTCGTGATGATAATGTAGACTCATGAATACATTCTCCTCATTCTTATACTCACTTGATCGAGTCTTCAAACAAGTTATTGAAATTGTAGAAGACTCCTCAAAAAGACTCAAAGGGACTTTCTCAAAATGTTCAAAAGAACTCTGAAGACTTAAATCTTAACTCTACCTTGATTTTGAATTTGAATTATGAATTCAAGGTTAATATTCATGTTATGAATTATTTCTAGGTGTTTAGAAGTAGTTTAGAGTAGTTATAATTAAAAAGGAGTTAAGATACACTTCAAAGGAACTCAAACGGGACAACCGACGAAAAAGAAGTGGGGGCATGAGACCCTGGCACATTCTTGATGCGGGGCGCCAGCCCCTAAAGTTCAGTGGCACTATCTTGGCGCACTGCTTACGCACCATGCCAGCCCTTTTGGCGCATCCGTTGTGCGTCGTGCCACCATTCCCCTAGACAATTCCGCCGAATTTTTCTACTCATTTTCTGACCTTATTTCAACTAGAGTTGAATGATTTCTTCCCCACTCACTTGGATTCGATTACTCAACATAAGTATACACTAATCTACTCAATAAAGACCTCAAAACACTCACTTTCACCTCAAAAAATCATCAAAACCACAACAAAACAAGATTTAGAATGAAACTTGAAGAACACTTACCAAGAACTCAATATATCCAAACTTATGGATGAAATTTGTAAAAGAAACTCATGATTGGGTGTGGTTGAACGAACCCAACACTATGACAACTTACATACCTCTCAGGGATTAAACCCTTGGCGACAATCCACAACAAAACTCAATAATCTCAACAAACGCCTTGATCCTTTCCCTTTTTTCTCCTCTTTTCTCTTCTTTTCTTTTCTTGAACTCTCAACTAACACCCTAGGCATAGATTAGGATTATAAAACTGAACCTAATCAGTTTAGACCTCTAAAACCTTATTAAAAATGAAGTAAATCTGATTGGGGAAGGAAAAGACCAAAATACCCCTCACTATTTTTGGATAACTTTCCTTAACTGGACAACTTGAATTCAAAAGGGCATATCTCACTCATCTGAACTCGAAACTTAGCAAACTCAGTGTCTTTGGAAAGATAATTCAAAGACTACCACCTAACTCATCCTGTGCTAATATTTATGGTCGTTTGAAGTTGACCTAAAACATGGAAGAACTTAGGAATGACTTCAGTGAATTCTCTTTAGTTCTTTTTGGAACTGAAGGTGCTACATCTAGTTATCTTAACACTCAAGAAAATTTAAATTCCCCTGTAAAATCCTACTCACAACGAAGGACGATTCGAGTCTTAGTTAGAAAAAAAAAATTTGGGGTGTTACAATATCTCCCTCTTGAGATTATTCGTCCTCGAATGACGACTGGACTGGGTATGGAACGGGGTTACTTTTATCATCTCTACCATACCAACTAAAATTTTCCCACATTACTATTCAGAACCAACTAAAGGCACTCATTTACCTAATTATCATAGCAAAACCCCATTCTTTTCTCCCTTCACATTTATAACTTTAGATGGAATAAACACACCATCACTATCACGATAAGATCATTAACCTTCTCTTTCTAACATCACTCCATTATTAAAAGGACCTCCAAAAAGATATCCCTCAAACTCTTTGGAACTCATTACTATCTTATACTCAAACACTAGACTTGATTTCTCATCTTGTAATCTCCTCCTTAGGTCTAAAGCTAACACTTGAAAGCTATGGGTCTATTCCATCATCTCTAAACTAGTCTTTACTCTAACAATCAAGACAAGTTTATCTCATTACTACTAAACTCTCTAAAAAGGTACTAAGAACTCTTTCTAAGGTGTTTCTTTTAACCTCTTCTAATTACATACCCTCTCGGTACACCTCTTAATGCTCTTGTTACTCTTTTGACTTCGCCGCGCTTCAATACCCTTATCTAAAGGTTAGGGTCTCTCACTTGTCCCACTCATATTTATTGCAGCTAATCACCTCAATTCCTCACCTACTCTATGTCAAGTCTTTTATATCAAACCTCAAGACTAACATCATCACCCTCATGTTGCCACTATTTTGATCATGACACTTATCTCAAATTCAAGCTTAATGTTTATTACTAAACTCGAATATCAATATGATTGCTCGCTTACTATACTAACTTACAACTACTATATAAAAATGCAATAACACTCGTCCACTAAGAGCTTATGACAAGTCGTCAATCCTTACATCATAGTCTCTACACTCACAAATTACCATCACATTCCACTTCATAACTTAAATACTATTTACTCACTTACAACGAATTATCTCTCAAATAGTTATTTCATCCTCTGAATACTATGGGTCTTCTCCCTTCAAAAATCATTAGCCTAGCTTAGATCTATCACCTTTTGAATACTCGAGCACTTCTATTCAACACCTACAATTGGTCATGTCACAACCCAACCCACCGGGCTGTGTGGGTACCTACTCTAACACCTAAGTAGGAGAACCCTTGATTCCCAAAATAGTTTTTAAGACATGCGAAAGATTAAGAAAACTAAAGTACAATTAACATTCATAAGATTTTTATAAAATAAGAGTTTTATTTTAATCAACAACTTGAGTTAAGACTTGTAAAGTAATTAACACCCTAGGAATCTAGTCTAAGCAGGTACAAGAGTAAGAGTACAAGGCATAACAAAATTATAAATGACGCAGCTCCCACCATGCGGAAGGAAAAGTAGAAGTTGTTGGAGATTGCCTTCGTCTTCACCTATGAAACATCACTGATCCTGCAACCAGACTATGCCAAAAAGGCATAGCAACAGTAGTATTAGTACAACCACACACACTGGTAGGCATCATCGATCAACCTAATACCTACCACATAATATAAGAAATCAACTAGCAAGAACCATGCAATAAGATTGTTTGTTCCTCCACCTTAATTTATAATCCCAATTACTTGATAACATACTAGTTCTTGACTATAACTCCTTACCTTCTCCGTTCTTACTCATAGCTTAATTGTCTATCTTTTAGGAGAGATTCCGGACATGACCACTACTGACCCGATTAGCACTCATGACACTCACTAAATTCATTCCTGACACCACTCAACTTGTAATCCCATGGTACTTCTATCAAGGATTGTTAACTGTTTCATTCCAACCCCTTTCGAAGGGGACCCAACTATCAACACTACAACATGACACCGCCCCAACCTCAACGACAATACACGTGACCACCTTTCTAAATAACAATGACAACATCGACACCCTTGGTCCCCACTTACCATACCATATCTCTATTTGGGCCCAACCATTCACAATTCATTAGTTATGAGATATACCCAACTACCTTAAGACACCGCGAACTCACATATAAGAACATAATACACAATCTAGTTATCTTTCCAGGAAACATGTCCAATTCCACATTATCAATAATAAGCATATATGGCAAGTCAATGGTCCTCTCATGGAACCCATACCCAAACTATTAGTGTGTCGGATCGTGACACCAATCTAAGTTAGTGTGTCAGAACGTGACACCCATTCCAATATCTATATTGGTACGTGACATTCGATCCCAGTTAGTGTGTTAGAATGTGACACCCGTTCCAATATATATGTCGATATATGAAATTCGATCCCAGTTAGTGTGTTGGAACGTAACACCCGATCCATTAAACAAGCCATTATCACAATCACAATATACATTCTCAAAATCATACAATCAAGTGCTAATTCATGGCATACAATCATCTATTCATACTCATTTGCATTAGGTGTGATCAATAGTGCAACATTCGCATACATATACACATCACAATGAACAAATAGCTAACCTACAACACACAAACAAGAAATCAAACTATCACTTATACTAATTCACAGGATAGGGTTTCCTCCTACGGTATACGTCTAATGCGACCCTAGGAATATATGATTAATCATCTTTTTTTGGTTCACAAAAACCTACGTATGATTTCTACCGTCAATTACCATTATAATGCTCAATGAATCACGGATTTATAACTACTCCATTAATAAACCTAGCCTACCTGGGCGCCAAGCAGCTGCACAGGATTATAGCTCTAATTCTGGTTTTTGGGCGACAGAACGGTGAATATTGACCAGAAATCCACAATCTATTGACCTCATTACGCTAAGAATCACTTTCTCCTCCCTTCCCAAGTTAAGAGTAGCCTTTTAAGGGTTTCTAGGGTGATCCTTTTCTCTTTTTGTTTTTTTGGAAAAAGGAGAAAATCAGACTTCACTTTATTTACATTATGTCTCGCACATCCCGCTCTAAGGAAACTTATCCCGCTAGAGCGCCACCGCCCTAGCGGCATAAGGCCCGCTCTGGCGGGCTAGGAGACCCATTTTCCCCGACATTTTCCATTTTCTAATAACTGACAGTTCAGGTCGTTACTGGTCATTACCAACATAATGACACATTGACATCAACTTTATTCTGGTTAAAAATATACTCTAACTCATCTTGACTAGTAACTGTTTCCTCTTTCTTTTTTCAAGAACTCTCTACAACATTATCAATGGTTTGATATATCTCTAGAACTCTTTTTGAAGACATCACTTACAACTGACTGGGTACACGATTTCAATAACATAATATGCCCCATCACTATCCCTATTCTTAGATTATTGAACCTCTGCATACTTTCCTCTAACTCTAGGCACTTTCACTAGTACTGCTCATAATCTCGTAACTCAGGCTACCTCTTCGGGTGAAATACTACCTAAGCTCTAATCATACCTACTCATAAGGATCTCAGTTGAAACAAGGCTTATGGAAGAAAGTACATCTCACTTTTTACTTGAACGCATGATTCACATTAACATGAGAGCATTCCTCTGAAACTCAACACTTAACTCACTCATAGGCTTCTCTCAGGCCCCTCTAGATTCTTTTGACTTCCTCAAAAATCTTGCTTAGAACAACTCATCGATAAAGGACTGACTTTGCTTTTTAACCACCTCTAGTATAAGGTTAGTTGAATGGATCTGAGAAACGCACAAGTATGAATAAATCTCTATGATATAGCTCTTTTCCATGATTAAGAGTATGAAAGAAGGGAAACTTTACTTAAATATTTGTAGCCCCTCATTTATAGAAGTAGGGCACTCACAACCATAAATAAGACCCTACTGACACGACTTCATAAACACCCTAGGGCACTTAAAATTTGTGCTCTGATACCAAATTTTTCACGACCCGAGCCTACACCCTAGATGTGGCTGGCACTTGAGAACCATTGCTGGTCCCCAAGAAAACCCTCATCCTGTTTGACTACAAGCGAAAGGCTAACTTCAAGCATACAAAGCTTAAAATTGAATAAAACTCATTGAACTCAGTTACAAAATCTTTAATTACAACTCAATTACAACTACCCCTCTAGTATGAGGGGTAGTTGAATGGATCTGAGAAACACATAGGTATGAATAAATCTTTATGATATAGCTCTATTCCATAATTAAGAGTATGAAAGAAGGGAAATTTTTCTTAAATGTTTGTAGTCCCTCATTTATAGAAGTGGGGCCCTCACAACCATAAATAAGACCCTATTGATACGACTTCATAAACACCCTAGGCCACTTAAACTTTATGCTCTGATACCAAGTTTTTCATGACTCGAGCCTATACCCTGGATGTGGCTGATACTCAAGAACCATTGCTGGTCCATAAGAAAAACCTCATCCTATTTGACTACAAGCGGAAGACTAACTTCAAGCATAAAAATCTTAAAACTGAATAAACTCATTGAACTCATTTATAAAATCTTTAATCCAAAAGATTAACTCTGAATAAAATAGTATATTCAACTCACCAGAAATAAGAAACTCGAGTATTTAAAACATTTAACAAGATAAATGAAACAGACTTCTCAAACTCTACTGTCTATCTATGGATCCTCTAAATGACAAAGATAGAATCCTGGAGAAGACCCACGACATCCTGACAAAACTGAAAAAGTAAATGGAATCCTCCAGAACCAAAGAGGCTCACCGTAGCTAACTCGACCCCAAGTGGTATCAACGACGCTCATGTTGATGACCCTGGTTACCTGTATCAGCATCATGAAATGATTCAGGCTAAATGACATAGGTACATTGAATGTACGAGCATGTACGGGGAACACTAAACATAACAGGCAAGCTTGAACTGATAAAAAGGAAACATACTCACCTCGGCTCTACTCAACTCTTAGATACTTGACTCAATGCAGAAATAAAATAACAATAAAGATGCAGTTTATAGAAAACATTTTAAATAGTCGATAACAACTCAATGTATAAAAAAATACAATAATATCTCAGTTGTATGTAAAAATACAAAATAAACTCTGTTTGGGAGATTCTATAACTGACAGCATCACTATGAGCTATGTGATGATACAGCGTCTCGCTCACGCTTCCAGAATTGTCTTATACCTTTTAGGGGTATAGAACTCCTCAACTAAGTGGATCCACTAGTCTATGTTTAAAAGCAATAAGGAATCATCTAAAAAGTATGACCCTTTCTTCCCACATCGGCTACATAGTTTATAGGGGCTATGAGTTATCTAAACTCTCCCCAATATCGGTGCTCAATACTACTCCCAAAATATAACTAGCTCATATGTTTAAAAACATAACTCTTTTTCTATGGTTTGAGATTATTACTCAAAAATATTTTTCTAAAAAGAGATGGTACTCAGCTGCTCAACACTCATTTAGAAATCTTAGTTTCCTCCTCATTTAAATGTTAAAACATTTAATCTTGGGAATACTTAATTCTCATATATCATTTTAAAGAAAATGAACTCAACACTACTCTTCCTCAAACTCAATGGCTCAAGTCTTAAAACAAGTTTAGAAAAAAATTGTAAAAAACTTCTCAAAATAGGGTTCATGCCGAATTATGGACGTGAACGACTCAATTCAGGATTTTTCAATAACCATACATAGAACTCAATACTCAAACTCAACTACTCCAGAACTCAAGAACTTCAATAATACTACTTATTTCAAGAATGCTCAACTCAGAGGGTCTATGCAGAATTATGGGAATGAACAACTCAACTCAAGGGTTCATGTGGAATTATGGGCATGAAAAACTCAACTAAAGGACCTCATGGGTAATGTAATAGTCCCATGATTAGGAATATAATCTCAAAAGGGTTAGGAACTCAATACTCCAGACTTAGAACTTTAAGATACTACTCCTCTCAAAGATGCTTAATTTATGAAGTCCATACAGAATTTATGTGCATGAATGACTCGACTCGAGGGTCTACATAACAATATGGAACTCATGTATACGAATCTTCTAGTTCTCCTACTTACTTCCTCAAAACTTGGTTCAAATCGATAGTTGATCTCAAAGGATTCACAATTGAACTCAAAGACTTTCTTAAACTCTACTCTTAACTCTCTCTTGAATTTAAATTATGAATTTAAGAGTTATGATTCATGATATAATGATCCTGTGATGATAATGTAGAATCATGAATACATTCTTCTCATGCTTATTCTCACTTGATCGAGTATTGAAACAAGTTATTGGAAATTGTAGAAGACTCCTCAAAAAGACTCAAAGGGACTTTCTCAAAATGTTCGAAAGAACTCCCAAGACTTAAGTCTTAACTCTACCTTGAATTTAAATTATGAATTCAAGGTTATGATTCATGTTATGAATGATTTCTAGGTTTTTATAAGTAGTTTAGATTATTTAGAATCAAAAAGGAGTGACCATACACTTCAAAGGAACTCAATCGGGACAATTGATGGAAAATGAGTGGAGGCATGCGACCCTGGCGCATTCCTGGCGTGGAGCGCCAGCCCCTAAAGTTCAGTGGCACTATCTTGGTGCATTGCTGACGTGCCACGCTAGCCTTGTTGGCGCATCTGTGGTGCGTCGCACCACCATTCCCCCACACAATTCTGATGAATATTTCTACTCGTTTTCTGACCTTAATTCGACTAGAATCAAATGATTTCTTCCCCACTCACTTTGATTCGATTACTCAACATAAGCATACATTAATCTACTCAATACAGCCCTCAAAACACTCACTTTCATCTCAAGAAATTATTAAAACCCCAACAAAACAAGATTTAGAGTGAAACTTCAAGAACACTTATGAAGAACTCATCAAGAACCCAATATATCCAAACTTCTGGATGGAATTTGTAAAAGAAACTCATGATTGGTGTGTGGATGAACCAACCCAAAACTATGAAAACTTATATAACTCTTAGAGATCAAACCCTTGGCAAAAATCCACAACAAAACTCAAGAATCTCGACAAACGTCTTGATCCTTTCCTCTTTTCTCCTCTTTTCTCTTCTTGAACTCTCAACTAAAACCCTAGGCATAGATTAGGATTATAAAACTGAACCTAAAAAATTTAGACCCCTAAAACCTCACTAAAAATGAATTAAATCTGATTGGAGAAGGAAAAGACCAAAATACCCCTCACTATTTTCGGGTAACTTTCCTTAACTGGACAACCTGATTTCAAAAGGGCATATCTCAGTCGTCTAAACTCAAAACTTAGAAAACTTGGTGGCGTTGGAAAAATTATTCAAAGACCTTTCATTTGATATCTTATGGACCACCTAACTCATAATGTGCTTTAGTTATGGTCGTTTGAAGTGGATCCAAAACTTAAAAGAACTTAGGAATGACTTGAATGAATTCTCTTTAGTTTTTTTTTGGAACTCAAGGTGCTACATCTAGTGACCTTAACACTCAAAAAAATTTAAAATCCTCGATAAAATCCTACCCACAATGATGGATGGTTCGAGTCTTGGTTCAAAAAAAATTCTGGGGTGTTACAACTTGGTCCCTCAGTTTAAGCCTTTGCCAACTCTTCTTCAATAAGGCTATCTCTACATCCTTTTTGCTCACCAAGACTGTCATCTCCTGTAGCTCATGCCTCAGTTGACTCTATTCAACTACCAACTCAGACATTTTGCTCAAATGCCTTATTCTTCCTTTCATGCACTCACACTCAACAAGAGTGTTCATGGAGAAAGACTGATTCACTGTACCTGCTACAAAAGGAATCTCCAAGTATTTAAACACTCTGATTAGGAAGTAGCCATAACCCATGCCATGTTTTCCTTTTTGCTATATCACAGTCTTGTGCATGTATTCTAGTATAATGGCTGGAAGTTTTATGGCATCAAACTTGCTTAGGGCTTTCATTAGAAACAGGTCAACCGCAGAAGTGACTATTCTCTCTACTCTTGGAAGGAGCACTTTGTTTACAAACTCAAAGAGTAACTCATTTTTCCCCTTTGGAAGTTTCTTGTGAATGTCTGCACAGTTCATCTTTGAAAGTTTGCCTCATTCCTTAGCAAAGATTTTGGTGAGAATTTCACCCAACCTTTCCTCATTTAGGTGAAAAATTATGTCACCTACTTGCGTATTGAGGCTTCCATTCTCAGTAAATTCAGCATTATAAAAGAAATCTCTTACCTTCTCCTCATGCATTACTGGAGAGTGGTTCCTATATAGGTGAGTCCAAGTTTGAATTTCCACGGAATCAGCCAAGTTGCTCATGCTTGGCTTTGTGATGATCTCAGGGTCAAATACCCTTCCACTCAGAACCTTCTGTCTTCTCAAGTTGTCAACAATTTGCTCCTGAGTTACCTCCTTCTTTACCTTCTTTTTTTTACTTTTTGAACCTGGTCCCTTCTCAGACTTAGACTTAGATTCTGCAAACGTTCTTCAGTGTCAGGTGACACTTCTCTCTTTCTTTTACTAGTTTCATTGACTCTTCTTGTTGTTGGCTCCTTCTTTTTTCCCTTCTTCGAAACAACCACCTTTATAATTGTTGGCTTTCTAGATTTGGGTTTCTCCTTCTCCTTACCTAGTGACTCTTTCCTTCTCTTTTCCACTACAAAAATGATGTCCTATGACATAGTGAAACTTCAACCACAACTTTAACTGGGATCAAATATTGTTCCACTCCAGTCATCCTTCTTCTTTTGTTCTCAGTTGTACTGGCCTTATTTGCCTTTATTGCATCACTCATGAACTTTTGTGTAGAACCCATGGTAGAATATTACTTTGTTGGTTTCTCCTCTGTCACTTTTTCTTTTCCTTTGTTTGAAATAGGAACCATCCATCTCAGTACAGCCCAGCGTAGAGGAATATTGTACTCATCATCTTCCTCAGTAGTCGAGGTAGTAGTTGTAATGGGTAGACCAAATTTTGGTGTTCTATCAAACAAAGGTTCAGGGGTTTCTAGAGAATCCTCATGAGTTCTTTCTCCTTCCTCAGAGAAAGGAGTTTTTATGCCTTCCCTCATTTTAGTGAGACTCTCAACTACTAACTCCTCACTCGCAGCCAGAATGTTAGATTCAGAATTCCTTTCTTCAAGAAGGTCTCCCTCAAAAAGAAGATTAGACAAAACAGAGGGAAAAGGACTAGGTTGAGATGAAGACAAGGTAACATTTAGATCTAGAGAGGGTTCAAACACTAGAGACGTTTTGTCACTAGATTCAGGAATGTCGATCGGAAGAATGGTTGAGATTTGTGTTAGAGATGGGTTACTAGAAGAAGAATAGAAGGCCACTGGGTCTAGTTCACTTAGGACTTCCATCATCTTTTGGGGGGAAGATGGAGATTGAGACATATTGTAGAACAGAAGAGAAAGATTTTAGGGTTTCTGAAAAGATGTAGCAGAGAATTCAAAAACTGAGAAGAAAGACGAGGGAAGCAGTATAAAGGAAATGAAGAGGTGTGTTAGGTCCCTTTGATTAGATGTGACGCTTGGACTTAAAGAGATGGGAGAATGCTCACAAGACGGATGACTGACACGTGGCAGTCACAACAGTTCTCATTAGAAAGTTGAAAAATAATGTAAAGAGTGCTAACCTTTGAGATGGACCAGGTCCCTCTATGCAATTTGAAGATGATCATCCTAGAATTCTTTTGTGCTTCTTTTATTTGATAAATCACTAAGAGTGTATACCTACAAAAGGTACAAGATTGATCTTACCAAAACAAGCATTACAATTATCAAGGATACTTTCTTCATGATCATAGCCAATACAGGTTGAATGCTTCTGATGAAGTTAGCTCAGTCAATCTTCAGCATTCCCAACCTCAATCTGTTGTTCTAAAATCGGTATTTGCTCAAAGCTTTGGTGAAGATGACAATGATTTGATCTTTGGTCTTACAAAATTTCATACAGATGTTTCCTTTTTCCACATTATCTCCCAGAAAGTGGTGTCTAACATCAATGTGCTTGGTTCTTTAATGTTGAATTGGATTCTTAGCCATATTAAGGGCACTTGTGTTATCACACAAGAGTGGGATAGTGTGAGTGATTACTCCAAAGTCTTCAAGATGCTATTTTATCCATAAAAGAGAACAACAAGATGCAGCAGCTACATATTCTTCTTCAGCCATAGAAAGTGCCACTGAATTTTGCTTCTTGGTTCCCCAAGAGATGAGTGAAGACCCCACAAAATGAGTCATTCCTGAGGTGTTCTTTCTATCAACTTGATACCCAGCATAATCAACATCTACATATCTCACCAATTCAAAAGAGTCTCCTAAAGGATAAAATAGGACCAAGTCCCCAGTCTTCTTCAGATACCTCAAGATTCGCTTAGCAGCTTTCAAATGAGACTCTTTGGGACAAGTTTGAAACCTAGCACACATACCCACACCGAACACAATATCATGTCTGCTTACTGTCAAGTGCATCAATGAACCAATGATGCCTCTATACACAGTCTCATTCACCGTAGGACCAAAATTGTCAACATCCAATTTTGAGTTTGTTCCCATGGGAGTATCAATGGGCTTTGCATCCATCATGAGAAATTTTTTCAGCAGCTCCTTAATTACTTTTCTTGACAAATAGAGGTACGATTTGTCAATTGCCTGATTTACAACCCTAGGAAGAAACTCAATTCACCCATCATACTCATTTCAAATTCACTTCCCATCAGCGAAGCAAATTCCTCACACATGACTTTAGATGTTTCTTCAAAGATAATATCACAAACATACACTTGAATGATAAGCAATTATTTACCTGTTGTTTTCAGGAAGAGAGTGTTGTCAATTTTTCCTCTTTTGAGACCACTTTCCATAATGAACTTAGACAATCCTTTATATCAGGCTCTAGGAGCCTGTTTCAGACCATAAAGAGCCTTGTCCAACTTGAGCATATGATTTGGATAATCAACATCTTCGAATCCAGGGGTTGTTTCACAAACACCTCTTCCTTCCAATAACCATTCAAGAATGCGCTTTTTACATCCATTTGAAATAGTTTGAACTCCATAAAGACTACAAAATCTATAACAATTCTGATAGATTCCATCCTTGCCACAGGAGAAAAAGTTTCATCATAGTCAATGCCTTCTTCTTGGTTATATCCCTGCACCACCAGCCTTGATTTATTTATTGTAATAATCCCATGTTTATCCAAATTGTTTTTGAAAACCCATCTGATCCTAGTTACAGTTCTATCAGAAAAGCCTGGGAACCAGGTGTCATACTTTATTTCTTTTAAATTGGTGAAGTTCCTCTTGCGTTGAATTCACCCAATCAGCATCTTTCAAGGCTCCCTTGATATTTTTTGGCTCAATATTAGAGATAAATGTTTAGAACGAAACTAGATTTTTAGTTTTGGACCTCGTAGGCATTCCAGAATTCAAAGGGGAAATGAGATTATCAAGAGGATGGGAGGATTTGTGTTTCCACCCTGACTTAGTTGTCAGAGGTTGATGTTGATTTGTTTCTTCTTCTTCTTTCTCAGAATCTTCGTTCTCAGGTTGAATTGCATCTTCTGGTTCAACATTATCAAATAGACCAAGTCCTTCTCCAGGTTCAACATCTTTATTGACTTCTTCAGTTAGATTTGGTTCAACATTTATTAGATCTTGAGTTCTTTCAGTTTGTGACTCATAAAGACTATCTCTCTAAATTTGAAGTAGTTTTTCCAACTCATCATCATCCTTCTTCTCAAGATCTTTAATATCACGTTTCATCAAATATCACATGAACACTTTCTTCAATGCACAGTGTCCTCTTATTGTAGACTCTATAAGCTTTACCTGAAGAAGAGTATCCCACAAACACTCATTCATTACTTTTAGGATCAAATTTACCCAAATCACTTTCCCATTGTTTAGTACAAAACATTTGCACCCAAAGGCCCTTAAATAACTCAACTTAGGCTTTCTATTGTTTAGAAACTTATAAGGAGTTTTGTTCAAAATGGACCTGATCAAACACTTGTTGGTCACATAACAAGCAGTGTTGACTGCTTGAGCCTAGAAATTCTTTGGAAGACTTGAAATCAATAAGCATGGTTCTGGTAATATCAACCAGAGTTCCATTATTCCTCTCAACCACACTATTTGTTGAGGTGTTCTTGGAGCTTAAAAGTTATGATGAATGTTATTTTCAGCACAAAAATTGTCAAGCTTGACATTTTCAAACTCAGTCCCATGATCAGACCTGATCCCTGCAATCTTGCAATTTAACTTTGTTTGAATCATCTTGACAAATATCATCAACAAATCATACATTTTATCTTTGGACTTTAGAAACATAGTCCAAGTGAATCTTGAGTAATCATCCACAATTACAAGTATATACTTCTTTCCACCTTTACTTTGAATCTTTACAAGGCGACACAGATCCATGTGAATTATCTCAAGAGGTATTGTTGTACTAACTTGTTTCTTTGATTTGAAAGATGAACTAATCTGCTTCCCTTTGACACATATATCACACACTTTGTCATCACTGAATATCAGCTTTTGTAAGCCATGAACCAGGTCCCTAGATACAAGTTTATTCAATAGAGAGGAGCTCACAAACCAAGTCTTCTGTGCCACAAGTTAGCATTTTCACTTTGGGCACTAAGACAAGTTAGATCATCTTCTTGGAAAGTATCTCGATCAGCAACATACATATTCTTGCACCTTCTTGCAGTTAGGATTACCTCATTTGATGTCAGATTTATAACAATGCACCTTTCTGATAAGAATATGACCTTATTACCTTTATCACATATTTGTAAGACACTAAGAAACTATATTTCAATCCATTCACATAGTATACGTTCTTAATAGAGTGATCAATAGATTTTCCAATTCTCCCAACTCCCAGAATATATGCCTTCTTTTGATTTCCAAAAGAGACACCTCCATCTTGAAGTGTCTTGAGTGAGAGGAAGTTTTCAATCTTTCCATTTATATGCTTTGCACATCCACTATCTATGAACCAACACTGACTGCTACTCCTTCCACTCCCCTGCATCAAAGACTACTTGTTCGATTTTGGGAACCCATTCCAGTCTGTCCCCAGTAAGTAGATAGAGGCATAATGAGAGAATTCCTTGTTTAGTATGGCAAGATAGTCTTTCTCAATTTATGAAAAGAGCCAGAACAAGGATCAGGTCCCCTGTTCTGCACAACTTTCAGTTTGGAATAGTTTGAGAGACTTTCTTGATACCTTTTCCAAGATGTACAGTCCTTTTTCAAATGACCATTACGGCCACAATGAAGAAACAAAATATTGTCAGACAGGAACAAATATTTTCTATGAGAGTTATAGAGAGGACTTATGTTTAAGCTTCCTAGACCTTTCCCATCATTTTAACACCCTAACCGGTAAAATTGGCAAGCAATTTAGAAAAAGTGGTCCATTTGAGAGATTTGTTCAGTTCTTCTTTGAGACAGACCAAGTCCCTTTCTAACTGATCATTTCTCTCTAAGGCCATAGCTAGTTTAATTTCAGCAGTGTTTAATCTAGTTTCTAGCTCGAGTTATAAGTTGCTAGCTTCACCCTTTCCTATGGTACAGTTCTCACTTAACTTTTTTAATTTTTCCCTGAGTTCTAGATTTTCAGATTCCAGAACCATCACTTGTTCTTCCATCACTAACATTTGAGCTCCCAAGACTACCTTTTCCTCATGAAAAATATCCAGACTGTTATTCATCAAGTCCTTTTCATTGGTAAACTCTGTAACACCCCACTACTAGAAAGACTTAGAATTAGTAAGAAATCATTTTTGGAAATAATCAAATTTGGAAAGTTTGACAAAGCTAAACTAAGTATGAGTTTTGGGTCTACTTAAAACGACCATAACTCCTAGGTCAGGATGAATTAGGTGTTCCACAAGAGACAGTAGGAAATATCTTTGAATTATCTTTCCAACGCAGCCGAGTTTTCTCAGTTTCAAGTTCGTATGAGTGAGATATGTCTATTTGAAGTTGGGTTGTCTAGATAAGAAAAGTCAAAATCGAATTTTAGAAGGGTATTATGGTTTTTCCCTTACCCAATTAAATTAATTCATTTTTGGTAATTACTTAGGGGTTTAAACTAAATTTGGTCAGCTTACGCACATAAAGATTTCATGCTAGGGTTTTTAGAGAAAGAACGCAAGAGGAGAAAAGAGGAGAAAGAGACAAGGTTCATTGTTCTTGAGGATTTTTTATTGTGGATTTTGTCATGGGGTGATCCTACGAGGTATGTGAGATCACACAGCTTTGGGTTAGTTGACCCATGCGCCAATCATGATATATTTCAGCAAATTGTCGTTCTTGAGATTAGAGAAATTGAGTTCTTGATGAATATTGTTGAAAGTTTTATTTGAATCTTAATTAATAAGTTGTTGAGGAGTTATTGATGTAGTCATGAGATTAGAGGTTGTTTTTTAGCAGATTCTTTCATATTTTGGTTATGTATTCGAATCTAAGTGTTTGGGGAAAGACCCAATCAAGTTTAGAGGGTTTAGAGTTGAAAAACGAGCAAGAAAAATCATCAAACACCTGGGCAGAGGCGTGGGGCGCTGTGCCTCTAAGATTGCCCCACAAAATTCTCTGATGTTTTGACCCAAGGGCATCGCGCCAGCCAGCGCACCCCGACTTCAGTTCTAAAGTTTTGGGTCTAGCGCCCATGCCACTCATAGCGCCAAAAACACTAGGTCTTTTACTTCTTTCCGCACTAGTTCCCTTGAAACGTACCTATGTTTCGTAGTTGATTCCTACACTCTAAGGTACGTCTAAAATACATGAAATCATCAATAACCTAAGATCATGAGCCTTGAATCCATAATTCAATTCAAGGAAAGTTAAGAGTCAAGTCAAGAGAAGTTCATAGAGTTTTCCAAAGGTCTTGTACAAACGTTTTAACTTTGTTTTAAGACTTGATTTTTGAGTTGAGTAAAGAGTAAAGGTTGAAGATTATTTCTTCAAAGAGTATATGGGGACTATGTATTCCCAAAGAGTTTAAAATATTTTCACATTTAAATAAGAAAGGAAACTAAGATTTCCAAAGAGCCTTTGAGCTAATTTTTAGAAAAGAGTAAATGCTTTCACAATTAAGCAAGATAGGAAACTATGATTTCCAAGAGGAGCCTTTGAGCTAAGTTTTGAGAAATTATCTCAAACCACAGAAAGAAATATGTTTTTAAACATAAGAGCTAGTATTATTTTTTGGAGTAGTATTGAGCACCGATATGGGGGAGAGTTCAGACAACCCACAGCCCCCATAAACCATGTAGCCACCATGAGTAGAAAAGGGTCATACTTTTTAGTGATTCCTTAGTGTTTTTAGCATAGACTAGTGGATCCACTTAGTAGTTAGGTTCTATATCCTCGGCAAGGTATAGGATGGCCTTGGCAGCATGAGACAAAATGTTGTATCATCACAATAGCTCTTAAGTGATGGTTGTCAGTTAGAGAACTCACACAAAAGTATTTTGTATTATTATATACACAGAGTTACTTGTATTTTTATATACATCCAGAGTTTATATTGTATCTTTGCATACACACAAATTTACTATTGTATTTCTAAATACACTGAGTTGATATCCATGTTTTAAAGTTTTTCTTTATACTGCACTTATTTATACTGCTTTATATTGAAATGAGTTTAGCTCAGTTGAGATGAGTTGAGACCAGGTTTGTTCTTTCAGTTCCTTTCAAGCTTATGTCTTGTTTAATATTCCCCTACATGCTCTTACATTCAATGTACTAACGCCATTTGGCTCGCATCATTGTGATGATGCAGATACAGGTAACCAAGATCAGCATCTAGCGCTTCGTTGATCCAGTTGAGCATTCAGAGTCTTGTGGTGAGCCTCCTTACTTTCCGGAAGATCCATATTTACATTGCTTTAGGAGTTTTCAGTGTTAGGATGATCAGGGGTCTTGCCCCTGACATCCCTCGCAGTTTTAGAGGTATCATAGATAGACAGTTAGTTAGATCATTTGTCACTATTTTGTTATTGGCTTATGTTTTGAGACTTGAGTTGTCATCTTGGCTAGTTGAATGCTCTTTTAAGACATTCTTTGTTTATTTCATGAGTTCATTATTTGAGATTATTTTCTTGTGTTTAAGTCTTCCGCTGAGTAGTATGTCAGGCCAAGGGTCTGCTTAGGGCCAACAATGGTTCTCGAGTGTCATTCCCATCCAAGGTGTAGGCTCAAGGCATGACAAACTCAGTGATTGAGTCAATCAAAACAGCTACTAATCTTCTCAACCTTTTAATAGAACAAACATGCAAGTTTTGTTTAAAGTCGGAAAGAGTTACCTCTTCTTAAACTTCTTCATCATCAGATTTTGCTGTGAAAGCAAACATTGCATCAAACACATCCTCATCATCTTTCACTGCGAGCATGGATGCGTCTTCAGGATGTTCTAACTCTTTTGAGTCACTTGAGGAGTCTCGCCAGACATCCAAAGCCTTCTTCACAACATAGTTAGCAACAACTTTTCTTCCTTTCTTATCAGGGATCAGGTCCCCTCTCTTGTCTTTGTCTCCTCAAGCCTTGACATAGTCTTTATATTCAAGTTTATGCATAGGGAAATCTCTAATGAAATGCCCTGGTTTTCCACACTTGTGACATAAGTTATTTGCATTAGCAGCCCTGCTAGCATTCCCAACCTTATTAAATTCTCCATGTTTTCTCACTATTTTCTGAAATCTTCTTGTGAGATATGCCATGTCTTCATCTTCTTCAGAAGTTTCACCTGATGTCACTTTGAGAGGCAGTGACTTGTTCCTCTTCACCTCCTTATTTGACATTCCTATTTTTTGTTCATCACGTGAGTTTGAAGATTTCCAATCAAAGCATCCATTGTCAGCACCTTTAGGTCCTTAGTTTCAGTAATAGCATCAACCTTACTTGCCCACGACTTAGGAAGAATTCTGAGTATCTTCCTAACTTGTTTACTTAGATCAATAGGCTCTCCCAGACAATGTAGCTCATTGGTGATGGATGAAAACCTGGTGTGCATATCGTGAATGGTTTCACCCTCCTTCATGGTAAATTTTCATACTGAGTAATGAGCATATCCACCTTTGATTCATTTACTTATTGAGTCCCTTCATAAGCAGTTCTAAGGCAGTCCCAAATTTCTTTAGCTAATTCACAAGCAGAAATTCGATTGTACTCATCAACTCCTATTCCACACACCAACAACTTCTTTGCCTTGTAGTTCTTCTCAATTTTGTTTCTATCTGCCTCAGTGTACTATTGTCGAGTTTTGAGAATAAATCTAATGATTTCTCCTTCTTTTACTTCAGTTATGGTAACATAGGGACCATCAAGCATGACGTCCCACAGCTCACTGTCCTCAATCATAAAAAAATCATGCATTCTTGTTTTCCGCCAACTGTAGAACTTTTCATTAAAACGAGGTGGCCTAGTTGATAATTTTTCGTCCTCTAAGTTTAGTGGAGAAGTCATTCTTCCACAGGATTCTCTCTTGGTGTTAACTAGTTAGAGAGCCCAGTGTCACGGACTTAGAGTGATGGCTAAAGTTCCATACAACACTTGACAACTTACTACTCTTTAAAGATCTTGTAAGCTCAAGTAAGCCTGCAAGACTTTGATCGCTAAGAGAATTCAAAGAAAGACTTAGAAAGAACAAGAAAGCTTTTTGGAAGAAGGCTTTTTATTGCTTTGTGGAATGCTTTACACCTTGCTTGCTTGCTTGGTGCCTTGGCAAATGAATGGCACCTCTATTTATACTACTATCTAAGGGCCTAAGTGTAAATAATATTTACTTACAAGTCCCTAAAGGTATTTACAACTTAGTCCTAACTCTAGAATTCTCTACATGATCTAGAGTTCTCCAAAGCCTTCTAAAGGATTCTAGAATTCTCCGCAAGCCTCTCCACAACTCTAGAATCATCCATCCTTCTCCGGACGCGAAATTTGGCTAACTTAGTGGTGGGACGTCACACGCTCCCCCACCTGATGATGCGACGACCGCGGCGCATTGCTGTAAAAACTCCCGAATTTGGTCTTTAAATTGCCACAAGTCTTCATATCTCTCCCACGTGGCCTCTTCCGGAGTTTGCCCCTTCCAATGCACTAGGAACATGGCGCTGGCTTGTTGTCCTCGCTTCCATTTGGCTTAATAGTCTATTATTGCCTCAATCTCCCGGTCATGCGAGGCAGTGACAGTAATGGGTGCCCGTCGTGATTGGTTCCGGCTAGGTTCTTCCTTGTCCTCATGGTATGGCTTGAGAACGCTTGCATGAAAGACCGAATGGATTTTGAAGTGTGGAGGTAACTCCACCTTTTATGAGATCTTGCCCACCTTGGCAACGATCTTGAACGGACCCTCATATTTTCGCACTAAGTTTTGATGAACGCCCCTTAGTGCCTTGAACTGTCTTGGATTGAACTTTACCAAGACCATGTCGCCTTCTTTATAGTCTGTGGGACGCCGTTTGCGGTCGGCAAACTTCTTCATCTTTTTAGCTGCCTTGTCCAAGTAGGACTTAGCAGTGTCAAGTTGTTCCTCCCATCCCTTGGCAAGATGGTAGGCTCCCAAACTCTTTCCTTGGAAAGCGGCCGGTAGTGAATGCGGAGTTTGGGGTTGTTGGCCTGTCGCCAACTCAAACGGTGTGCGCCCAGTGGACTCGCTCCTTTGCAAATTATATGAAAACTGCAGCATGTCTAAGAGCCTCACCCAATCTTTTTGGTGCGCACTAACGTAGTGCCTCAGATAGCACTCTAACAGAGCATTGACGCATTCAGTATGGCCATCGGTCTGCAGGTGGAAACTTGTGGAGAAGTGAAGTTCCGTGCCAAGTACCTCGAACAGCTCCCTCCAGAAGTTTCCTGTAAAGCGGGGGTCTAGATCACTAATGATATGTCTTGGCAGCCCCCAATACTTCACTACGTGCTTGAAGAACAATTGAGCAACCTCCTTTGCGGTGCAACCGGCTGTGGCGGGTATGAAGGTAGCATACTTTGAGAATCTGTCCACCACAACCATAATGGTTCCATACCCATCAGACTTGGGTAAGGAAGTGATGAAGTCCATGGTCACGCTCTCCCATGGGCGTTCCGCTATTGGTAGTGGCTCCAGTAGTCCTCCCGGTTGCATTTGTTCCACCTTGTCTTGTTGGCACACAAGACAAGTCTGCACATAGCGCTCGATGTAGTCCCGCATACGTGGCCAGTAATAAATAGCCTCGATCAACGCCCTCGTTTGTCGCTGCCCCGGATGCCCGGCCCACGGTGTGCCGTGGCTTTCTCTGATGATTCACCGCCTATTAGTCCCGAACTTGGGCACATAGACCCTTCGACCGGATGTGAGCAAAAGGCCACCTTTCCACCCAAAACCACCTTGTCTTGCCTTGGGTGGCCAACTCCCTCAGCTTCTTGGCTTCGGGATCATATTGCATGCCATCTCTGATTGCATCCTAAATGTCACAATAAGCCGCTGTGATGGCAGCAAGTTCGGCCTTCTGACTTAGCGCATCGGCCACAATATTGCCTCTTCCTGGCTTGTACTCCAAGTCGTAGTCAAATTCTGCTAGAAAGTCCTGCCACCTAGCTTGCTTCGGAGTGATCTTCTTTTGTGACTGGAAGTAGCTAGTGCCACGTTATCCATCTTGACTACGAACTTGGAGCCTAGCAGATAGTGTCTCCATGTGCGCAGGCAATGTACGATGGCAGTCATTTCCTTCTCTTGGACCGTATAGCGCCATTCGGTCTCGTTCAACTTGCGGCTTTCAAAGGCAATTGGGTGTCTGTCCTGCATTAAAACTCCCCCAATGGCAAAGTCCGACGCATCCGTATGCACTTCGAAGGTTTTTGAAAAATCGAGCAGCGTCAAGACCGTCTCTTCTGTTACCGCGGTCTTGAGACCTTCGAAGGCTTGCTGGCACTCCTCGCTCCAAACCCACGGCTTGTTCTTTTCCAATAACTCGGTTAGCGGAGCGGTCTTAGCGGAGTAGCCACTTATGAACCTGTGATAATAATTCCAAGTCCAAGAAACGATCGTAGCTCGGTCACTTTGGTGGGTACCTCTCACTCCTGGATTGCTCGAATTTTCGCGTCGTCCATCCGGAGTTCCCCCTAACTGATGATATGACCTAATAAGTGCACCTCGTGTTGGGAAAACTCGCACTTCTCCCGCTTGATGTATAGTTGGTTCTCCCGTAAGATTTGGAAGACCTTCTTCAGATGCTCCACGTGCTCCTCCAAGGTGTTACTATAGACGACTATGTCGTCCAAGTATACTACTACGAATTGATCTAAATAAGGATGAAAGATCTTATTCATAAGTGTGCAAAAAGTTACGGGTGCATTGGTTAAGCTAAAAGGCATCACCAATCACTCGTATGCTCCGTACCTGGTTACGCACGCTGTCTTTGGTTCATCCCCTTCTGCGATGTGCACTTGGTAGTAGCCTTTCCGGAGGTCCACCTTGGTGAATTACTTGGCCTGCCCAAGTCTATCAAACAAATCTGCAATAAGCGGGATAGGATATTTATTTTTAATAGTTACCTTATTGAGCGCCCGGTAGTCGATGCATAAACGCAAGGATCCGTCTTTCTTCTTCTAGAATAACACCGATGCACCATAAGTTGCCTTGGATGGACGGATGTGACCGGCCTCGAGGAGCTCCTTCAACTGCTTCCTTAGCTCCTCTAAATCTGGTGGAGCCATGCGGTAGGGTGCATGTGCGGGTGGCTTGGCTCCAACCTCTAACTCTATCTTATGATCTACCTCGCACCTCGGAGGTAAAGTCTTTGGCAGCTCGTCCGGCATCACGTCCTTATTTTCTTCAAGGACCTTTTCTATGATCGGTGGCAAGGACTCCTTAGCACCATTGTCTTCTCTCGAACTTACAATGGTGGCTAGGAACGTCGGCTCTCCTTTCTTCAGGCCCTTCACTATCTGCATGGCCGACAGGTAGGTGTGTCCTTCCTTCTTTGGTACCTTGACTAGAGGTACCATACACGACCCTTCTCTCTCCATGACCATGAGTCGTTGGAGGTAGGGGTCGATCATCGTGTGGCAGCGCTGGAAGAACTCCTGCCTAAGAATGATATCAAAGATATCTAAAGGAGCGACAGTAAAGTTGGTCTTACCTTGCCACTGGCACAGCGTGATGCTTACTTCTTGAGCGACTCCGCACACGGGAGTCGGTGGGGCATTAACCGTCTTGAGGCGAGTGTTACTTGGAATGTAGTTCAGTTCTAACCTTTCTGCCGCTATCTTGGTCATTATATTTGCTTCGGCCCCGGAATCTACCATGGCATGAGCTGGCCGTCCATTAAGGGTGATGTCTACATATTGCGCGCTGAAGGCTCCTAGCTTCTCGGTTTGCTTGGCTATGGCCCCGCAGAGTCCAACCATGCCCAATTGCGTCGTACCCGCGTCCTGCCCTTGCTCTTGCACGTCCTTCTCCTTCTGCTCACGTAGGATGGCACCAAGGTTCTTCATCTCTGGGCACCTGGCATAGCTGTGTGGTCCTCTGCATATGTAGCACCCATCTCCCTTGGTGGTCTGCGCCTTCTTCTCCGTATAGCTCTGGCGCACGAACCGTTGGTTATCCGATTTGTGGGAATCATGTTGTTTAGAGGGTGCCTGTTGCTCCTTGCTTCGGCCACGATCTCCCCCACCTTTGGCATGACTACTTCTTATATCTCTGCCCTTTGCTCTATCATGCTGGTCATGCTTGAAGTCGTTTAAGGACTCGGCTTGCGTGATGGCCTCGTATATGGTCTTAACTTGTCGCCGCTCCAACTCCGTCTTAGCCCAGTTGTACAATCCGTCCATAAAGTGGAACAGCATGTCATCGTCCGTAGGTTTGGAATCTGAAGCGTTAGAGTCGTGAACTCTTTTACGTACGCCCGAATGCTTTCTGTTTGCTTCAGTTCCCTGAACTTACACTAAACCTCATATATGACGTTGTTAGGGAAGAAGGCTCTCTTGAATTCCTAGCGAAATTGCTCCCATGTGGTGATGGTGCACGTCCCCTTCCCTATCTCGGCTTCCTTACTCCTCCACCATAGCATAGCTATCTCGGAAAGATACAACACGGCAGTGTTGATCTTATTTTCATCGCTCCTCACCCGATTACACTTGAAGTAGTTCTCCAAGTGCCATAGAAAGTTCTCCACCTCTTGAGCGTCACGGACGCCTTTAAATATAGGTGGCTTGGGAGCCTCGACCCTAGCCTCCCTATCATGATCGGGTGACGTCGATCCTCTAGCTTCCACACCTTTCTTAAGTACCTTCATTTCAGCCTTCATGGTTTCAATGGTGTTCAATTCCTCCATGAGTCGGCACTCCAAGGAAGTGATGGCCTTCTTCATCTCGAACTCAGCCCGCTGACGTCCCTTCAATTCCTTACGGATGGCTTCGGTCTCCTCAAGGGTAAAGTCTTCAAGAGTCTTGAACTTGCTGTCGACCACGTTCACGCGCCGGCCTAATATCTCCACGGCCTGTCTTGCCACTTCAACCCTTGAGACCCATTCTTCTCCCGCAGTGACGTCAATGGCCTCCTCACCACGTTCATCGTCACTTGGTTCGGTGGTCGACGGTGGGTGAGATGTTAGGGGCTCGCTCGGTGTGGGATCCGGCAGCATTTCTTCATTACTCTTTTGATGTTTCTTTCCCTTGCGGCTTTTCTTTCCAACATACATACGGACATTGGTGGTGCTAGAAGCGTTCACGTCCCCTTCAGTTGCCATTCTCTTAGTATCAAACCTTTGCTCTGATACCACTTGTCACGGACTTAGAGTGATGGCTAAAGTTCCGTGCGGCACTTGACAACTTACTCACTACTCTTTCAAGATCTTGTAAGCTCAAGTAAGCCTTCAAGACTTTGATCGCTAAGAGAATTCAAAGAAAGACTTAGAAAGAACAAGAGAGCTTTTTGGAATAAGGCTTTGTATTGCTTTGTGGAATGCTTTACAACTTGCTTGCTTGGTTGGTGCCTTGGCAAATGAATGGCACCTCTATTTATACTACTATCTAAGGGCCTAAGTGTAAATAATATTTACTTACAAGTCCCTAAAGGTATTTACAACTTAGTCCTAACTCTAGAATTCTCTACATGCTCTAGAGTTCTCCAAAGCCTTCTAAAGGATTCTAGAGTTCTCTGCAAGCCTCTCCACAACTCTAGAATCATCCGTCCCTCTCCGGACGCGAAATTTGGCTAACTTAGTGGCGGGACGTCACACCAGGCTCTAATACTAATGGTTAGAATGTATGTGTCCACTATATGTCAACAGAACAGGTCTCTTGACTCAGTAAGAACAATAACTTAGATAAAAATACTAAAGTAAAAGACAAGCAGTTTACGTGAAAACCCCCTTCCTCAAGGGTGGTGAAAACCAAGACATGTACTCACAGGATTTCAAGTCAACTCCATTCCACTCAAAACGAAGCAAATGTTTAGATTACAAACTCTTGCAGCCTAGGAATTAAAACTCTTTAATCTCTTCCCCCTTAATGTAGCAACTCTACTACGAAGCAACCTAAGCAATAACTCTATTTCCCACTAAACCGACTAACTCTAGTTGATTTAGACTTCAACAGCTCCCATAGCTAACTCTAGCTACAATTTCGAATTACTGATAAAAACACTAATTGATCTAATTCCTTTATAGCACAGGAATAAATCTACAAAGTTAAACATTGAAATATAAACCTAAGACAACTAAGAACAAAGACAGCACTCTCAGGTCCCTTGTTGTTGTTCTTGAGGAGAATATTTCTGGAGAATGGTTTTTGCAATGTTTTTCAAGCTTTAGATAGTTGGAAAGCTACTAGTTGATCCTATATATGCATCTGGCATATCAATATTGCCAATAACATATCATGCTCTTTGCAAAGTGCTAGTACCATAATTCCCTGATTTATTAGGAATATCACTTGCATTGCTGCTCTCAGATTTCTTTAGAGTTAGTTCGATATGCAGTATTTAGGTAAATAATCATATTGAATATTGCATTAGTTTTTTTACTGTTGACATCCACGAGAACATGAACACGTAAATTAGCCAAAGGTGAACAAGTACTTTAAATTGGCCTAACTAGGCTATGTTCTATTAATCATAGACATATCAAGATATATAAAAGGATACTATCCTTTGATTTAATATATAATACCTTCGTAAGTTAGATTGATGAAGTCTTCTTTGAGCGATGAATTTTTCATCAGATAGAGAAGATAATATTTTATTAGTTAATCACACATTTTTCATACTATTTTGTGTTTGCATGTCAAAGGAGGAGGAATAGAAAGAGGAATTTTGTGTAAAGTTTGTTGTATGGATTATAATTTAAATATTTTAAAATAATATATAGTTTAAATGACATGGCTTAAAATTTTAAATTACATGGTCAAAATTAACTACCTTCATTTGCATTTTATCCTATTTTGTGTTTGTCTTTAATTTATGTTCTTCATAACAAGAAACTTTTTCACATGGCATATATATATTTATACTCCATAATGTACTCAAAACTGTTAGCCTGTTGCATATAACTCTGACCCATCCCACTATGATTTGAACCATAGGTTAAAGAATATCAACTTCTTTATCATTTTCACATGCCTATAAAGAACGGTTAGTTTTTTTACAAAGTTAATGGTCATATATATATATATATATATATAATGTATCTAAATTGTATAACTAATGTATAGTTATACACATATAATCTTTAATTGTGTATAAAAAATGTACATATGTTCATATACACAGTTATACAATATTCATATATAATGCATACATGTTGTTTAAATAGTGTATAACTATGTATATACATTGTATATATGAATAGTCATTTAATATCAATTCCACTGCGAAATAACTTATCAAGATCATATATTAGAAATCAGTCATTTGATGTGTAGATTGATGGGACTCATGAAAATCCCATATATTCCTAGAGTGACTGGACAATCAAGAATCAGATTTTGTCACATATGCATCTTTCAAAACGACAATTACTCTTTCACATGAAAAAAAAATTAAACAATTGACAATTGGGCTAGTGAAAATTCAGCAAAAAAATCATATGAGTATCGAGAGAAGAAGATAAAGGCAAGATTCTATATATTGGGGATTCATGTATGGAGAGCATTTTAATGGGAGTTCCATTCGCAGCTTTTTTGGTTAGGAATGATATTTTGTTGAATCTAAGAGAACCGAAAGGCTAATTACAGTAATAAATGAATAGTTGAGCTATTTTGGATAAGAACTATGATCGAATGGTTAGTTTGTTTAATATTTTTTTAGAAAAAATCAAAATTATTAAATGGACAATAGTAGCCTATCCTTGATATCAAACGTGTAATATTACTTTTTGAATTGTAATCTTCTTAATCAAAGGACTATCGGCTTGCTAAAAAAAATTAATTTGTATTTTTGATTTGTCAATTTGATATCTTATCTTATATAAAAGAGAAAATGGTCTAAACCCCCCCCCCCCCCCCTCCCCTCCCTCCAACTTATACCCTACTCCAACTTCACGGGTGTCCTATTACCCCCCCCCCCTCCCCGAACTACATATTTCTTTAGTTTCTACACACTTAAACACTGACCTGTCATAGGAGGTGAGAACACATCCTTTAGGCGTGTTAGAAGGTGAGAACACCTTAAATTTTGACGAAAATTTTCTTTTTCTCCAGCAGTCATCTTCCCCATCATTAAATAAACCATTGTTTCTTCTTCCCCACCATTAACCCTTGTTCGTTTTATAAAAAAATTCACGATTTTCTCTAAAAAATAAGTAGGGTTTAGTTGTTTATGTTCATTTCTACTTCAAATCTTGAATTTAGGGTTTGTTATCTGCTCTAATTTCTTATTTAGGTCTCTAATTTGAATTTTGAATTTTTTCAAAATTCATCAAAAATGGCAAATGAAAACTTGAATAAGCTTTGTATGGATGAATCAGACCCAATGCTGCTCTCAATTTCACGAATCAATAGAAACCCTAAGGGATAAAGCAAAAACTCGAAATAAAGGATAAATAACTAACATTTTACTAAATCAGTTGATAAACTACAAAAGTAAGTTGTAAATACACAGCAAAATCCTTCGATCATCAACAGAAATGCATATGCAAATGGAGAAGGAGATGAAAAGGAGAAAGGATATTTTTTTGGGTCTTTTACGTTTTAGGAGGGAAATGGGGGAAAACATGAATTGGGAGTTGAAGAAGTGGAGGACCTAGCACGTGCAATCATGTTGGAATATTTGTTTGGTTTATGTGTTGAGGTCAGCGTTTAAGTGGATAGAAATTAGAGAAATATGAAGTTCGGGGGGTAATAGGACACCCGTGAAGTTGGAGTGTGTAGTTGAAATTTCGGATATAGATTGAGGTGTTTTAGACCATTTTCTCTATATAAAATTGTTTTCTTACTAGGTCAATTATGTTTGGTACTTTTAGATTGTCAATATCTTTTCATTGATTTAGCTTTTTCTATCTTTAATTTACATTCCGCTCGGCAAATTCACTAACAATAAACTACTTAGAACACTAATTAACACGAGTATAGTTAGTCAAGGGCCAAATGCATTCAATAATAAATGCTTGGTGACATTTTATAATACATTTACTTTCTCGATTTATGTAATAATTTTTTTTTGTTCGGTCCCAGAAAGAATGTAGTTAAATCAATTTAACTTTCACACTTTAGATTTTCAATATTTAGAATTATTTGATTAATTTGAGAGTCTTTCGGTGGTAGTTAAATCCATCTCCCTATGTGTTGTCAAATAGAGAAAACAATTTTATTTCTATTCTTAATGAAATAATTTACAATCATACAAATATCTAAAGATTGTTTTAGATAAGTTTCAAAAGTCTTCCTTTTATCTTAAATGGTGTGCCATGTTCAACGTATCACATAAAATGGGATGGAGGGAGTAATTCTTAAGGGCTTGTTTGGTTGGGGATCAAGTTATCCTGAAATTAATTATTTTGGGATTAGTTATTCCAAGATTTTTATCCATTTTTAATGTGAGACCAAAATAGCACAACAATTCCAGAATAAACCACTCATTCTGTCCCTTTTTACTTGTCCAATTATTCATTTTTACTTATCATTTTGACAAATCAAGAACAATTTTTTTTACTCATTATATCCTCCATTTATTAACGTTAAGTTAATGTCTTTGAAAAATGTAGTGAGTAAAGACATTT
The DNA here is from genome assembly GCA_037074985.1 of Solanum bulbocastanum. Lineage (NCBI taxonomy): Eukaryota > Viridiplantae > Streptophyta > Magnoliopsida > Solanales > Solanaceae > Solanum > Solanum bulbocastanum. The sequence continues at coordinate 8,033,537 of CM073604.1, forward strand.
GGTATCCTATCAATTAATAGGGGTAAAATGGTAAACTCACTATAGCAATCAATATTTTCTTAATAAGTGTGTCAATCAAAATTTGACAAGTAAATAGGAACAAATGGAGTATCCTGCAATTTCTTTTCCAACTAAATATGTAATAAACTAATCATAAAACTAGCAATCAAGTTTATATTCAACAAATTAATTGAATAAATACTCAAAATAAAACATTAGTAATAGTTGAAACTAAACTAGATGAAGAAATTTACATAATGAAGCTGGTGCACTAACTAAGAAACTATAGTCCCATCTAATATTATTGCAAAAAATAGCGGGTTCTCGTTAATTTATGCCCACTAAGCTGTAGGCCACATGGGCTTGAGTTGGGCCATAAACTAAAGCATCACAACTACTAAATGGCTCCATAATGTACTCAAAGCTATTAGCCTGTTGCATATAACATAAACTCTGACCCAACCCACTATGATTTGGACAATAAGCTAAAGAATATCAACTTCTTTATCATTTTTCACATGCCTATAAAGAAGGGTTAGTTTTTTTTTTTTACACAAATACACCTTCTAGAAAAATGTTTTCCAGTTAATGGTTATATATATATATATACATAAGATGTACATATGTTCATGTACACAATTATACAATATTTATATATAATATGTATATATAATGAATTTATATTGTTTAAATAGTGTATAACTATAAATATATAATGTATAAACAATGTATCTATAGATAGTCATTTGATATTAATTCCATTGCGGCATAACTTATCAAGATCATATATTAGAAATCTGTCATCTAATGTATAACTTGATGGGAGTCGAGAAAATCACATATATTCATAGTGTCTGGACAATCCAGAATCAAATTTTGTTATATTTACGTCTTTCAGAATGCCAACTACTTTTTCACATAAACAAAAAAATAATTAAAGAATTTATAATTGAATTGGTGAAAATTCAGCAAAAAACGCATATGAGTATCGAGAGAAGCAGATAAAGGCAACATTTTTTTTATGGGGATTCATGTATGGAGAGCATTTCAATGGGAGTTTCAATTGCAGTTTTTTTGGTGAGCAACGACCTTTTGTTGAAGGTAAGAGAGGCGAAGGGCTAATTACAGTAATTAATGGATAGTTGAGCTATTTTGGATAAGAACTATGATGGATGGTTAGTTTGTTTAATAGTTTCAAGAAAGAATCGAAATTATTAAATAGACAACCCTAGCCAATCGTTGATATCAAATTAAACTTGTAACATTACTTTTTTGAATTGTAATCTTCTCAATCAAAAGACTATCGCCTTGCTAAAATAAATTATTTTTTTATTTTTGATTTGTCAATTTGATAGCTTGTCTTATATAAAATCATTTTCTTAGTAGGTCAAAATTATGTTAGGTACTTTTGGATTGTCAATATCTTTTCATTGATTTATCTTTTTCTATCTTAAATTTACATTCCTCTCGGCAAATTCACTAACAATAAACTACTTAGAACACTAATTAATTAGTACAGAAAGTTAAGGACCAAATAAATTCAATAATAGATGTTTGGTGACATTTTATAATAATATACTTTCTCACTAACATTTCATGTGACACTCTTTTTTTTTTTAGTTCATTCTAAAAAAAAAAAATATTATTTTTTTATAATTAAAAATAATTTAACTTTAAAAATTTCTCTTTTACATACAACCACATAAATATCTAAAGATTGTGACCCTTCGGGATGATCCAGTGACTTGGCTTTGGGACTTCCATGTTGGAGGTCTCTAGTTCAAAACTCTTTGTCAGCAAAAGTAAGGGGGTTGCCTTCTGGGTCGAGCTCGTCGCACTAGACTTGCCTTGTGCGAGTTACTTTTCCTGTGTGGTTTGTGATCTATTGCATAGGAGCGGGGTTTTTACCCTTTGCGCATCCAAAGGATAGCGGCTATAGGTTTCTCTTGTCATAAAAAAACCTTAGGATTGTTTTAGACCGCAAGTTTCTAAATTCTTCCTTTTCATTTCTTAAACAATGTGTGTCAAGCCAAATAATGTCACATAAAATAGGATGGAGGGAGTAATTCTTAAGGGCTTGTTTGGTTGGGGATTAAGTTATCATCGAATTAATTATTTCGGAATTAGTTATTTCAAGATTGCTATCCAATTCTTGATGTGAGACCAAAATAACACTACAATACAAAAATAAACTATCCCTGTAATTTTTTTTCCAACCGAACATGTAATAAACTCATCTAAAATTAATTACGAAATTAGTTATTCATTATCCCTAGTATTAAACGAACCGTGAAAGATGGTAGGGGATCTTATTTCTTCAGTTTTTTATCTGATGGTTTAAGGGGCTACTATAATTGGAAATGTTTTCTGATTATTGTTCTTTATTTCATCGTGGTATAGACAAACTATTAGGAAATGAACTTTACTACTCATTTATGCCCACATATTTTGGAGTCTCTTCAATTTGGTCCGTAGAATGTGAAAATGTCACAATTTAGTCCAGGACCATATTATCCTTATACTTTTGGTATACGTTTAGTCCTTTTTCTTTTACGTGAATGCATTGATAACCCAATGATAAAAGAAAATACTAGATATCCTAGCTAAGTGATTTACACCAAACTTTTTTCTGCGTTCCATATTTCTCTGTGGAAAAATCAGTCTTCTTACAACCACATCCATTCCCCATACCAAAAGAGTAAACAATATACTTAATTAATTAAATAAAACAGGTTTTAGATTAGATGGTCATACAAAGTCGGCATTGTTGATTCACATGAGATTCCATATGCTTCATGCTATTCGAATTATAACATAAGCTAGTGATACTTTTGGCTACTGAACTTTCGCAATTTAGGGTGTAGTATTTAGGTTGTTTCGTCTAGCAGCACAACATTTATATTGCTCGCCCATAATCCCGTTTCACGATTTAGGTTGCTCCCATTGTGCTCACGGCTCATATGAAAATTGTTTTTTTCTTTCTTTTCTTCTGGCTACGTACTAAGATGTTTTAGTTCGCCAAGTTGTCTCTTGCATGTCCATGGATTAAGCAGCCGTTCAAAAGGTTGTTGCCCTATTCAGACATCTCCGGATCTATGCTTATTTCAACTCCCTGAAGCATGTCATGTCATACACTTTACTATATTATTAACATAGTTGGATTTGAGCCTCATTGCCACCTATTATAAAAAAGAATTTTCACATATCGGTTGAACTTTTAAATGAGATAAACACAAACTTCAACAAAAAGTAAAGAAAAGAAAAAAGAGGAGAGAAGAACAAAATAAATCAATGCAATGTGGAACTTAAGCCGCGCAATATCTTGGAGATAACTAATTATGTTTGAAGTTTAGGATATCTAAGTTTCCTTAATTATTGCATTTGTTGATACATAATTATAATTAAAATTAAAAGTGTATTCTAGCTTGCTCACTGCAAAACATTTAACCTTGTTTTTTTTTCGATTGTGTATTTTGTCATTATTAGATAAAAGAGGTGATATTATTCAAGATAACCCTAGGCTTTTATGTGTCCCATGTTTGTAATGACCCGAACCTCCGTTAATTAGGAGGGACAAAACTTTGGGAAAAATCTGGGCCATTGTCCCTCCACAGCGGGTCATATGCTGCTAGGGCGGCAACGCCAGGACGGGGTAAGTTGGCGCCAGAGCGGGATAGGCGAGGCAGAGCATAAATTACGAGAAATCTTATTTTCTCCATCTTTCTAAAATACCTAAATAAGTCGTAAAATAACCTAGAAACCTCAGAAAAACTGCCCCAAGCTTGGGAAGGAAGGAGAAGAGCAATTCTAACATGAGGATGGAAATATCTTGCGGATTCTTGGCCAAATTCTCCGTCGCAAAGCCTAGAAAACCGGAAAACGAATTCAAAACTCTGTGCATCTGCTTGGCGCCCAGGTAGGCTTGGTTTTATGAATTGAATAGTTATAAATCTGTGCTTACTATGTAATATATGGAAATCAATGGTAGGGTTGTGTGTAGACCTTCGTGCACAAAGTAAATTCCATTACTAATCCCTAGAAATCAAAGTACGTAGGTGTATGCCTTGAAAAGAGGATTGATGAATTGTTAGGGACTCTAGAATGGTTATCATGGATACAATTGGTTCAATAATAAGACTAAGAAATCATTAATGGAACTAGATTTATGAATGCATGCTAGATCATAAATTGGAGTGATTGAATTGAGGATTTATTATGAATTGTGACTAAACCCTAGAAGGAAGTACTTAAATGATGAACTAGGGCTAAGTATGGTCAAATTGATGTTTGTATATGAATGTTGCATTGTTGATCACACTTGTTGTAATTGAGATGGGTAAACAATGATTGCCATGAAATCGTGACTTAAATGTATGATATTGAAGATATACTTGTGATTGTGATTGTGATGTGTTGAATAGATCGGTTGCCACGTTCTGACAAAACTAACTTGGATCGGTTGCCACGTTCTGGCATAACTATTGGATCGGTTGCCACATTCCGACATAACTATAGGATCGGTTGCCACATTCCAGCATAACTATAGGATCGGTTGCCACATTCCAACATAATTAACTGTTTGGGTTTGAGTTCCATGAGAGGACCAATGATATGATATAAAATGTGAAGGGGTTCGATTGTTCCTAAATAGTTGACTAATATTGTATATGTTGATATGCGCTTGTAGAGTTTATGTTGTATTGACTTGCTTATGTTGCACTTAATGGGCACTTGTATAATGGTTTATATTTGATTGTTCATTGTATTGAAGAGCCAACCTGTTAGGTATAGTGGAAGGGTAAAATGTTCAAGAGGCGAGTAATAGATAGTAAGGGTTGTTTGTGTGTTGTAATGGCAAGGAGTAGAGGCAGCATGTTGATGAGTATGCTTAGGTGGATTTCAACTTGGGGAAAGAGTTTGGGTTTAGTGGAAGAAAGCCGAGATTAATGTGATATGTGACCATGGTTGGTTAGTGTGACGAGGAAGTAGGGGAATGACGTGAACGGTTAGTTGAAGTGTTGGTGGTTGTATTTGGGGGATTACTCTATGTATTAGAATGGTTAGACTATGATTAAGTATCTGGTAGGTAGGTTGATTGAGAAGGATGACAGTAGGCATAATACTAGTGTATATTGGAGGTATTTCAAGAGAGGGTAAAGGTGGAGAAGTGAATGGTTTATTTCATGATCTTTCTAGTTAGTTTCTTATGTTATGTGGTGGACGCCGGGTTGATTGATGATGCCTATAGTATGTGTGTTTTGTACTGATACCACTCTTGCTATGTCTTTTGACATAGTCTGGATGCAGGTTGGTAATGTTTCATTAGGTGAAGATGAAGAAATTCTCCAGCAACTTCTATTCTTCCTTCCGCATGATGGGATCTGTGTCTTTTATTTATCTTGTCCAGTTGTACTCTTAGTAGCTCTTGTAGCTGGTTAGACTAGATCTTTGGGAGTTGTTAAATTACTTTACAAGTTTTAACTAAAAGTGTGTCTAAGGATATTATTTTTAAAATCATATTATTGTATTTATCTCTGTTTTCTTTAAATTTTCGCATGTTTAACTATTGGGATATGAGGGTTCTCCTACTTAGGTGTTAGAGTGGATGCCCGTACTGCCCGGTGGGTTGAGTTGTGACAATGTTGAACTGCAACGACTTGATAGCTCATTCATTACTGCTCTTTCTATTTCAATTAGAAAAGCAAACAACTTTATTTATAGCATATAACTTTGGGGCAACCCATCGGCAGCCCCCTAAATTTGGCACCAATTTTCACTTAGACACCTCAAGTATGCTTTGTTCATTTTAAACACCTCATGTAGGGGTCCGTTGTGTCATTTTGACACTTTTTATATTTTCAAAATCACATATTAAGTGCGTACATCTGATGCTCTTTTGTGGAAAAATAAAACGAATTGATATGTGACACATGGAAATTTTATTTTATTTTTTAATAACTCAATTTTACTTTCTTTTTTTCTTTATTCCAGATCCCAAACCCCATGCCTTCACCTCTTTCTTCTTCTTCTTGCGTCTGGATGTACGCACTTAATATGTGATTTTGAAAATATAAAAAGTGTCAAAATGACACACGGACCTCTACTTGAGGTGTTTAAAATGAACAAAGCCTACTTGAGATGTCTAAATGAAAATTAGTGCCAAATTTAGGGGCTGCCGATGGGTTCCCCTATAACTTTCAATATATTTTCTAATCATAATTAAGAAGAAGTAATTTATAAACTCTTTTCTAGTTTTTAATTGCATAAATTTTATTTTAAAAGACAAATTCAAATTACAATAAAAAAAAATTAACCTTTGTACTCACTTTCAAACTTAAACTTTTAGATGTTGTAGTAACATAATTCAATATCGTTGCGCAAGAGTTTCATGGGCTTAAATCTCAAACCAACCAGAAAGCTAAGTATAAAGTATTTTCACATGTTTGACTATATTAAGTATTAATTAAAAATATATTCTATCTTATACTAACTTTTAGATAAAGATTATCACCTACTCTAAATAGGTTTGTATTGTAGAAATGGAAGTGTTTATTATTGGTAAAACCTAACTTCCCTATGATTAGTCTAGATAACAACCTTATTAAGTATCAATTCTACTTTCCGTCTTCTAAGAGAACTCAAATCTGTTGGTTTTATTTTATATAAGCTATTTTCTTCATTTCAATTTAGGTGATATAGTTTGATTTGATACTGAGTTTTAAAATAAATTGAACTTGTAGTCTAAATTAAGTCATAGTTGTTTGTGTTATTAAATTTTTGAGGAAGTTTCACATATAGCCACTCAAAAATAGCCTAATTACTCTCCATAGCTATAGTTTGATAAATACAATTCATAGCTACATGTTATAGGGAGGAGAGAGGAGAGAGGCAAGCGAGAGAAGGCAAAGAGTGGAAGAGATGTGAATTGTATATGTATATTGGTTAGATAATTGTATATTATGCATATGTATTTGTATATATGGTAAGCGAGATTGGGAGAGGGAAGAGAGAGACAAGCGAGAGAGGGCAGAGAGAGGTGAATTGTATATGTATATCGGTTACATAATTGTATATTATACATATGCATTTGTATAAATGGTAAGCGAGAATGGGAGAGGGAGGAGAGAGGCGAGCAACATTGGAAGAGAGAGGAGAGAGGTGAGCGAGAGAGGGCAGAGAGTGGGAGAGAGGTAAATTGTATATGTATATCGGTTAGATAATTGTATATTATACATATGTATTTGTATATTCTGGAGAATTATACATATACTAACATGACTAATTATACAAACTCGAAGTCAGCCATGTAATTAATGTATAATGTTAGTCACGAGTGGTAATTATAGCAAATTATAGCTATGATGAGTAATTAAGCAGTATAAGTTTGTATAACCACGTAATTTTCCTCTAAATTATTTCATTAAAGGTAAAATGATATTTTAAAATTAAATTGTTACTAAATATAGAAATGTGTCATCTTTTCAGTATAAAGTACAGAAGCCACAATAATTTGGGCGCTAATTATATCATCCCGAAAGTTTCCCAAATTAAAATATTCCCAGATTTTTCAGAATTCACTGATATATTGCTCCTTCCCTCGATACATAGCAAACGATATACAAGTTATGTATCAGATATATAAGTTATGTATACATAACTATAAATCAGATTCATACTAATTTAGGTTTGAAATAGCTGAGGTTATGCATCAACAATAATATTTGTACTAAATATATTGTACACAAATAAAATTGTAATGTATCTAATAGAGGTGGAGTGATGTATCCAGATGTTAAGAGAGAGACGGAAAAAAGGGATTTTTATAATTAATTCAAATAGTAGGAATTTTTAGAAATTATGTTATCTTAAATCGTGTAAATATGTAATTTTTCCTTCTTTTAAAGACTAATTACAAATGAAAGTGACTAATATATTAATACAGAGTAAGTATATTATATGTGACATAATATCTTGTCTTAATCTCTGGTTTGTATATGAAGAGACAACATCTAAATAAGGCTACCACAACTTTAATTAATTTGTTGTTTGGTTGGGTTGGGGAGTGTTTGTGTGGCTTGAGGGTAAGAGCCAAGTAGGGTATATCTAGATTGCCAATTAATATATAGTGGTCTATGACAGTGGAAACAGATTAGATAAATGATATGATTAATGCATGAGAGGTAGCACAACTTGCCTTGTTCCTACAATGTTGGTGTCCTATTGTTTTGCAACTTGCTAGAATTTTGTCTTCATAAAGTGATCAGTCCTAGTACCAAGTTGCTAGTAGGGAATGGGGACTATCTGGTTCCATCATAGGCCTTCTAGTGACAACTAACAACCAAGAAGGAAAAGTTTCTAATCATTCTTGTCCTACAAGCTGGACATATACTTTAAAGCAGTGTTCCAAGAAAATTGGCTTTTCACCTTAACTTAATTCAAAAGCTAAGGTAGAAATTGGTCAATAATTGATTCGTTCTGATTTATATGATATAGTTTGACAGGATATAGAGTTTAGGAAAGAAAAAAAAAGATTTTTAAGTTGTCATTAAGAATAAACTGAGCATTTCAAATTTAAATTGATACTAAATATATAAATATGTCATATTCTTATGCCAACTTATAAAGAAAATAAGTAATATAAATTGAGATAGAAAAAAATATCATGTAAGGAGACAATATCATATCCTCCTAAACAATATATGATACTAATCTAAACCCTCCCAACAGGCAACACCTGAGGCTAGATATTTGAAGTGTGAAAAATATAACAGAAGAGCTACATAAACAAGGAAAAATATGAGTCTGGTTCTGATTGTATCATTCTTATCCTAATTTTCTTATCTTATTCGAATTTTAGTTTCTTCTTGAAGGAAAATCAAACTGTTACCATAATTATTTTTACTTTTTTTAAAAAAAAAAATAATTATCTTTTATATTTAATTATTCTATCTTTAGAGTAAATATTTTAAATTCTATAAATTGAAGACCCCTCTTCTCATACTAGAACACAACAACATCCACAATAGTCATTGAGAGAGTTTTGTTTAGAAAAAAAATTTCTCTCAACATGTTTATGCTTTTTTAATATTAGAATTATAAGATTAGGTTGCTTGGCCCAACCATCTTTATAATTTACTTTTAGTATATTTTTATTTGCCATCTAATTTATCATCTCCGTGATTTATAATTATAAACTTCCGCGTGATGCCAAAATTATTTTTAAATGCAACAGATTAAAGTGTCCCCAAATTATGTGTTAACTCCAAATTTGTCCTATCGGCTTGATTAATTATGATTCACAGCCACTTAGGGCCCATTAGTTTTGGGAAGCATTCCTATTAGGAAAATTTCAATTTATAAATTTAAAATAAAAAATTTTGATTTAGAGATTTTATCTGTCCCACAACATGCCTCGATTATTTATTTTGTTGTTATTCTATAAAGTGTAGATAAAAAAAGAAGTTACGTTATGTCTAGCATCATTATGATGAGGCATATTTACGGAAATTTGTCTCACCTCTCATGTGATGTTGTTTGGTGAACTAAAGGAAAACTGATTGAAACAAAGTAAGACATGACCAAACTCTAATGCATGTATTTAGCTGCTTCATTACAAAAACATTTAGATTTTATTTTATTTTTATTTTTTTTGGTCTTTTAACACTAATTTGAAGTGATGATTAGATAAGACATAATAAAATATAATATAACTTTGTGGGAGTTTCTCAAACCGACAACCATCACTATGAGCAATGTGATGATACAACGTCTCGTCCACACTGTTAGAATTGCCCTATACTTTGCCATGATATAAGACCTCTCAACTAAGTGGATCCACTAGTCTATGCTAAAAAGCATTAATGAATCATTTAAAAAGTATGACCCTTTATACCCACGCCGGCTACATGGTTTATGGGGACTTGAGTTATCTGAACTCGTCCCCATATCGATGCTCAATATTACTCCCAAAATATACTCAGCTCATATGTTTAAAAACATAACTCTTTCTGTGGTTTGAGATTATTACTCAAAATCTTTCTCTAAAATGAGATGTTACTTAAACTGCTTAAAACTCTTTCGGAAGTCTCAGTTTCCTCCTCTTTTAAATGTGAAAACATTACTCTTGGGAATACTTAGTTCCCAGAATATCATTTTAAAGAAAATGAACTCGACTTTACTCTTTCTCAACTCAAGTGCTCATGTCTTAAAACAAGTTTAGAAAAATTTGTAAAAGACTTCTCAAAATAAAGTTCATGCCGAATTATGGACGTGAACGGCTCAATTCAAGGTTTTCAATAACCATACATAGAACTCAATACTCGAGACTCAATAGCTCAGAACTCCAGAACTTCAATGGTAATACTTGTTTCAAGAATACTCAACTCAGAGGGTTCATGCGGAATTATGAGCATGAATTCCTCAACTCAAGGACTCAAATATACTTCTCCTCTCAAGACGACTCGACTTATATGGTTCATGCAGAATTATGGACATGAACTACTCAACTCAAGGACTTCATAGGTAACATGTAATAGTCCCGTGATTAGGAATATAATCTCGAAAGGGTTAGGAACTTGATACTCAAGACTTAAAACTTAAAGATACTACTCCTCTAAAAGATACTCAAGTTATGAAGTTCATGCGGAATTTATGGGCATGAGCGACTCGACTCGAGGGTCTAAAGAACATTAAGGAACTCATGCATACGACTCTTCTCATTCTCATACTTACTTCTTCAAAACTCAACTCAAAATCGATAGTGGATCTCAAATCATTCACAATTGAACTCAAAGACTTTCTTGAACTCTACTGTTAACTCTCTCTTGAATGTGAATCATGAATTCAAGAGTTTTGATTCATGATGAAGGATCTCGGGATGACAAAGTAGACTCATGAATACATTCTCCTCACTCTCATACTCACTTGCTTGAGTCTTGAAACAAGTTATTATAATTTGTAGAAAGATTCTTGAAAAAGACTCAAAGGGACTTTCTAAAAAATGTTCTAAAGAACTCTCAAGACTTGACTCTCAACTCTACCTTGAATTTGATTTATGAATTCAAGGTTTTGATTTGTGATAGGAAAGATCTCGTGATGTTTAGGAGTGTTTTAAGATAGTTAAACATGAGAAACGATCAAGAAATCACTATCTGGAAGCAAGTCTGTGACATGAAGATGTATTTAAATATTTGGTCGCGAAATAACTTTTGAGGCAGAGGGGTCCGTGACCTCTCCGCGAAGGGAAGAAAATTTTGTGAAATGGGGAGGCAGTTCCGCGACACGAACTGGGTTGCCAGATTCGCCCAACTTTTTCTTTATCCGTTTTCTAACCCTAATTTGCTTAAATTCGATTCTTTTGCTCAACTTCTCTTTAAATTCAGATACCTAGCACATGTACACTAGGATCTAACTCAAAACAACTCAATAAATCGACGCAATAATCTCAAGAAATTCTCAAGCTCAACCCAATTCAAGAACGAAAGCAAATTCAAGAACACATATCAAGAGCACCAAACTTTCAACTTTTTAGAACGAATTTAACGCTGAAATTAACATGATTGGCGTGTGGGTGAACAAATCCAACACTATGGAAGCTTACATACCTAAAAGCACCATCTTCTTGAAGAACTTGAAGGAAAATCTTGGAAGAAGAACCCTAGCCTTAGCATTTTCTGAATTCCTTGAGTGTAGAATTTTAGGAGTGGATGAGAGGGTTTGATTTAAGAAAACTGATTTTTCTACTCGTTTAGGGTAATTCAGATGAGCTACTAAGGGTTTTTAGGACCAAAATATTCTTTAAGAAATAAATAAAATGAGCTGGAAATCGAAATAATTTTTCACCAGGAAGTGAGGTCTGTATTGGCTCCGTAACGCGGAGCCATCGCGAAGCTGCTGCCAGGTTTAGGTGTCGTTAGTAAATCAATCATAACGTTTTACTCGGAGCTTGAAATTTAGCGGTGTCATTGGAAAGAGGACTCGAATGGCTTTAATTTAATATCTTATAGGTCTCCTAAATCATCATGTACTAAAAGTTATGGTCATTTGAAGTTGACCCAAAACTTAAGAAAAACTTAGTAATGACTTGAATGAACTATCTCTAGTTCTTCTTGGAACTCAAGGTGCTACATCTAGTGACTTTATTACTTAGGAAATTTTTAATTCCTCAATAAAAATCTCACTCACTACGAAGAACGGTTCGAGTCTTAGTTCGAATTTTTTTCTAGGGTGTTACATAATTACAAAACTTTTTGCTGTTGTTATTGCTTAATGTACACTACTTTTCTTATTTAACAGTTTTACTTTGTTTAATTATTTTTTTTTTTTTTACTTGAGTTTAATGTACTAAAGCCAAGAGTCTTTTGGAAACAACCTTTTTACCTCCACGTAGTAATAGTAAGGTCTGCACACTCTACCCACCCCATATCCTATTTAGTGAAATTTCACCAGATAAGTTGTTGTTGGCATTAGTCAGAAGAGGTGATTTCCATAAACATTGTACATTTTTTTTCATACTGAATTTTTTTGCTTTTGCTTAGAGGATTAGGCCTAGCAAAATCTTGTTAAATTTTGGCGTTACTTTATTTCTCTCTTTGCTTTGTTTGTGATTGTCATTACAACAAATAAAATATTTTACGGCAATTATTTAACAATCGATATATATATATGAATGACCTCCATTTCTATTTATCTCTTTTTTTCTCCTTTTTTGGCATTTTTTCTTCATTCTTTTCATTAGATAATTTGTGTATTAATTAAAAAAATCAATCATATTTACTATTGTAATTATATGTAATGAGTTACAAAAACCTCCATCTTTTTATATTCTCTACTTAAATGACATGGCTTTTCAACTCCCTTGTAGCTATTTTTTTGAATTACCCAATCTATAAATATCAATCATTTGTGAAGATGTTGAATGTTCATTTTGATTTTTTTTTCATTCTTTCTTTTTATTAGTATAGATTTTTTCTCCTTTTCAATTTTCTTTTCTTCATCTTTTTCTTCATCAATCATGTACTTAATAATAAAAAAAGAAGACATAGAAATGATAATATCATGATATGAAATTTACTTTAATGAAGATCATAAATATATTATTCAAATATTCATCACAGAGACAAAGATATGTTCACATTATTTGGTACAAGTTCAACAAAATGAAGAAGAAAACTTAATTATCTTTTGAAGATTCATGAAGAGAGATTGTCATAGTAGTATACAAGTTTGAATAATTTCCAAATATGTTAAAGATTCATTGATATATTATTTTGATTTCAATTAATATTATTCTATCCTCTTTTATTTATTCGTTCATTTTGAACAAAAAATTTTGACAAAAGACATGATTTCCTTTTCTTCAGCATAAAAAATAATATGAAACTCTACTAATCAACATAGTAGAAAGCTCAATTAGCCAATTTTACTCAATTAACTTTGCTATTATTATTATTGTTATGATTGTTGTTGCTTAATATTTTAAAATTTTCACAAAAAGTAGAAAGGATACAAAATGGGTGTTGTTTCACTAAAAAAAGAACAAGAGAAAGCATCTTGATTCCTCATAAATCTTTTCAACAAATTAAAAATCAGGTAATGATTTTGGCTTAATCAACTCAAAATACTTTTTATTGTAATTTGTTGTTATATGTTAAATGTCTTCATTTGCTAAGACTTTTACCTTTTCATTACCTCCTATCAAATAATAAAGAAAGAAACTGATCCTGCAAACTTAATTGGAACTTTAAATTTGTCATTTTCTAAAATTAATTCCATTAATTTTCTTTTCTTAAACTAAGAAATATCTCCTGTTTCATTATTTTTTACACACACACAAAAAATTAATTTCATTAATTTTCTTTTCTTAAACTAAGAAATATCTCCTGTTTCATTATTTTTCGCACGGATGCGCAGACAAGGTGATGTATATATGATCTCCATTTGTATTTATTTTCCCCTCATTTTTGGCTTTTCCCCCAAATTTAAATTAATTATTTTAGTATAAAAATAAATACTTAATTTATTACAAATAAATATTTAATTTATTACAAATAAATATTTCATTAATGAAAAAATATTTATAACAAAGACCCTTCACATACCAATTAAGTAATAAAAATTAAAAGTTATTTGGTCCATTTAATTAGAGATTTGTCAGGGCAGTTAGTATCATTTGAAGTCCTATATTTATGTCTTTTTTATTTGTCCTCTTCCAGCACATTTGTTCTTAATATTTTTACCTTCATAACTCATTTATTTAATTTTTACTCATAATACTATTTATAACTCTCATATTCTTTACCTTTTCATACGTATAACTCTTTAATATTACATGTAAAAGTTAAGACATCTTATGACATTTCTTTATTTTTATCTATATAAATTTATATTTTTTATTTCATGAAATCTATCCAAAGTTCCCCTTCATTTTCACTAAAGTATCATATTCATGCTTGTGTTTGACTCAAAAAAGAAGAAGAAAAATCTCAAATAGGGATAGGCTTGTGAAGTGGATATCGACAAAAGCTTAAACATTATGTATTGATTTCATTTTTTCTTCTACATTTTTAATGATTAAAATCGTAATGATACATTATTGTATTATTTTGTTTTTCTAATGTATCTATGTGGTACATACCTCTTAAGTTTAATTTTTATATGAACTTCTAATTGTTGTAACTCTATAATTTCCATTGTTGTTTATTTTTTACTTAAAAAAAAATAGTATATATTATGTTATTTATTTTTAAATCATTATAAATTGCAACAATAAATATTGTGTTCTTTCACTTCTAATCACATGTAATTTTCTTATGTTTTTTTGGTTATGGATTCAAATTGTACCTCTACACATTTATAAAGAGGTGTAATTATTTTATTTTATATATTTTTTAGGTAAGGAAAAACTCTTTAAAAACATTAAAAAATTTTGACTTAGATTCAAATATATTAAATATATATTCGATACAAACATTATTATATATAAAATACCTCTTCTATTTATATTGTATTTAATGAATTATTCGTATTTTTTATGATCGTGCGAAGCACAAATAAGCTTACTAATAATAATATAATTTAAAAATATTTATAACCAACACTCTATATAAATATCACTAGACGGCTTTAGCAATTAATAATAACTCATACCATAAAAACGGCAGCCCCTTTATTTGTTTTGAATTTGATAAGTGTCTTAAATTGAAGCAAAGGCAAAGATCATGAAGAAAAAGAAATCCAAAATAAATAAAAGGATGTGTAATTTGGGAATAAAAACATCTCAACATTTAAAGTCACGTGAACATAAACATTATATCAAAAAATGATCTTTAGCGATAATTAATTAATATCAATAAGTTAATTGACGCTTAAACATAAATATATTCTTAGACAATTATCATTATTGATAAATGTCCCTAAAGTCTATAATGACATTGAATTCAATGACAATTAACTAATGTCAATAAAAACTTTAACACTTTTTATAATATATATATATATATATATATATATATATATAACCACTAAATATTATTTTTGTTATTGTGAAAATTACTTGAACTTGATGATTGAGTTGCTCTAGTGGTGGAGCTCTAGACCACCATTTGATAGTAATTGAATTGTTGATTCTCCTGATTCAATGAAAACAGATGAGAAAGAACATAAATTAAGCCTAAACTTATTCATTTATAATACACACGTCCTTTAATTTAGTTTTAAATGATATTTATATTCTTTCAATTCATTTATATACATAAATAGTGACTTATGTATAGAATTGAATACATAGATATACACGTATTTTATATGATATATAATATACATAAAATATCACCTAAAATATTGTATATTGCATAAGATATCAAGTAAGACACGTAAACAATTTTTTTTTTTAATTCTTATTAAGGTCGCTTTCTAGACCTACATCCTAACCCAATCCCCAATTTCTGGTTCTGTTACTTGACATATTAATTAAATTCATTTAAACACTTTTAGGTGTTTAATTCATGTCCTTCTCCACAACCTTAGGCCCCTCTTGGTGCAATTAAAATCCACTAAATTATGTGACGTTTTTTTCCACAAGGATCCTTTAATTGACTAATATCCTTAAATAATTTGTAATATTATCAATTAACATGACATATCTCCTTATCTCATGCTAGATCTCCAAGGACTTTGAATTGACTAAAGGACTTATTTTATCATAATTTATTTTAAAAAAAAAAATAAATATTTTTCACTTTATTTGAAATTCAGTGTTTGATCATGAAAATTCTAAATTCAACTTGAAATTGTATTTCAAATATGAAAAATATCTTGTAACTACATGTTTTCCAATCTATTTTTCAAGACTTCAACTTCGATCCAACTTTAACTTCATAAATTTCAGATAAATTAAAAAATATTTTAAAATCTACTTATTCTTTATGGAGTATACGCATGTTATTCTAGAAAGTACGTACGACAAAAAATAATCAAAGTTGACTTATTTAATGGACTAACCACTCCTTTCCAAAAGACAACTTCTTCACTCATAGTCTAAATTAAAGGGTGTTTTGCTATCCGAATATTCTTCACTATGTATTGGGACATTTATTCTCTACCTTTTATTAAATGAATAAAAAATAATATATCAAAATATCGATAGATTTTACTGAGGTATGTTGTTTTCTAATCGAAAAACCATGATGGTTTTCTTTGTTGGACTCAATATCAAGATTTTCTAGGCTCTCCCGATGGAAAGTTACGATGGGGTATCAATAACATTCTACTCCAATTTTCAGACGTAACAAGTATTTTGTAAAAATAAAAATAAAAAATGAGTACTTCAAAGCAAACAATATTACACGTGTTAAGAGTGTCTTGCTAAATGACTCTATATCTATTTCTTTACAAGAAACGTATGCACATTCCTTGAGAAGCCTAACTCACATTATCTTTTTTCGGTTTTGACAAGCCAACGCATTCACTTTCTTCTTCATTTATTTTGGAAAAGTTACACACCTTTTTTTACCTAACTAATTGTGGATTTTTGGGAAGGAAATTTAACGTGATCTATAATGGGGTTGACCTCTTTTTCTCTTTCCTCTCTTATAATGCATGAATGTAGAAAATTTTGGAGGAAAAAGTCTAGTTTCTAATTATTAAAGTTGAAACTTTTCGCTTACTAGCTAATTGCTTACAAAACAAGTTGATTAGGATTTAGGATGGGTGATGTAAGTGATGAGAGATGTCTTCTAGTTTATCTACTAATTTGGAAAACTTAAAAATAATGATTATAAGCAAGTGTAACAACCTATTCTCGTTTTTATAGAAAATTAGATGGGGAAAAAAAAATTGGGCCGAAAAACTTTTTTCTAGTAACTTGAGATTTCTCAACCTAGTCCAGATTTGGACGAAATTGGAGTCTGTGAGGTCTAGGGAAATCAGGTAGCAATTGAGTGATCTAATTATGAATTCTATCACATGAGTAGATAGCTAAGACGTTAAGGAACCCGTACTACTTTACGAAATTGAATTCGGGTGAATAGAACTCCCGAAATTGATGTTAGCGTGAACGGGTATTTTATGAGTATCATTGGCTGAAGGTGTGTTGTGAAATGTGGGTTTGATCTTAAAATTGCTCACTATTTCCGTTCAAGCTGCTGAGGCGGGATTTCTGCCACTAGGGCGAGGCCGCTGTAGCGGGGTGAGTGCCGCCATGGCGGGGCAGACGCGACATAAAGTCGAAAATAAATCCCAAAAATGTTTTATTCTGCAATTTTCGACCTTGAGAGCTAAGGAACGAACCCAAGTGTTTTCTTGATAGTTTTCCACCATTCTTGAGGCTAAAGGTAAGATTTTTACTCCCCGAATACGTTTTTTTTTTATCCGTAGAATGTCAGCTAGTGGGTAATTATCTATGAGGGAGGGTTTTGATATGGAAATTATGGTGGAAAAAGCCCTAATCTGGGTATGGGGATCATGGGTTGATAGTATTGACTTTATTCCGGGTAATTAAGTCTCGTTTATTGATCCTAGCATTGTATTAATTGTTTGTAGACCAAGAACAAGTGGAACGAATCCGAAAAGGAAAGAATCAAGTTTCTTAGAAGATTTAAGCTTGTTTCGAGGTAGGTCATGGTTGTGATTTCATGATTGTGTGATATATATTTGTTCTTGCTTCATTATAATAAGTGTATGTATGCGAACGTTGCATTATTGATCACACTAGTTGTAAATGAGATAGATGAATGATGAATGCCATGAGTCATGACTTAATTGTATGATTATGAGAATGTACTTGTGATTGTGATTATAGCTTGTTGAATAGATGAGGTGTTGCGTTCCAACACACTAACTTGGATCGGTTGCCACGTTTCGATATATATATGGGATCGGTTGCCACATTCCGACATAAACACTGAATCAATTGCCATGTTTTGGTATAAATATTGGATCGAGTACCACGTTCCGATATGCTAACTGTTTGAGTTTGTGTTCCATGAGAGGACCAATGAGTTGCCATAATTGTGTATCTTGAGAAATGTGAAATTGTACGGTGTTCGTTAAATGATGATGATATTGTATATGTTCGGTGTATGCATGTTATTATTATGTTGTATTGACTTATGTATGCTGCACTTAGTGGGATAGCCACGTGATCCTACCAGTATATTATGGTTGTGTACTGATACTACACTTGCTCTTTCTTTGTATAGGGCATCTTCAGGTGGCTATTGACAGACCTCGCTTAGAAGACCAGTGATCGTTCGAATTCAAGGGTGAGCCAATTATTTCGGGCTGCCCTGAGTTCTCTTTCTGTTTAGTCCATCTTATTCGGACTTAGACTAGTTCATTAGATATTCTTATGTTTAGTTGGGATGCACCCATTTTCCTTTAGACTTTGGTTCATTGTTAGAGTTTTGGTGCATTGACTTTCAGGTTCTAGGCGTATTTTTCCACATTTGTTTAGTTGTTAGACTATTGGTTTGGCATTTATGAGAACTCCCTATTTCTTTCCTTAGCATTTAACTTGTTTTCGTAACTTATAATGCCTTAATATTTTGATTAAGTTGGTTAGCTAATTAGTATAAATGGTTCTCCCACCGGAGAGTTAGTGTGAGTGTCAATCACTATAGTTTGAGTTGTGACAAAGTTGGCATCAGAGCGTAGGTTTGTTTATCTTGATGTACCAAAATGAGTCTAGTAGAGTCTTGCGGAACGGTACGGAGATGTCTATAATTTTCTTCGAGAGACTATAGGACTTTAGGAAATCTCTCTATTTCTTTTTTCTCCTTTCGTGCTATAACTAAATTCCAATTGGTATCTGGCTATTCAAATTGGTATCTAACCTCTGTGACTCTTCTTTTTGCAGATGGTTAACACTATATTCAACAGCGTCAGGCCCGTAGCTCCCGTCAATGCTCCAGTTGAGAAATCTGCAGCAAAAGGTCGTGGTTGAGGCAGGGGTAAAGAAAGAGCAAGGGGTAGAGGTCGAGGAAAGGTGGCGCCTACTAGAGATGGATCACCGATTGAAAATGCTTCCAGAAATGAGGCCCCTCCTACACACCATGAAGAGGTACATGAGTTTGAGAATGAGGAGAATGTACGACAAGAGGAAGAGGTGCAGGCCGAGACAACATGTATTCCTCTCATAGACCCAGTGTTTGCTCAGCAGATCATGTCTTTATTGAAGGGGTTAGTTGGTCCTGGAGTGCTTCCCTCTGTCTAAGCAACTCAAGCTCCCACCAATCCTCTTATTGCTATCACTGTCCCCAAGGTGGGAGGAATGTAGGTAATGATGCTTTCTTCTATCCTTTATTAGGTCCTATTATGACTGGTAATGGACATGAGATGTTGACCAAGTTTTTGAAGTTGAAACCACCTGTGTTCCATGGTTCCGAGAGTGAGGATGCATATGAGTTCATCCTAGATTGTTATAATAGGCTTTATAAGTTGGGAATTGTCCATCATTATGGGGTTGAGTTTGTGACCTTTCAACTTCAAGGTAAGGCTAAGTAGTAGTGAAAAGCTTTTATAGAATGCAGATCTTCAGTTCTACCTCCATTTTCTTGGACTCAGTTTCATGCTCTGTTTTTAGAGAAATATATGCGTAGGACTTTGAAAGATCGCAAGAAGGATAAGTTCATGGTCTTGGAGCAAGGTGGCACGTCTGTGGCTGCTTATGAGGCCAAGTTTCATGTTTTGTCTAGATATGCTATGCAATTGGTGACTACTGAGGAAGAGAGGATCTGTTTATTTATTAGGGGACTAAATTATGAGTTGCAGGTATTATCTGTTCATATGACCTCTGTAGGGAGGAGCTTTAATGAGGTAAAAAACTTTGTTAAGAAAGTGGAGAGGGTGAGGCGAGACGGTCAGGCAAAGGCATTGGCTAAAAAGGCCAAGAACTCGGGTAACTTTTAAGGTTCTGCCAACACTTGCAGCCAGGCCAATTTAGTCTACCATGCCCGTCTCTTCAGGTAATTACTCGGGAACTCCACTTTATAATTTGATTCAAGATAGCTAACGAGTCGCACCTTCGACGAACAACACACCATCTTTTGATCGTACTTGCTATAATTGTGAAGAACCTAGGCATATGAAGAGAGATTGTCCCCACCCACGTATGATGGATTCCGCGTTGCAGCAGACTAGAGTAGTGGTACCAGCGAGAAATTGTAATAATGGTCGAGGGCATCTATAAGGTGGGAGAGAAGGAAATCAGTGAGGCTGCGTAGGTAAGGAAAATGGTAATATAGGTAGAGGTATTGTGCAGCCACGCAGGGAAGTCGCCCGTCTCTATGATAGGGCTTAGTGTTACGCCTTTTCAAGCAAGAATGAGGCAGAGGTGTATGATGCAGTGATCACAAGTACTATTATTTTCTGTGACCGAATGACTAATTTGTTATTTGATCTGGGTTGTACTTATTCTTATAGGTCTGTGCGATTTGTCGTAGCATTTGCTATGACTTGTGATATACTTGATGCCCCCATCCAAACTTATAACCAAATTGGAAAGTCTATCATAGTCACACATGTCTATCATGCTTGTTCTATTTTGTTTATGGATTTCCAGACTTGGGATGATTTGGTAATTTTGGAAATGACTGACTTTTATATAAACTTAGGCATGACTTGGTTGTCCCCCTATTATGTTGTGCTTAATTGTAATACTAAGTTCATAACTCTAGAAATTCTGGGAAGGGAAAAGTTAGAGTGGGAAGGGGTGTACAAGCCTAAGTAAGCTAAGATCATATCCTGCATTCTGGCTAGGAAACTGGTAGGGCAAGGTTGTTTAGCTTATTTGGCTCATAGTCGGGATATTGAGGTTGAGTCTCCTTCTATTGAGTTTATTTCTGTGGTGTCAGAATTTAGAGAAGTGTTTCCTAATGATTTGCTTGGTATGCCTCTGGATAGGGATATAGATTTCTGCATTGATTTAGAACTTGGTACTCGTCCCATTTTCATCCCTCCATATTGCATGACTCTGGCAGAATTAAGAGAGCTTAAGGCTCAAATCCAAGAACTTTTTAATAAGGGATTTATTCATCCTAGTGTTTCCTCGTAGGGTGCTCTAGTTTTGTTTGTTAAGAAAAAAGATGGTAGTATGAGGATATATATAGATTACTGACAATTAAATAGGGTCACCATTCGAAACAAATACCCATTGCCTCGCATAAATAATCTTTTTGACCAATTGCAAGGTGCATCAGTTTTCTCTAAGATTGATCTAAGGTCTGGTACCATCAGTTAAAGATTAGGCGTGAGGATGTTCCCAAGACGGCGTTTAGAACCCGCTATAGACACTACGAGTTTGTAATTATGTCATTTAGGTTGACTAATGCACCGACAACTTTTATGAGTTTAATGAATGAGGTGTTCAAGCCATTTCTAGAGTCATTCGTCGTAGTATTTATTGATGATATTTTGGTCTATTCAAAAAGTAAGGAACAACATGCTGACCATCTTCGTATTGTTCTGGGTGTTCTTGGAAAACAAAGGTTGTATGCGAAAATTTCCAAGTGTGAATTTTGGTTGACTTTGGTTGCATTTTTAAGACATGTAGTTTCAAAAGAAGGGGTAGTGGTAGATCCCCAAAAGATTGAGGCGGTTAAGAATTGGGTTCGGCCTAGCTCTGTGACGAAAGTTAGGAGTTTTTTAGGGCACGCTAGCTACTATCGACGATTTGTAAAGAATTTTTCTTCTATCACCACTCACTTGACAAATTTGACCTAAAAGGATGTACCATTCGAATGGACTGAAAAATGTGAAGAGAGCTTCCAAAAGCTCAAGACTCTCTTGACCACCACACTTATTCTAGCATTACAAGTTGAAGGTAAAGATTTTATTATTTTGATGCTTCACATTCTGGTTTGGGTGTTGTGTTGATGCAGGATAAGAATGTTATAGCTTATGCATCACGCCAATTGAAGGTATATGAGAGGAGTTACCCAACACATGATTTGGAGTTGACAGCGGTAGTGTTCACTCTTAAGATCTGGCGGCATTACCTCTATGGAGTTAAGTGTGAGGTGTTTACTGACCATCGTAGTTTACAGCATGTGTTCACTCAAAAGGATTTGAATTTGAGACAATGAAGGTGGATAGAGTTACTTAAAGATTATGATGTCACCATTCAATACCATCCGGGTAAGGCTAATGTAGTTGTAGAAGCTTTGAGTCGAAAAGCGGTGAGTATGGGTAGTTTAGCTTGCTTGAGTGTAACTAAGCGACCCTTGGCTAAGGAAATTCAGACCTTGGAGTCTAAGTTCATGCAGTTGGGCATTTTAGAAAAAGGCAGGATGTTAGCTAACATTAAAGTTAGGGCCACATTTATTGAAGCAATCATTGCCAAACAATTTGAGGATAAAATTTGAATGAACTTAAGAAAAAGACTATGATTGGTAAGGCACAAGAGACCACTCTTGATGCCAAAGGTGTGTTTAGTTTTAAAGAAAGAATTTATGTTCCTCAAGTTGATGACTTGATTCAGAAGTTGTTGATAGAATCCCATAGTTCGCGATATTTCATTCATTCGAATGTGACAAAGATGTATCGAGATTGAAGTGAATTTATTGGTGGCCGGCAATGAAGAAGGATATAGCGAAGTTTGTGGCTAAGTGTCAAAATTGTCAACAAGTGAAGTATGAACACCAAAGTCCTACAGGTTTCCTTCAAAGAATACCATTTTCAGAATGAAAATGTGAGAGGATAGACATGGATTTTGTGGTTAGTCTTCCCAAGACTTTGGGGAAGTTTAATTCTATTTGGGTAGTGGTTGATAGATTGACTAAGTCAGCCTATTTTATTCCGATAAGAATAGATTATAATGCTGAACAATTTGGCTAAGGTTTATGTGAAAGAGATAGTGAGGTTGCATGGGGTGCATAGTAAGGTTGCATGGGGTGCCCCTTTCTTTTATCTCAGACCATGGTACGCAATTTGCATCCAAGTTTTGGAGTAAATTACATGATGAATTGGGCACACAACTCACTTTTAGTACCGCTTTCCATCCACAGACGAGCGGGCGGTCAGAGAGGATTATTCAATTGTTAGAAGACATGTTGAGGGCATGTGTGATTGATTTTGGAGAGCATTGGGATAAGTTCTTACCTTTGTGTAAGTTCTCTTATAATAATAGTTATTACTCCAACATTAATATGGCACCATTTGAGGCATTATATAGGTGGGGATATAGATCACCCATAGAATGGTTCGAGGCTGGAGATGTGAAATCTTTAGGGGTTGATTTAGTGAAGGATGCTCAAAATAAGGTGAGGAGTATTCAAGCTAAGCTTTTAGTAGCCAAGAGTAGATAGAAGAAGTATGCCGATCATAAAGTGAGAGACATGGCATTTCAGACTAGTGATAATGTTCTTCTTAAGGTATCACCCATGAAAGGGGTGATGAGGTTTCGCAAGAAGGGCAAACTAAGTCCACGATACATACGTTCCTTTGAGGTTCTTAAATGTGTAAGGCCAGCGGCTTATATATTGGTTGTACCTCCTAACCTATCGGGAGTTCATCCAGTATTTCATGTGTCCATGTTGAAGAAATATCATGGTGACGGGGATTATATCATTGAGTGGTACTCAATTGTGCTAGACAAGGACCTCAAATATGAGGAGGAACCGATTTCAATTCTCAATCATGATGTCTGAAAGCTCAGGACCAAGGAGATTAAGTGCGTGAAAGTTCAACAGAAGCATCGTCCAGTTGAGGAAACTACTTGGGAAATTGAGAGGGACATACGAGACAAGTATCCTCAATCGTTCGTCGATTCAGGTACTACTCAATTCCTTCTTTAGCCTATTTTTCCTAAGTTTTGTCACTCGGGGATGAGTGATGGGTAAATTGGTATCATTGTAATGATCTATTTCCGTTGTTATAGAAAAGCAAATGGGGAAAAAAAATTTAGGCCGAAAAACTTTTTTGTAGTAACTTGAGATTTCCCAACCTAGTCTAGATTTGGACGAAATCGGAGTTTGTGAGGTATAGGGTAATATGGTAGCACTTGAGTGATATAATTATGAATTCGATCACATGAGTAGATAGCTAAGGCGTTAAGGAACCCATACGACTTTACTGAATTGAATTTGGGTGAGTAGAACTCCCGAAATTGATGTTAGCGTGAACGGGTATTTTCTGAGTGTCATTGGTTGAAGGTGTACTATGAAATGGGATTTGAAATTCTTAAAATTGCTCATTGTTTTCGTGCAAACCGCTGAGGCGAAATTTCTGCCGCTAGAGCGGGGCTGCTGTAGTGGGATGAGTGCCGCCATAGCTGGGTAGATGCGACTTAAAGTCGAAAATAAACTCCAAAAATGTTGTATTCTGCAATTTTCGAACTTAAGAGCTACGGAACGAACCCAGATGTTTTCTTGACATTTTTACACCATTCTTGAGGCTAAAGATAAGATTTTCACTCTCTGAATCCGTAGAACGTAATCTAGCGGGTAATTATCGATGGGGGAGAGTTTTGATCTGGAAAGTATGGTGGAAAAAACCCTAATCTGGGTATGGGGATCATGAGTTTGATCTAGGGTTGATAGTATTGACTTTATTCCGGGTAATTAAGTCTCTTTTACTAATCCTAGCATTGTATTAATTGTTTGTAGACCAAGAATAAGCGGAACGAATCAGAAAAGGGAAGAATCAAGTTTCTTAGAGGATTCAAGCTTGTTTCGAGGTACGTGATGATTGTGATTTCATGATTGTTTAATATATGTTTGTTCTTGCTTCATTATAATACATGTATGTATGCGAACGTTGCATTATTTATCACACTAGTTGTAAATAAGATAGATGAATGATGAATGCCATGAATCATGATTTGATTGTATGATTATGAGAATATACTTGTGATTGTGATTGTGATTTGTTGAATGGATCGGGTGTTGCGTTCCAACACACTAACTTGGATCGATTTCCACGTTTCGGCATAAACATTTGAGTGGGTACCACGTTCCAATATGCTAACTGCTTGGGTTTGGGTTTCATGAGAGGACCAATGAGTTGACATAATTGTGTATCTTGAGAAATGTGAAATTGTACGTTGTTTGTTAAATGATGATGATATTGTATATGTTCAGTGTATGTATGTTATTGTTATGTAGTATTGCTTATGTATGTTACATTTAGTAGGATAGCCGTGTGATCCTACCAGTACGTTGTGGTTGTGTATTGATACTGCACTTGCTCTTTCTTTGTATAGGGCATCTTTAGGCGGCTATTGACAGACCTCACTTAGAAGATCAGTGATCGTTCGAATTCAAGGGTGAGCCAGTTCTTCCGGGGTGCCATGAGTTCTCTTTCTGTTTAGTCCATCTTATTCGTACTTAGACTAGTTCATTGGATATTCTTATGTTTAGTTGGGTTGCACCCATTTTCCTTTAGACTTTTGGTTCATTGCTAGAGTTTTGGTACATTGAGTTTCAGGTTCTAGGTGTATTTTTCCGCATTTGTTTAGTTGTTAGACTATTGGTTTGGAGTTTATGGGAACTCCTTATTTCTATCCTTAGCATTTAACTTGCTTCCGTAACTTAAATGTCTTAGTATTTTGATTAAGTTGGTTAGCTAATTAGTATAAATGGTTCTCCCACCGGAGATTTAGTGTGGGTGCCAATCACGATGATCTGGATCATTACAACAAGTACAACAAGTCTTTCTAATAGAAAATTACCTAATGCTTATAAATAATCACTCCTAATTTATGGCTTTTGCCTTATAAATATTTTCTAAAAAAGGTAAATTAAAATACATGTTTCTAAAACAACATCCCTAATATTGTTTTCGTTTTATTTTTGTTACTCATATTTTCATCCCCACCCCCCACCCCCAAAAAAAAAAAAAAATACTCCAACGGTTATTATCATATTCAACAATTGTATTCAAATAAATAATTGCTTACTTAAAAAATCAGTTTCAACCCTTGATGTTCATTAACTTCTTTTACTCAACTAATTTGAACAGTCTCTTAACTTTTATATACAAAGAGTATAACAAAATTTAATTCTATCAATATATTTTAAGCAAAACTACATTATTAGATATACATCACTATCATATATCATATACACTAATCATATCTCTATTTTCAAATAATTACATACATTACCATTAACTAATAATTTTATACCATACTAGTATACGTACTTGCGCGTTATTTAAAATATAATAATTTTTAAATTTATGAATAACTAAATAGGAATTATCATTGTGTAACAAAAGTGCATGTATAATCATATATAATGTTTTAATTTTACATATACAAATAATGCTAACAAAATTTTACCGTCATTTATGTGTAATAAAGGTATGTTGATCAAAGATTCTAGACATTATTCTAACAACTTCTCCTTCTTCTAGTAAGATGAAGATTAATAGCATATGTGGCGTGTGTTGAATTGATATATTTGAACTAATTAGTTAAATTTTAAGTTCATAGATCAATCTAAAACCTAGTATTAAAAATATTAATTCTACTTTTAGCTAAAATCAAAATATAATTTACAAAGCATGTTGCAACCTCTTTAGCACACTCTTCTCTCGTTTTATCTTGCAAATTAAATTAAGATGTGTTTTTCATTTACTCAAATATAATTTCATAAAATGAGGATGTACTAAACAATAAATTATACAATAATCAAAGTAATATATACCACATAAAAATAAATTATCAAATTATATACCACATAAAAATAAATTATTTGTAGAGCAAAACAAAAATTGAAAGATGAAAAAAATGAATCATCTTCTATTCCTTTGATTTATTATAAGTCTCTTCTTTTATATGATAATGCAATAATATCAATGATAAAAATAAAGTTTTTGAAAATGAAAATATGAAATAGCACTTTTCAAGTCATTATTTATTTTATGAAAATTTTCTCAATCTGTTAGGTTGCTAAAGAAATAAAAACTACACAAATTGTTTAACTATTCCTTTATTAATGTTTTCTTTTTCTTCTGTTTTCGTTAATTTTTTTTATTTTTAATTATTTTGTATCATGACATCATTTTGTATTCAAATAGTGACGCGGTAAGAATTTACTGTTTTATTTTCTATAATATTGCTCTTTTTAAATTAAAAAAAATCTTCTTCTAGAAGAAAAAGTAGATTTAATAGTTTAAACTTTGAATGCATTATTATAAAACTTTCAATTGATGTATGTGTCGACTATCCAATACTAAAACAAATATAGATAATTATTAACATTTATAATTTAACGACATTCGCAAAATTTAATCTTAAACAATGAAGTAGTAAGGACATCAATTATAAATAACTACAAAGAAATCACCTTAAGTAAGCAAATCATCAATATAATTAAAGAATAATTTAAAGTAGATTAAATTGTAAGAAAACAAAAGATATATCCGAAACTTTCTTATATATTTGATCAATCTTTTCAATTGTACAATGCCTTGTATATATACAACAAGAGAAAGACTCCTAACATTTTACTAATACCAAGCAAAAGACTCCTAACAGGTAACTAATACTAACATTATATGTATATTGTCCTATTTGTAGTTAACTTGTAAAAGTAGGTTAGTTTATAGTACTTCAGCCCACTGTTGGCTGAGATCGTCAACCAACCGAGGCTCGAAAGACCAAATAACCGATAAGATATCTAGATCTCTGTGTGCACGCCCAGTACTCTTTGTACTTCTTGTCTTCATTAGTGAGCAGATCAATATCCACACCAACACCCTTCCTCAAGTTGGAGGGGATGAGCATACACCCAACTTGCCCAATAAGGTGTGATGCAGAGGTCCATGCAACAATTTAGTGAACAAATCAGCTAGTTGGGATGAAGATCAAAGGTGAGAAAGTGGAATGAGTCTTGCAAGGAACTGTTGGCGAACAAAATGACAATCAATTTCAACGTATTTTGTACGTTCATGAAAGACAAGATTTTTTTGCTATATGAATTGTCGCGTGGCTATTAGAGTGTAGTGTAATGGGGAATGAAACAGGGATGGAGATATCTTCAAAGAGGCGAACAATCCAAGTGAGTTCGTCAACTACCCGTCTCATGGACCTATACTCTGCCTTAGCAGAGCTAAGAGAAATGGATGCCCACTTCTTTGATTTCCAAGAAATAGGAGAAGTCCCTAATGAAATGTAAAAACCGCTGATAGATCGGCGAGTATCAGGTCATGTTCCCAAATCAGAATCGTAGAAGGCTCGTAGTTCAAATAAAGAAGAAAGTGACATGAAAAGGCCAAGTCTCGGGTCTTTTAAATGGTAGTGAAGGACTCTTAGAGAAGCATTGAGATGAGGTTTCCTAGGGTCCTGCATGTACTAACTCAAGTGTTGTACGGTAAAGAAGAGATCTGGTTTAGTATGTGTGAGGTAGTTTAGCTTGTCCAAAAGATACCTATACAAAGTAGGATCATCAATTAGATCGCCTTCTTGAGCAGCTAGTTTGGCAGTTGGGTCTAAAGGAGAATACACAGGAGATAGGTCTAGAATATCAAACTCCTTGAGCAAGTTGAGGGTGAATTTCCTCGGCAAAGCATCAAACCATGTGATTCACGAAGTACTTCCATTCCAAGGAAAAATGTTAGTTTCCCAAATCTTTTATTTTGAATTCTTGATCAAGGAGATCTTCAAAGCATGTAGTTCTACCTGATCATTCCCTTTATCATCAACGTATATAGCCACAATTGAAATAGAAGAGCCTGATTTCTTTACAAAAAGAGAATAATCATTTAGTGAATGCCTGAATCCTTTAAAGTTTAAGGCAAATGTGAGTTTAGCATACCACTGTCTCTCTGCTTGACGAAGTCCATAAAGCGACCTATTCAACTTACAAACGTGTTTATGCAAAGGAGGAGTGATGCCTGCTAGAAATTTCATGTAGACTTCCTCATCTAAGTCTCCATGCCAAAAAGCATTATTCACGTCCAATTGATAGAGGTCCCAACCTTTATTTATTGTTGTAGCAAGAATGCATTTGATGGTAGTCATTTTCATCACTGGAGAGAAGATCTCATTAAAGGTGATTACTTCTCTTTGTATATCACCTCGTATCACCAATTGAGCTTTCAGTCTCTCAATATTTTCATCAAAGTGTTGCTTAACCTTGTAAACCCATTTACACGGTAGAGCTTTCCGATCAGGGGGTAGTTCTACTACATCTCATGTTTTGTTTAATTCCAGAGCCTGAATTTTCGATTCCATAGCTGCCTGCCACCTAGGATGATGAATAACCTATGAAAAACTAATATGTTCTTGAATATTGGGTAAAGATTTGAGCATATTTTGGTTTGTAGAAGATAGACCACTAAAGGGAAAAGACTCAGGTGTGATAGATGGAAGAAAACAAGAATTGTTACATCAGTCAACTGTAGAGCATTGCAGATGTAATCATGTAGGTAGAAAGGTGTCTTGTGTGGTCTACTGGATTGCCTTATGACATCAACCATCGTAGGTTGTGAAGAGCTCATAGAGGGAATATGTGAAGTAGGCTCTGGTTGAGGCGAAGAATCAAGAACTATAGTTGAAGAAGGTGGAGATTTTATGATATGATCATTTGAAGAGACAAGATGATCTGAAGGTAATGAGAAGACATCAAAAGAAGGATCTTCTAGCGTGTTTTGGTTAACAGTAGGAAATAAGGAATCGGTAGGAACAGAGGACTTGATGGAGTAAAAAGAAAAAATTGACTCATGAAAGAAAACATCCAGTGATACGAAACGCTGAAGAGATTTAAGATTGATAACTTTGTAGCCTTTTTAGCCGTGTAGATACCCCAAAAACACACAAAGAACCGCCCTTGGATCAAACTTACTTCTTTGATTTGAAAGGGTAGAAACAAAATACAAACAACCAAAACTTCTAAGATGAGAATATTGTGGTTTGGTGTTAAAAAGTATCTCATATGGTGTTTTGAGATTTATGACTTTGGAGGGAAATCTATTAATTAAATACGTTGATGTCAAATGACAGTCTCCCCAATAGCAAATAAGAAGGTGAGACTGATACAATAGTGCCCTGGAAATTTCCAATAGGTGTTTGTGTTTTCACTCAGCAATTTCATTTTGTTATGGGGTGGACACACAAGTTGTTTGATAGATAATGCCTGAGGATTGGAAAAATTCTGAATGTGTTTTTCCACTTCCCAATTCTAAAGCATTGTCTGAACTGATTTTCTTTACTTTCTTGTCAAATTGTCGTTCTACCATGGTAAGGAAAGATTTCAAAATGGTGCAGGCATTAGATTTAGAACTTAGCAAGTAGGTCCAAGTACCTCTGCTAAAATCATCAACTATTGTGAGAAAATACTTAAAGCCATGATTAGTAGCATGTTTATAAAGTCCCCATGTATCCACATGAATTAACTCAAAAGTTGATTTACTAGATACTATGCTAGACGGGAAGGGGAGTTTGAATTGTCTCGCCATGGAACAAACAACACAAGGAGTCAAATTTTTAGAAGATACTGGAAAATAGATAACATAAATATTTCTCATATTGCTCAAAGGCATATGTCCTAATCTAATATGCCATAGTTTTTCTGTTACATTTGAAGATGAAGAACTAAAACAAGAATTGAAAATTGCATTTGGAACAGATTTCTTAAAATTTAAAATAGAATGTGTAGTTAAAGTAGAACTAGACTTCTTGCTTGAATTGAAAACTTGAACTGACTTGAATTGGCTTGAGGGAACTGCTGTTGATTGTCTTGTGTTAAGGATATATAGTCCCCCTTGCTCCTTACCAATCTCCAGAGGGCTCTTCAAAGAAGGTCCCTAAAACAAAAAACAAGAATAAGGAGTAAAAAAGAGTGAATGCCTGAGTTGAGCGCAAAACTTATGCACATATATCAGATTAAATCTAAAATAAGGTATATACAAAATGTTGTGCAAAATCATATTAGACATTAGCGTGACTGTTCCTACATGAGTAACCTTGACTCTATAGGAATTAGGAAGTTTACCATGACAGGTTTAGGAAGAGCTTTAACATTTGAAAGGAATTCCCTATTATAGGTCATATGCTCTAATATCTAACATCCAAGAATTGCTATCAATTTCAATAAAGCAGGCATAAGAGTTGAAGAACTTGGACATACCAGAAAGACTGAGTTTGTCGTTCCTTCAGATCTTCCTACGTTTTGATTTGATTTTATCTGCTGAAGCATTTGCAATATTTCTGTTATGTTCTCCTAACTGAGAGCTTGGACTTCTGGAACATTGGTGTCTATTTGAGTAAATCCTTCACTTTGATTGTAAACACTTGAGTTGAAAGCCGTAATTTCCAGCGATGTGTCCTGAAATTTTCTAGGTTTTGTGAATTTAAAATCAACAGGAAAACCATGAATCTTGTAGCACTTATCCACAATGTGACCTGTTTTCTTACATTTCTCTTCTTTCCATCATATCCTGAGTTATCTCCTTTTTATATCTTGGAGGTCTGGGTACTTCCTTCCTCCTGAATTAGCAACTATGAAAGATACTGAATCACCTGGATAAGCAGGTGTAACATGTATTTCCTTTTGTTTTTCATCTTGGATAACAAGGGAGTAGGCCTGCCCAATGTTAGGCAAAGGAGCCGACAACAGAATATTACTTCTAACCCAACAAAAGTGTCATTTAAACACACCAAAAACTGCAGCAATCTTTCGTCCTGATGAGCTTTGGTGTTCTTTATTTTAGCACCACATTCACAGTCACAAATACAAGAAGAGTAAGTGTTTAGTGCATCTAACTCATCCCACAAACTTTTCATTTTTGTGAAATAAGTTGATACACTAGAATTACCTTGACTAACTGCACTTAATTCTTTCTATAGCTGAAACAGTTTTGCTCCATTGGTCATGCAAAATATGTCTTCCACGTCTTTCCAACGTTCTTTTGAAGTATGAGAATATAACACACTCTCAGCTATTTCCTTTGAAAGAGATTCAGGAGCCATGAAAGGACCATATCATTACATCTGACCCATGTTTTTTGAAGCAAAGGATCAGTGTTAGGAACTAACAAGGAGCCATCAATGAATCCCAATTTGTTCTATGCCGAAAGTGCTATCACTATTACTCTCATCCATGCTCCATAAGCCTTGCCATCAAAGACAGAAGAAACGAGAGTCATACCTGGATAGTTCGATAGATGGAGATAAAATGGATGTGTTTGATCCATCACATTAGTCATGAAAGATCTAGTGGAATTAGTAAAAGGAAAAAGTCCAGCGGTACGGGAAGGAAGAGTTGGAGTGGACTGAATACTAGTCTGTGAATCAGTGGTCATTATGAAAAACAAAAAAAACACAATAAAAAGAATGATCGAGAGGTATTCAAACCTTATCTGACACCATGTAAGAAAAAAAAGATATATGCGAAACTTTTCTTATATATTTGATCGATCTTTTCAATTGTACAATTCCTTGTATATATACAGCAAGAGAAAGACTCCTAACAGTTTACTAATAGCAAGGAAAAGACTCCTAACAAGTAACTAATACTAGCATTATATATATATTGTCCTATTTGTAGCTAACCTATAAAAGTAGGTTAGTTTATAATAGAGTAAATCACATAAATATGTTATATTATAAAAATATTTACCATCTATGGCAACATAATTTTCTAACTAAATATAACAATTTTTTTGGAATTAAGAAAATTGTACAGTCTTCGCCTCTTTTCAGCCGTTTTCCTCTTCTTCTTTTTACTCTTCTGCTTCTTTGACTCTTTCTCTGACATTATTTATCTTTCTTTTTTTTTTCTTTTTTTTTTATTCTTCTTCTTCTTCTTCTTTGAACTTTTCATTTAAATAACTATTTCAAATCAGTTTTTGCCCATATTTCACTATTTTTACTCAATTAAACAATATGAAAAGAGAAATAGAAAGATCAAAAATTTGTACAAAACCATGTTTTTAAGCAGAAATTTCAAATCTCTAAAATTATAGAAGCAAGATTTCACCATTGATGGTCATTATAAAGCTTCAAATTTTGAATTAATTATTTGAATTTTACAAATTGGTGATTAGTTTGGATAAGTAGTTCCTACAAATAATTGAAAATGTCGTTTGGAGTTTATATCTCAAATTAAGAGGATTTGGTTAAGTTTATAATTGATTTTAGGAGAAATATTAGATTGAAACTCGAAAAAGGTGAAGTTTATGGCACTGTGTCGCAATTGTATTAAAGTTGTATTAGATATGTTTCATAATTATATTAAAATTGTATTAAAATCATGAACAATACATTCATAATACATATTACAAACATCACTCCTTTTTAGTGATATCAACCAAAATTATTTAAGTAACAAACTTGTAATACATTTATAACATAGGCACAATACATCTTGCAACTTCACTCATGTTCTTAGAGATACAAACCAAAATAATTTATAAGACACATATAATACATATTTTATTCATGAATAATACAAGTTTAATTTAGTCTTATAGATTATTGTCTTGTCTTTCGTTAGTTACGTTTTTCATTGTTAATTTTCTCTTCTAATTCAACTTTAATATTGTGTAATACACTTTTAATGCAAACTCAATTCATTTTGTAGTTTATTATTTGTTACTATTAGATTACTTGTTTAATTCATTATTATATAAGTTTAATTCACTCTATAGATCATTGTCTGGTGTTTCATTAGTTACATTTTTTATTCATGCATAATTCTCTCTTCTAATTCAACTTTAATATTTGTGTAATGCATTTTTAACACAAGTTAATTCATTTTGCAGTTTAATGGTTGATTTGTTATGATTGAATTACTTGTTTAATTCATTATTGATACAAGTTTTATTCAGTTTACAAATCACATAATGCTCTTTCGTTTGTTACATTTTGCATTCATGTTTAATTCGCTTCTAATTCAACTTTATTATATGTGTAATACATTTTTAATTCAAGTTTAATTCATTTGACAATTTATTATGTCTCTTCATTTGTTATGATTAGATTACTTGTCTAATTAATTATTGATACAAGTTTTATGCAGTCTACGAATCATTGACTGCTCTTTCGTTTGAGATTAGTTTGGATAGGTTGTTCCTACAAATAATTAAAAATATATTTTGGAGTTTATATCTCAATTTTAAGAGGGTTTGGTTAAGTTTAGAAGTGATTTTAGGAAAAATATTAGATTGAAGCTCGAAAATGATGAAGTTTACAGAACTATATCGCGTTTGTATTAAAGTTGTATTAGATATGTTTCATAATTGTATTAAAATTGTAGTAAAATCATGAACAATACATCCTACATTTATAATACATATTGCAAACTTCACTTCCTTTTTAGTGATATCAGCTAAAATAATTTATGTAACACACTTATAATACATTTATAATACATGCACAATACATTTTTAATACATATTGCAAACATTACTCACGTTCTTATTGATACAACCCAAAAGTAATTTATAAGACACATATAATACATGTTTTATTCATGAATAATACATTTATAATACATATTGCACACTTCACTCCTTTCTTACGGATACCAACAAGAATAATTTAGGCAACACACTAATAATATATTTATAAGACATGCACAATACATTTTTAATACATATTGCAACCATCACTCATTTTCTTAGTGATAAAAGCAAAAATAATTTGTCAGATACATATAATATAAGTTTTATTGATGAATAATATGAGTTTAATTCAGCTTATAGATAGTTGTCTTGTCTTTCGTTAGTTACGTTTTTCATTCACTCTTAATTTTCTCTTCTAATTCAACTTTAATATTGTGTAATATAATTTTAAAGTATTTTAATTTATCTTGCAATTTTTTGATTTATTTGTTAATATTGAATTACTTGTTTAATTCATTATTGATACAAGTTTAATTTATTCTATAGATCATTGTCTAGTCTTTCATTAGTTACGCTTTTTATTCATGATTAATTCTCTCTTCCAATGCAACTTTAATATTTGTGCAATACACTTTTAGATACAATTTTAATTCATTTTGCAATTTATTGATTGATTTGTTACGATTGAATTACTTGCTAAATTCATTATTGATACAAATTCATTTAGTTTACAGATCATAGAATGCTCTTTCGTTTGCTACATTTTGCATTCATGTTTAATTCTCTTCTAATTCAACTTTAATATGTGTGTAATACATTTTTAATTCAAGTTTAATGCATTTTGCAATTTATTATGTCTCTTAATTTGTTATGATTAGATTATTTGTTTAATTAATTAATTATGATACAAATTTTATTAATTCTACAAATCATTGACTACTCTACGAAAGAAAGTAAAGAGAGAGAAAGAAAAAGGAAAAAAGCAACAAAGAGAGAGAGAAAGCAACAAAAAGAAAGAGAGAGAAAGAACGACCTAAAGAACGAAAGAGAGAAAGAGCGAGAATGAGAGATAAAAATTAAAAAGCTGAGAGAGAAACAAAAGAAAGGGGCGAGAGAGAGAAAAATCTAATAAAATATATAATATTATTATATATTGCTATAAATGATAATAATTAAAGAATATATTTAAAATAAGTAATTATCTTTTAAAAGAGGTCCACTCAAGTAATTAATCCTTTATAATACTTCAGTCCATTGTTGGCCGAGATCATCAACCAACCGAGACCCAAAAGACCAAATAATTGATACAATATCTAGATATATGTGTGTAGGCCCAGTACTCTTAGTACTTCTTGTCTTCGTTAGTGAGCAGATCAATATTCACACCAACGTAAATAAACCAAAAAATCATAACAATTTGTGCATTATTTTAAATATAATAATTTAAATCGTAATAGAAATTAGCACTTGAAAACATCAACTCAACTAATTAGAAAGTATCAAAGAAGCAAAGTAAACGCACTTATTACTAGACTAATTAAAAATTAAGCATCAAACCAACAAATTCAAAATATATATTACTTGTTCACTCCTTGTTCGAGTTCACATAGTCATAGTAACGAAAGAAAACAAAAATGTGACATAATCGATTATACTACAATCATCACAATCTGCATATAAAAAATAAAAAAAATTTAATCAAAATTTCTAAAAAAATGAAGAATTTGAAGAATCAGATAAACATTAAACTAATGAATAAAGAGAGAAAATAGTTTCAATATGGTAATAATTTATAAATGACAACAAAAAATAGAAATTTGAAAACATCAACTCAATTATTAAAAAATATTCTTTTTAGTTAACGTAGTTGAATGTATTCATTTTCTATCAAAAATCAAAACATTAAGCTAATGAATAAAGAGAGAAAATAGTTTCAATATGGTAATAATTTATAAATGACAACAAAAAATAGAAATTTGAAAACATCAACTCAATTATTAAAAAATATTCTTTTTAGTTAACGTAGTTGAATGTATTCATTTTCTATCAAAAATCAAAATGAACAAATGAAAAACTCAACAAGAATAATTTTTTTTTTTAAAGATGTGGGTTATGAAGTTTATATTTATTTTTAGAGATAAAGTTAGTTATTATTT
Source organism: Solanum bulbocastanum (assembly GCA_037074985.1). Classification (NCBI taxonomy): domain Eukaryota; kingdom Viridiplantae; phylum Streptophyta; class Magnoliopsida; order Solanales; family Solanaceae; genus Solanum; species Solanum bulbocastanum. Next base: position 8,070,478 of record CM073604.1, read on the forward strand.
GAAATTTAAATTTTAAATTAATTATTTAGGTATTTTGTGGTGGTCAATTTTGAGATTTATTTTTTAAAGGACTTAGTTTACTTTTTTTTTTTTTTTAAGTGAAAATTGTTTATTTCTTTTATTAAATAAGGCATGTTGTACGGATAGAATTTAATAAATTAAAAAAAAGGAAAAAAAAGACTATTCCCATTTTCCTACGAAAATCCACAATTTTAAACCTCTTCTTTTTTCTTTTTTTTTTTTAAATCATTTTTTAAATTTCTTTATTTCTCATTAGATTATTTCATTTTAATTGAATTTTTTCAAATATTTTAATAAATAAGGCATGTAGTATGGATAGAACTTAATAAATTTAAAAGGAAAAAAAAAAAAGGGAAAAGTAACTACCCCATTTCCCTACAAACAATTTTTAACTTCTGTTTTTTAAATCAATTAGTAAATTTACTTATTATATCTAGTATTTTTTTAGTTCTTCATTTTCATTTTTATTTTTAGATTTTAAATTAATTTTACTAATTAAAAAATTCTGTTTTCCTACTAAAATCCACAGTTATCAACTTCCTCTTTTAAATCATTTTTTAAATTTATTTATTTATTATTAGATTATTTTACTTTTAATTGAATATTTTTCTTTCTTTTATTAAACAGGGCATGTTGTAAGGATATAATTTAATAAATAGAGAAAAAGGAAAAAGTAACTACTCCATTTCCCTACGAACATTTTTTAACTTCTATTTTTTTAATCTATTTTTTAATTTTACTAGTTATATTTAGTATTTTTTTAGTTCTTTATTTTATTTTTATTTTTAAATTTTAGATTAATTTTACTAATCAATAAATTCTGTTTTCTTAAGAAAATCCACTGTTTTTAACTTCTTTTTTTTTAAAAAAATAAAATAACCATTTTAAAATTTATCTATTTATTTATTATCATATTTTTTTATTCTTTCTTTTATTAAATAGGGCATGTTGTATGGATAGAATTTAATAAATTAAAAAAAGGGAAAAAGTAACTACCCATTTTCCTACGAACAATTTTAACTTCTATTTTTTTAAATCAGCTTTTAAATTTACTTATTATATTTAGTATTTTTTCAGTTCTGTATTTTATTTTTATTTTTAGATTTTAGATTAATTTTACTAATCAATAAAATCCGTTTTCTTACGAAATTCAACTGTTTTTAACTTCTTCTTTTTTAAAAAAATTATTTTTAAATTTATTTATTTATTATTAGATTATTTATTTATTCTTTCTTTTATTAATAGGGCTAGTTGTATGGATATAATTAAATAAATTTTAAAAAAAAGAAAAAAGTAACTACCCATTTCCCTCAAACATGTCACGCCCCGAGCATACACCCTGGGTGGAACTGGCACTCGAGAACCATTGTTGGTCTCAAGTGAACTCTTGACCTGACTTACTATTGAGCGGAAGACTTTACTCAACTGTCTCAAAATAACTCAGAATGTTTTAGAATGAAACATCAACTGGCCGAAGTGGCAACTCAAGTTTGTTAACAAACAACTGAAATGCAAAGACTAAAGAACTAATATTGTCTAACTGCCGAAGTCTCTAATAACTATGAGGGATGTCAGGACAAGACCCTTAATCATCCTAACAAACTGAAATACCAAAGCAATAAAAGAGATCCTCCGAAAAGCAATGAGGCTCACCAAATGACTCTGAAATGCTCAACTAGATCGACGAAGCACTGGCTGTTGATCCTGGTTACTTGTATCTGCATCATAAAACATGCAGGCCAAATGGCATCAGTACATTGAATGTACGAGCATGCGAGGGGAATTCTAAACAATACATAAGCCTGAAATGGAATCTGAAAGAAACACTTACCTCAACTTTACTCAACTCAAGGATACTCAACTCAATGCAGAAATAAACAACAGTAAATGTGCAGTTTATGTAAAGCATTTAAAATAGTAGATAACATCTCAAAGTATTGGAAAATTCCATAATATATTAGTTGTATATAAGAATACAAAAATAAACTCTGTTTGGGAGATTCTCTAACCGACAACAGTCACTATGAGTTATGTGATGATACAACGTCTCGCCCACGCTGCCAAAACTGTCCTATAACTTACCGAGATATAGATAGTCTCAACTAAGTGGATCCACTAGTCTATGCTAAATAACATTAAGTAATCATCTAAAAAGTATAACTCTTTCTACCCACGATGGCTACATGGTTTATGGAGAATTCGTCCCCATATCGGTGCTCAACACTACTCCCAAAATATACTCAGCTCATATGTTTTAAAAATAAAACTCTTTCTCTGGTTTGAGATTATTACTCAAAAACTAGCCCAAAGGCTCTCTTGGAAATCGGCGTTTCCTTTCTTGTTTAAATGTGAAAACATTTTCTTTTTGGGAATACTTAGTTCCCGTATACTCTTTTTGAAGAAATGAACTTCATTTGTTACTCTTACTCAACTCAAGTCTTAAAACAAGTTTAAAAACATTTGCAAAAGACTTCTTGAAAGAACTCTAAGAACTCTCTAGACTTGATTCTTAACTTTCCTTGAATTTGAATTTATGGACTCAAGGTTATGATTCATGTTTACAAATGATTTCTAGATGTTAGAAGTCATTTAGAGTAGTTAGAATCGATAGGAAGTGTTAGTACACTTTAGAAAGACTTAAATGGCTAAACGATGAAAAAGGGGTTGGGACGGACGACCCCTGGCGCACTGCTTGCGTGCCGCACCAGTCCCAAAGTTCAGAGAGCCATTTCTGGTGCACTGCTGGCGCGCCACCCTAGCCTTTCTAGCGCTACAGGGGCACGCCGCGCCAGCTTTCCTCCAGTCAAATCTGACAAATTTTCCAACTCATTTTCTGATCTTAATTCAATTAAACTCAATCCTTTTTCTCAAATTTTCTTTAGATTCAGTTACACAAAACGTATACACAAGAATCTAACTCAAACAACACTAGAAATCGACATTAACATCTCAAGAAACTCCTCAATCTCATCCCAAATTCAAGAATGAAAGCAATTCAAGAACATGCATCAAGAACATTCAAACATTCAACTTTTTAGGATAAATTCACGCTGAAATAAACATGTTTGGCGCGTGGGTGAAAGAACCCAATGCTGTGTGAACTTACATACCTCGTAGGATTAAATCCTTGGCAAAATCCGCAATCAATTCCTCAAGAAATCGATGAATCTAGACCATTTATCCTCTTGAGTTCTTTCTCTAAACGCCCTAGTGTAATTTTGAGTGCTTAAACTGAACCAATTTAGTTTAGACCCCTAAGCAATTAACAAAAAATGAATTTAATTAATTTGTTAATGAAAAGACCAAAATACCCTTCAAAAATCCAGTTAGTTTTTCTTTTCTAGAGAGCCCCAACTTCGAATGGGCATATCTCCCTCATACGAGCTCAAAAATTAGCAAATTTGGTGGAGCTGGAAAGATAATTCCAAGACCTTTAATTTGATATCTTATTTGCCACCTAACTCATCCTGTACTGAGAGTTATGGTTGTTTGAAGTTGACCCAAACTTATACTTAATATAACTTTGCCAAATTTCAGATTTTCATACTTTCCAAAAATGGTCTTTCTAATTCTAGCTCTTTCAATTAGCAAGGTGTTATAGAACAATTTTAACTTCTATTTTTTTAAATCAGTTTTTAAATTTACTTATTATATTTAGTATTTTTAAATTGAAAATAACTAACTAACACAAATTGAAATTATTTAAAAATTAAATTTATAAAATTAAAAATTTTGTGTGCTGATATTTGGCACTTTTTCTTCTCCTATTATATATAGATAGATATCAATGAAGACACAATCAAATACACAATTCCTTAAAATTAGGCTTGATTTATTATATGTAGTTTTAAACATGTGAAAATTACAATAATATACTACTTAAGACTTTAATTACCAAAATATCAACATACTTCTATTTAATTACAAACATAGTTTTTAATTACAAACATAACAAAATAATTAATTTTCGTATTTAAGTGAATTAATTTTTTTCAATTTTCCTCTCTCCTGTTTTTTTTGTCTCATGTGTCTTTTTCTGTGTAGTATAATTAGGATATTAAATTTTATCAAGTTTATCTCTTAATTTTTTTAATTTTCTCTCTCATGCGTTTTGTATTACGTGCCTTTCTTGAGTGGAGTATAATTAAGATATTAAATTTTATCAATTTTATTTCTCCTATTACAGATTCATCTACACATGTTTCCTTGATTTTATTCTCTCCTTGTTTTACGTTTAATGGCCTTGCATATCATATTTATTTTTTCTTTTTAATGCAGCCTTTTATGTTACCAATAAAGTTGGTAGTTACTCCCTAGGTAAATTCAAACCTTCTTCTTCATCTGTCAAAATTCTAAGCCCTTCCATCTTCTTCCGTTTAATCTTTTCTTGAATCATTAATTCAGTTCATCCGTTAACCATCATATCACCATAATTTCACCATTATTAACCAATTTATTAAGTTCTATGGATAAGACTCCTTGTAAAAGCCCTAGGCTTAATAAACCAGTTGTAGTGGTTGATAGTCCGCCAATTGTATGTTTAAGACCTTCTTTTAAGTTGAATGTGTTCACTCAATCGTTTGTCAAATAAGGTATAAGAGATGACAAAAAAATTCTAAAGGAATCTATCACGCTCCGAGCCTACACTCTGGACGTACCTAGCACTCGAAAACTATTGCTGGTTGCCAAGCGAACCCTTGGCCTGACTCAATACTCAGCGGAAGACTTACACAACAATAGATGAACTCAAAAGTAAAGATTTAACTCAAAAGTCTCAAAACATATCTCAGAATATTTAAAAACATTCAACTGGCCTAAAGAGACAACTCAAGTCTAAAACATTAATAATTGGAAATGAAACAGACTTCTCAAAACTGTACTGTCTATGAATCCTCTAAATACTATGATAGACGTCGGGGAAAAAGACCCACAACATCTTAACAAAACTAATAAAATAAACAGGGATCCTCCGAAAGTAAGGAGGCTCACCAAAGCAACTCTGGACTGCAAATGGTATCAACGGAGCACCTATTGATGACCCTGGTTATGTGTATCTGCATCATGAAAGATGCAGGCCAAATGACGTCAGTATATGAAATATATGAGCATGCAAGGGGAATTCTAAAGCACACACGTAAGCTTGATCTGATGGAAGGGAAGAACATACTTACCTCGTCTCAACTCAACTCAACTCAAAGATACTCAAGGATACTCAAAGATACTCAAACTCAGAAATACTCAACTCATTATAAAGCAACAAAGTAAAGATACAATATAAATAAAGCTTTTAAAGAAGTAAATTACAACTCAAAGTATTTGAAAATAAAATAATAACTCTTTACTCTTATTAAGGAGATTCTCTAACCGACAACCATCACTATAAGCTATGTGATAATATAACGTCTTACCCACACTGCCAAAACTTTCCTATACCTTGATGGAGTATAAGACATACTCAACTTAATGGATCCACTAATCTAAGCTTAAAAACAATAAGGATTAATCTAAATAGTATGACCCTTTACCCATGTTAGCATACATAGTTTATGAGGACTTTGAGTTGCCTAAACTTGTCTCCATATTGGTGCTCAATAATACTCCCAATAATATTTCTCATGCTCATATATTTACAAACATCTCATCCTCAAATATGAGATTATTACTCAAAAGATTCTCTTAAAAGAGATAGTGCTCAAAATTGCTCATAAACTCATTTGGAAATCAAGATTTCCTCTCCTTTTAAATGTAAAAGCTTTTACTCTTGGGAATACTTAGTTCCCATATATTCATTTTGAAAAATGAAACTCAACTCTCCTCATCATCATACTCAAATACTCAAGTCTTAAAACAGGTTTTAAAATATTATAAAAGACTTCTCAAAATGACTCAAAGACCTTCCTCAAACTTTACTCTAAACTCTATCTTGAATTTGAACTATGAATTCAAGATTTATGACTTGGATATACATGATGTATCAAGGATTAGTTAATACTTTAAGTGTAGATATCAGGTGGAGAACATGGGTACGATTCCAGGGAACTCACACAGAAAAGGTCGGAAGGGTAGGGGACCTGACGCACTGAGTGGCGCGGGGCGCCAATCCCAAAAGCACTGACCAATAATTGGGGCGCACTGAGTGGCACACCGCTTCAGGCCCCAAACTACTAAACAATGGTTCAAGCGCTCTCTGGTGCGCCGCCCCAAGTCCCTACCCAGAATTTGATAAATTTTCTTGTTCAATATCATGCCCTAACTCATCTAGAATGTAACTATTTCCCTCAAACTCTTTTGGATTCTTAAATCCAACACAATCACAATGAAAACTACTCCAAAGCCCACCAAGAACGTAACTTATTTGAGACACTCATTTGCAACTCTCACCTCAAGAACTCAACAAGAACTTCATTATCAAAGAACGAAGCACAAAACCTCAAGAACTCCTCAAGAACTCAAATCATTCGACCTCAAGAATGAAATTATGGATAAAAATCACATGATTGGCGTGTGGGTGAACAAACCCAACACTATGAGAACTTATACCTTGTAAAGAATCGAATCCCTAGAGAAAATCCTCAAAGATCGCAAGAACTCTTGAACGCTTGAAGCTTTCTCCCCTTTTCTCCTCTTGAACTTTGGCCTAGCTTTCCCAATGCTTTTAGACTTTAGAGTAATCTAATTCTAATTATCTTTGACCCATAATTTGGGTGTAAAATTGTGTGCACTAAGTGGGGTAAGAAAATGACCAGAATATCCCTCCTTAATTCGGATGAATCTCCTTAACTGTAGCTGAACTCAAAAGGTTGTATCTCTCTCATCCAAACTCAAAATTTAGCAAAATTGATGGCGTTGGAAAGAGGACTAAAACTTCTTTCATTTGATATCTCATAGGTCACCTAACTCATCCCGTAATGAAATTTATGGTTATGTGAAGTTGACTCAAAACTCACAATTGGAGTCTAACTTGTACAACTCTTAATTTAGCTCTTTCCAATTTAGTTCTTTCTAAAATTAGCTCTTTCTATGACCGAGGTGTTACAATATCTCCCCCTTGAGAACATTTGTCCTCAAATGAGATCACTCTAGTTAAGAATAAGGGTGGCAACATCTAACACCCAGCTCAAACACCCAACATGTAATTTAACACAACATAGCATATTATTTAAAAGAGTGTTTTACAAAAAAGTCATTACCTTGGTCTAGAATGTCTCCGAAAGGAAAGAGATGTGGGTATCTCTTCTTCATATCCTCAGCCTCCCAAGTAGCTTCCTCAACAAACTGATTCCTCCATAAGACCTTGACTGATGTAACTTCCTTGGTTCTTAACTTGGGAACCTGACGACCAAGTATCTCAACATATATCTCCACATAAGATAGGTTGTCCTTAACACCAATATTCTCAGTAGGTATAATAATTTAAGGATCACCCAAACACTTTTTCAACATAGAAATGTGAAACACCGGATGGATTGCCGCTAACTCTGGCGGTAGCTCGAACTCATAGGCCACAATTTCAATCCTGTTGGATATCCTGTAAGGACTAATATACCAGGGACTAAGCTTCCCCTTCTGGCAAAACCTTATAACAACCTTATGGGTGAAACATTCAAATAAACCCAATCATCCACCTCAAACTCTAAGTCTTTTCTCCCAACATCAGTATAGGATTTCTGACACTTTGCACTGTTTTCAACCTTTATTGAATGATCTTCACTTTCTCCATAGATTGATGAAATAAGTATGGTCCTACCAACCCAGCTTCACTAACTTCAAACCATCCAATAGGAGATTTGTATCTTCTCCCACAAAGAGCCTCATAGGGATCCATTTGGCTGATAGAGTGATAACTGTTTTGTAAGAAAACTCTATAAGAGGTAAATGATTATCCCAATTACCTATGAAGCCGATCACACAAGCCCTCAACATATCCTCTAAATTTTGAATCGTACGCTATTCTTGACCATCAGTCTGAGGATGAAAAGCAGTACTAAGGTTCACCTTTGAACCCAAACCTTTCTGAAAAGACTTCCAAAATTGTGCAATGAATTGTGCACCTCTATCCGAAATTATAGACACAGGAACTCCATGAAGTCTGACTACCTCTTGAATATATAATCTGATATAATCTTCTGCTAAATGGGTAGTCTTTATCGGCAAAAAGTGGGTTGATTTAGTCATCCGATCTACAATCACCCAAATAGAATCATTTTACCAGTATATGAGACTGTGACAAACAAGTGATGAAATCCATATTGATTATCTCCCACTTCTATTCCGAAATATCTATATTCTGAGCCATACCACCGGGGCATTGGTGTTCTACCTTGACTTTTTGGCAATTCAGGCACTTAGCAACGAACTCTTCAATACACCTTTTCATACTACTCCACCAATAGACTTCTCTCAAGTCACGGTACATATTTGTGGAGCCAGGATGGATTGAATATCTGAAGCTATGAATTTCTTCCATGATCCTCTCTCGTAGTTCATCAATCTTTGGCACACACAATCTACCTTTATACCTCAATACCCCATCTCTCCCTGTTGCACCCTATTTCGAATCGACTGAAACAGTTCACAACATAATATGGCTACCACTCTGATTTATGGAAAAATTGTTTTGTTTTATTTTAAAGGCGACACCTAATTTTTAAGGAAAATATTAGGAAAACCATTTTTTTATATGTAAATATAAACTCTGTTTTAATCCGTGAAATCAGTGAGATTCTGAGTAAGGGTTTGGTTACTCGAGGGGAAGGTTTTAAGCATCCCTCAAAGCCTATCCGAAGATAGTCCTTTAACTCAATTAAGGAAAATATAATTAGAAAAACTTGTTTATTTATTTGCTTTAAACTCAATGGTAAGTAGATTTTATTAGTTTCAGAAAAGAGTAAAATACAAGGTACGACATATATATGTCTATTAAATAAAATTAAAAGTAGTATGCTTATCATACGGTAAAATAAATAAGTAAAATAAATAAATGCACTTAAAATGTACGACATTATATATGTTGGAAAATATAGATGTATTATAATAAACTTATCCTAAAAATATATAGATGTTGAATTTATGAAAATCAGTCGGTTTATTAAGACGTGAAAGAAAATAAAATAAGATAGTAGTCGAGTGTAAATATGTAGTAGTATGTGTAATATATGTTTTTGAATGAAAATAGATAAAATGGAGTTTTCTAAAACTAAACAAATAAAATAAATAATAATGGTGCTCAATGTTAAAATACTATATAAAGTTTGTGATTTTAGCTAGATTTATTATAAAGTATAGTATATATGTGTAAGTTGTTTAAAACATATGAATATTTATTATTTCATTACATGTAGGGATAAATTGACAATAGATTAGATGTAGTAAAATGATATGTATATTTGAGGGTAGGAATTTATAAATTATATATAAAAAAATAAGTAACATTTGTAGAAGTGATAGTAGATATGAGAAAAATAATATAAAACATAACAAAATAATAGGTCATGTATAGAGAAAACTAAGTATAAAAATATAGGATTTATACCTTTATGTGTATGACATGTATATGTTTGTACCTTGTATTTTTAACCTGTTGGCATATTTAAAATCTTGAAATAGCATGTTAAGAGATTAGAGTTTTAGATATATTTCATTTAAAAGTAAGAATAACCAATATATTTTACAAAGGGGTGATGAAAAAATAGGTCTAACTATTGGGACTTTATTCTATAGTTACATTTATTTTGTTAAATATATAGGCCTACTTTTCTACTTATTTTCTTAAAAATATGTATATTTAAAGGTAAATATCTTAGCCTTAAGTAATTTCTAAAGGTAATTATTCTAGCCTTTAAACTAGTTTCAAAATTATTTGGAAGTCCTAAGCGATGAATTAGGCCTAAATGAATATTATTTTAGCCCATTTGAAACTTCATTTGGAAACTCTTAAACTATAAGTTCCCTTTTCCTCAACTTGAAAGGCCTAAAAGAATATTATGAGTTAACCTATTTTCAAGAAGAAATACTTTTTTTTATCATTTTTGTTCTAAAAGTATTGCCCAAGGAACTTATACTATAACTTCAATCTTGTTAACAAATAACCTTAGGTCACATAAATAATCTTCAAAACTAAAAGACAAGCCATTTAATATATCAAAACTCAAGAGTTATGTAGACATAAGAAAGGTTAGCCAACATATCAAAACAATATAGTCAAAATCGTAAAAGGAAATGCTAAGAAACGTTAGACTCCTACTTATGAGACTCCAAGCATTGCGGTGATCCTAATTGTTGTTGGCCTAATATTTTTAGGCCAATAATGAGTTTCAAAGTAGAAACTCCAGCCCTCCAATTGTACATGAAACACAAGAAAAATAAAGAGATAAATATTAGTAACTAATTAAATGGTACCATAATATAAATATGCAAACAAATGTAAACACACATCAAACAGTGATATCAATTACTTGAAGACCAAATGTAGTTTGTGGTGACATTTCAAGGGTTGCCAAAGTTGCTTCATAACTTACATAATGCTTACACAATGTGAGACAAACCAAATCAGCTATGGTAAAATATATAAACTAATCACCCGTAGCTATAAACATAGTTTGATTCTCCGTATATGGGATGAGCCAACAAACCAAAAGAGTGTGAAATCTCATAGTTTCTTGTAAATTAAATTTCCAACTAAAAAAAAGAGTATTAGAGAACTTTTTCTTAACAAACTTAAGCATACAAGTATAGCATATACATTCACATTCCAACAATTTTTTGTAGCTTGACTCGTTGTTTGAATGTTAACACAATCTAGCGACCGCATATTAAGGAAGAAATTAAGATGAGACATCTTTCCAATTCTTGAACGACAATGCAGGCAGTACTCACATATACATAAGAAGAAAATTAATAGAACTTGCATTTTTGAGATGATCTTTGTAGATGAAAGAAGAGAAGGCAGATTTGTTATTATTTAAGCATAACAATGGTGTAACTCAAAAACGGTGGGTTAGTAGTCTAACACAACAAGTGACTACAAACAAAAGAGGAATACTTGAATGAACAGGTTCAGGATAATATAAAGGGCACCAAAATAGGCTTAAACAACTTAAAGCTTGGAATTTCACGATTATCTTAACGCAAAAAATGAAGATCCATAATGAACAAAATAAACTAAGACGAATGGGACAGTTTAATACTAAACATGATATAGTTGTGAAGATCAAGAATAAGAACAGTGAATATTTTTATCTCACGAAATCAACTCGAAATACACTTTCAACATACATATATACTCGAATCGCGTTCAGAAATAAAGACAAAAAAAAATCTCAATCATACACAGAATCCTTACCCTTACTAAACTATTAGAACAAACAAAGCCAAAATAAGAAGAAAACTTTGAGAGAGGTGATGTTCCATACCTTTTCTGAAGCGCCAAATTAGAGAGGTTACGTCAAGAATTTCGACTTCAAACTCTTCTTCAACTCGAATTAAAACAAAGCGAAAACAGAGGACAAAAAGATGATCTTACGATCTAATGTTAATGCACCCTATAGCGTTTTATCTCTATGATTTTTTTGTAAGAATTATTTTTAATTATTTCTCACTTATGGCCCAAGTTTACTTGTAATCCAAGTAATACCATAAATAATATTTAATATGGAATAGATCTCGTCCGTACATTGGTTACTTGATGGACGTACCAAATTAAGTCATAACCTCTATAAATTGATCATCCCTCCACCCATTAGGGTTACCACATATTCTCTACATTAATTCCATCACTAATGGTTGTAGTAACACAAAGTTAGGGCAAGGAGGTAGAAGTCAATTTATGACTAACGCTTACGCTTCTCTCAGTGATTATGTCTTCCGCATCAGATATGTGCCCCTAACCATCTCTATGTAAGATTATCATGTTCAAGATCCTAAAAGTATTTAATCTTATATGTGGCATCAGAGCATGGATTGTTTGAACGGATAATCTTACATATATATGAAAATAATTATCTTGTAACGGAATAAAAAAATTGACACGACAATGTCAACATTACCATCTCTCAAGCTTTTGTACGTGGCATGCAAATTGGTTAAATAATAAGATACTATAGTATTGTATAATTATTTGTTTGCCTTACTGTTTATCCTCTTATCTTCCACTTAAATTAGTGATGGATAATGCTAATGTGTACTAGCTCTTACCTTAATAAATGTTATGTGCTTATGGTTGCTAGTAATAAATAATTGTTCAAACAACCCCCTTCAAAAGTAAGATAAACTGAATGTTAAGTTGTAGGATCACCACAATCTTCCACATTAATTGCTATTTGTTCTAGTTTCATTGAACTATCAACGACCTGGAATGTGGATATATGCCTTTTTTTAGACAAACAATAGATCAGGGTGTTCGCCTACACCATATGCATTGGATTGGGTTTTGTTTTAAATTGTTTGATAAGTCAAAGTGGTCAAACTAGATAAATTAACGTCTACACATATCATGCTTATGATCACTTGATGCATATATTATGTTTCTATAGTTTGTTAGTCACAAAGTGGCCAAACTAAAATGTATAAAATTATTCACATGCACAAAATTTTATGATATTATGTGTGCTTTGTATTTATATAGTTTGTTAGTCACCAAAGTGACCAAACTAGATAAATTAACATGTACACATATAATATTTATGATCATTTGACATATGTGGATTAGTACAATTCATTGTTCATTGGCATATTCAGTATTTCAAGAGAAACTTAGTATGGTTTTTCAACTTGATGTATGCATTATGTTTCTACAGTTTGTTAGTCACCAAAGTGGCCAAACTAGATAAATTAATGTCTACACATATCATATTTATGATTACTTGATGTATGTATTATGTTTCTATAGTTTGTTAGTCACCAAAGTGGCCAAACTAGATAAATTAACGTCTACACATATCATATTTATGATCACTTGATGTATGTATTATGTTTCTATAGTTTGTTAGTCACCAAAGTGGCCAAACTAGATAAATTAACGTCTACACATATCATATTTATGACTACTTGATGTATGTATTATGTTTCTATAGTTTGTAGTCACCAAAGTGGCCAAACTAAAAATGAATAAAATTATTCACATTCACAAAATTTTATGATATTATGTGTGTATTTGTATTCATATAGTCTGTTAGTCACCAAAGTGGTCAAACTAGTATGGTTAAGAAAAATATGCATTCATAAAATTGTCATTTATCTATGAAAGTTAATTAAATGCCTATATATTGAAAAATAAATAGATAAATTGACTTTCACTATTGCTAGAACTTAAGAATTTACCCAAAGGTGAATTAATCATTCCACGAATAGTGAGCATTATGAGGTAAATTAATATTTTCAATCAAACATATATTGTATATCCAAAGATGTTGTATATGTTTGGTTAAATATATTTAATTGTCTATTAAAGATTTTAAAAAATGGCATTTAAATTATGATAGTGTGTCGTAGTATCTACCCAAAGGGGAATTACGATGTACTTTTATCGTTTTACTGAATTCACATTATTTTTGATTTGTGGGCGTGTATATCTATTTGCAGTTATTCCTCTTCATTCACATGCTTTATCTGTTATTGTATTCAATGGATTGAGCTTCTCTGAATGGCATGAACAAGTCTAGTTCCACTTAGCTATGATGGATCTTGACTTGGCTCTACTGAATGATAAACCTACTATCATTACTTATAAGAGCAGTGAGAATGAGAAGTTTTTCCATAAATCATGAGAGCGCTCTAACAGATTGAGTCTTATGTTCATGCGAATGATATTTTGCTAACAACAGTTAGAGTACTATTTCACAAACAAAAAGTGTCAGGGAATACCTGAAGTTTGTGGAAGAACGTTTTCGTTCTGCTAATAAGTCTCTCGCTGGTAAACTAACGACGAACTCTCGACCATGAAGTTTGATGGGTCACGCAATATGCAAAATCATATTATCGAGATGACTAACATTGCAGCAAGACTTTCGACCTTGGGGATGAAAGTGGATGACATCTTCTTGGTTTAGTTTATTCTGAACTCATTGCCTCTTGAGTATGGACCATTCCAAATGACTATAACACTATTAAGGATAAGTGGGATATTAGTGAATTGTCCAGTATGCTTACTCAAGAGGAGTCAAGACTTAAGAATTAAGGAGGTCATTCCATTAACCTCATGAGTCAAGGAGATGGTAAAGGACTTAAAGTGAAGACCAACAAGTTTAAGAAATAAAATAATAAAAAAAAAAGGCACCTTCTAAAGTTCCACAGAATGCTCATAAGGAATCAAGGCCGATGTGTGTCGTTTCTGTAGAAAGGAATGACACTTTCACTAAATGAAAGTTCTGCTTATTTGTGACATAAATTTTTGGGTCATATATCCAAAGAAAGATTAAAAAGATTAGTAAAGAATGAGATTCTTCCGAATCTTAATTTTATTGATCTTGATATATTGTTTGGATTGCATTAAAGGAAAGCAAAATAAGCATACCAAGAAAGGTGCCACAAGAAGCACTCAACTTCTTATAATTATACACATTGATATTTGCGGACCCTTTGATGTTCCATCTTTTGGTGGAGAGAAATATTTTATCACCTTTATTGATGATTTTTCAACTTATTGATTTATCTATTTGTTGAAAGAAAAATCTCAAGCAGCGGATGCTCTCAAAGTGTACGTTAATGAGGTTGAAAGACAATTAGATAAAAGTGAAAATCGTTAGGTCAAATAAAGGTGGTAAATATTATGGAAAGTATAACGAATCATAACAATATATAGGTCTATTTGCAAAATTCCTTGAGAATGGTGAAGTTAGTGGGAGTGACAAAAGATGGAAATTAATGAGGTAAGGGTAAATATTTCATTGCCCATGAATATACCTACTTCCATACTAATCACAAATATTGTTCCTCTTGTTGAAGAACACTTTAACAATGTTGAACAACATTTGGGTGAAACACTTCAAGAAGGAACTAACTCACAAATATCTGACGCAAATGAACCACAAACAGTGCAATTAAGAAAATCTCAAAGAGAAAGAAAATCGGTCATTTCAGATGATTATGTGATTTATTTGCAAGAGTCAAATTTTGACAATGGAATCAATAAAGATCCGGTTTTATTTTCACAGGCCATAGAAAGCACTGAGTCTGATAAATGAATTAATGCCATGAATGAAGAGTTAAAATCCATGAACATAATAAAGTCTGGGATCTTGTTCAATTACCAGAAAGTTCTAAAAGAATCGAATGTAGATGGGTCTTCAAGACCAAACGCGATTCTAATGGTAATATTGAACGATATAAAGCCAGACTTATTACCAAGGGATACACTAAAAAGGGAGGCATTGATTATAAAGAGACCATTTCACCGTTCTCAAAGAAAGACTCATTAAGAATTGTTTTTGCTTTGGTAGCTCATTATGATTTAGAGTTACATCAAATGGATGTGAAAACTGCCTTTCTTAATGGAGACCTCGAGGAGGATGTTTATATGGACCAACCAGAGGGTTTCAAAATTAAAGGAAAAGATCATATGGTGTGTAAACTAAAGAAGTCAATATATGGACTCAAACAAGCCTCACGGCAATGGTATATAAAGTTTAATGATACCATAACATCTTTTGGATTTAAGGAAATTACCATTGATCGGTGCATATACCAAAAGATTAGTGGGAGTAAGTTTATATTTTTAGTACTTTATGTTGATGATATTTTACTTGCTGCTAATGATTTAGGCATATTGCGTGAGACAAAAGATAATCTCTCTATGAACTTTGAAATGAAAGATATGGGTGAGGCATCCTATGTGATAGGGATACAAATATTCCGTGAAAGATCATAAGGATTATTGGGACTGTCTCAAAAAGGTTATATCGAAAGAGTTCTAGAAAGATTTAATATGAACAATTGTTCAGTAGGAATAGCTCCTATTCAAAATAAAAGGGGACAAATTTAATCTCATGCAATGCCCAAAGAATGATGTAGAACGAAAAGGAAATGAACTCAATTCCTTAATCTTCTAGTGTTGGAAGTTTGATGTATGTTCAAATTTGCAACAAGACCGGATATTAGTTTTGCGGTCAGAATGCTAGGAAGATATCAAAGTAATCCTGGAATTGATCACTGAAAAACTGCAAAGAAAGTTGTGGCACATTATGAAATCACAATTCATGCATTATGGTTGCAGAACTTTATTTCAGGACTTGGGGTTGTCGACACCATTACCAAGCCGCTAAACATTTATTGTGATAATGCTGCAACAGTATTCTTCTCCAAGAACGATGATTACTCCAAAGGTGTCAAACATATGGAATTAAAGTACTTTACTGTCAAGGAAGAAGTTCAGAAACAAAGGTATGCGCCCCTAACGATCTCTATATAAGATTATTATGTTCAAGATCCTAAAAGTATTTAATCTTACATGAGTTCTAGCAATAGTGAAATTCAATTTATCTAAAAAAAAATTCAATATATAGGCATTTAACCTGATGCAGAAGACATAATCACAGAGAGAAGCAGAAGCGTTAGTCATAAATTGGTTTCTACCTCCTTGCCCTAACTTTATGTTACCACAACCATCAGTGATGGAATTAATATAAAGAATATGTGGTAACCCTAATGAGTGGAGGGAGGACCAATTTATAGAGGTTATGACTTAATCTGGTACGTTCATCAAGTAACCAATGTACAGACGAGATCTATTCCATATTAAATATTATTTATGGTATTACTTGGATTACAAGTAAACTTGGGACATAAGTAAGAAATAGTTAATAATAATTAATAATAATTCTTACATTTTTACCCCCTTTTTTTGTTTGTTTCCTAATTTCTATCAATTATGGGATGTTGTTCCAATCGCTGTTGGATGATCCTTGGATAAGAACCAAAGTCCTATTTTTATTGCTGATTTTGGGAAGGCTTTCACTCTCAAGCCCATTAGATTAAGGGTAAGACGAACAAAAATCTTATGGTTTTCGCATTCCTCACCTTTTCAGGCTTAGTAATGATGTTGATTGAGATTTCTAGGCTTGCCTTGATCAGAAAAAGGGTAGGAAAAGATGTAAAGTTTATAGAAAGGGGGTTTGATTGATGGGGATGGAGGAACATGGTTGAAAACCAGCGGAAATTGTCTTTTTTCGGTGGTCTGACACTGGCAGAAGAGGAAAAAGTTGATGTGAAAGGGAAGCGTCTAGGCGTCTGGGGAAGATGAGGATTCTAGGGAAAGAGGAAAACTATGGGGTGGTAGGGGTGTACTATTTGGGAAAAGATGAAAAGTTTTGAATTTTAATTTGGGCCGTCCAATCATTTGATCAAACGGTTAACAAAATAAGGGGTTTAAAAATTAAAATAATATATATATATATATATATATAAACCTCTCTCGATATATCATGTAAGTTTATGATGTTAATTTCCCCAAATCCCCCTAAAAAATTTGTTATTGTTTTTATCTTATTATATGTTATTTTTTTTATCTTAACCTCATGTAAATTACTGTATATGTGATAAATGATTACCCCTAGTATATGGTTAACCTTTTAATTTCTTAATAATGACTATGGATTAACCTGTAAATTCCTATGATTCTTGTCCTTGATAGTCCGCTTAATGAATAAAAATGGGGAAATTAGGAAATTATATCATGAATAAACATGATTAAACTAAATGAGAGAGGGAGTACTGAGTAGGATTTACAATATAATTTTGAAAAACCCTTTCCACTATAAGCTATCAAAATAACCTATTTATCTAAGCGTGTATATATATATTAAAAAGGTGGATTAATTAAAGCCCTTGGACTAAATCAGACGGTCAAGGTTAAAGCTGAAGAAGCACAATCCATGTGCTTCCTACGTGGTGCACACGGATTAGCTAAATTAAAAAGACTTGGATTGCCAAGTTTTGCACAATTTAAATCCATTTAAATTATAACTACTAATTTATTAAATAGCCATAATTTATAAAATTAAAACTAATTATTTTGCAAGACTAGCTTATTTGATAAAATTAGTCATTCTAAAAAATAAAATTAATATAAATTAGTATCTCATTAACTTATTAAGGTTTCCTAATTTTGAAAAAATGTCGAAAAATGTTTATTGTAAAAATAGAAATTATATTTAAGTAGAAAAATCGAGTTAACCCTTAAGAACAATATTTACTTGACGTAAAATTTAAAAAGGAGAAATGAAGTAGTATCATTTATATAATACATTTAATTTTTTTCTAAGGAATAATATTTATGAAATAAAATTATCTAATAAATAATTAAAAATCTTTTTGTGTTCCTACAAAAAAATCATAACTATATATATATATATATATATATATATATATATATATATATATAAAATTAAAACTTTAGTTAAATAAATGTGGAGAGCCAAAATTGGGTGTCAACACACCTTCAATTCAAGCAAAACAGGGCCTTGGTCTCATTTCTCCTTCACTTCAGACACTAGTGATGATTCAACCCCATTCATCACCACTACCTCGCCTTCATTGGAATCCAACCACCGGACTCCCAAACATGCACGTCTGTGCACATCCTTGGCCAATTCTTTCTTGCCTTCCTCAACATGGATTGTACTACCCATAGATAACCTGCTCAAGACATCAACTACAATATTAGACTTACTTGAGTGGTAGAGAATACTCATGTCATAATCCTTGAGTAACTCCATCCACCTTCTCCGTCTAAGATTAAGCTCTTTCTGACTGAATGCATACCGAAGGATCTTGTGATCACTGAACACATCTACATGAACACCATAAAGATAGTGACACCATATTTTTAAAGCAAACACTGCAACAACCAACTCTAGATCATGGGTTGGGTAATTCCTCTCGTGAATCTTAAGTTGTCTAGAGACATAAGCTATAATTTTGTCATTCTACATCAATACACAACCCATTCCAACTCTGGACACATCACAGTACACAACAAAGCCTTGTGTACCATTCGGTAGGGTTAACACTAGGTCAGTAGTCACTCTAGTTTTCAATTCCTAAAAGTTCTTCTCACAAGCTTCAGACCATTGAAACTTTGTTGTCTTCTGAGTCAACTTGGTCAACGGGGACAAGATAGATGAAATCCCCTCGACAAACCGTCTATAATAGCCAACCAATCCCAAGAAAACCCTAATATCAGTTGCAGATGTGGTTCAGGCCAATTCTGCACTGCTTCAATCTTCTAAGTGTCAACTTGAATCCCATCACCAGAAACAATATGGCCTAAGAATGCCACGGACTCAATCCAAAACTCACACTTCGAGAATTTAGCATACAACTCTCTATCCTTAAGGGTTTGGAGAAATACTCTGAGATGACTAGCATGATCTTCCTCATTCCTCAAATAAATTAGAATGTCATTAATGAATACGATAACAAACATATCAAGATATGGTTTAAATACCCTGTTCATACGGTCTATGAACGCTGTAGGAGCATTAGTCAAACCCAATGGCATAACAAGAAACTCATAATAACTATTACGAGTCCTGAATGTTGTCTTAAGGATGCACTTTCTCTTACTCTCAACTAATGATAGCCAGATCTGAGGTCTATCTTAGAAAAACAAGTGGCACCCTGGAGTTGATCAAATAGATCATCAATTCTCAGAAGGGGATACTTATTCTTGATAGTAACCTTGTTCAATTGGTAGTAATCAATACACATCCTAAGTGAACCATCCTTCTTCCTTACAAATAAGACCGGAGCGCCCCAAGAGAGACAGTGGGTCGAATAAATCCTTTATCAAGGAGATCTTTCAACTACTCTTTTAACTCTTTCAACTCAGCTGGAGCCATTCTATATGGTAGAATAGACATAGGTCCAGTATCAGGAAAGATATCTAACCGAAGTCTATTTCTCTCTCAGGAGGGATTCCGGAAAGATCATCTGGAAAGACCTCTGGAAACTCGCTCACAATTGGAACTGTATGAATAGGTGGTGTCTCAACACTAGAGTCATTAACTCGGACTAAATGATAGATGTGCCCCTTTGAAACTAGCTTTCCGACATTAAGGTACAAAATGAAAAGATCCTTAGGAATTGCTGAACTACTCCTCCTCTCTCTAACTAGCTCATTAGGAAACTAGAAATTAACTACTCGAGTTCTACAATCAACTGAGGCATAGCAAGCATGAAGCCAGTCCATACCTAGAATAACATCAAAGTTCATCATATCTAACTCGATTAAGTCAGCCATGGAGTCCTTGTCATTGATAGAAATGATACAATCACGATAAACTCTCTCGGCTATAATTGACTCACCAACAGGTGTGGAAATACTGAAGAGCTCAAAAAGTTATTTGGGAAGAATATTAAACCTCATAGAAACATATGGAGTCACAAAATATATACTTGCACCTGGATCAAGCAATGCATTTACATCAAAAGTAAAGACTTTGATCATACCAGTGACAACATATGGCGAATTCTCTTGCTCTTGGCAACTGGTGATAGCATATATATGGTTTGCTCTTCCGCCTGTCCCAGAAGTAGCTCCTCTAGGTGAAGCTCTGTCTGGCGGAGCTTCTGAAGAAGATTGAGCTTTATTGTCCCTATTACCATCTTTCTGCCTGTCCTTAGGGCACTCTCTCATGAAGTGACCCGCTTGACCACACTTGAAGCAACCAGTGGAGCCATCGCGACACGATCCTAGGTGATTCCTACCACACTTAGCATAAGCAGGAGTCAAGTTAGCCCTTGTGCCACACTACATTAAGACTGAGTAGGTCGAGCTCTGAAGTTCTGCGAATTTTGATTCTTGAACTCACCTTTGTTCCTTGGTGTAGGTGCACTAGTAGATGATGGAGCAGGTCCAGTTGGCTTTTTTTGAAACAATGACCGGTTTACATTACCCTTCTATTTCCTGGACTCATTACCTATTGTCTCGGCCTTCTTATTCTGGAACTCTTCTCTATCTCTCAACTTATCTTTCTCAACCTGTTACACATGGATCATAAGCCTTGCTATGTCCATGTCTCATATCTGCATAATTGTCTTGCCTTCCTTACTTGACAGGCAAGACAACCCCGATACAAATTAACTCATCTGTTCCTTATGTTAGCAACCATCTCTAGAGCATAATGAGACATATGAGTGAACTTGAGGCTATACTCATGCACACTTATGGATTCCTACTTCAAGTTAAGGAATTCTCTTACCTTTGCCTCCCTCCGCTCACGGGGAAAGAAACGCCCTAAGAAAGCCTCCTTGAACACCGCCTATCTCACAATTGGTGCACTCTCAACTCTACTCTTCTTCCATTGGTCATGTTAGACTCTAGCAACATCCTTCAGTTGGTATGCAGCTAGCTCCACCCACTCAACATCTGCAACATGCATCACCTCTAATACTTTCTGCAAATCTTCCACAAAGTTCTTCGGATCCTCAGTGACACTTGAACCGATAAGAGTGGAGGATTCATCCTTAAAAATTCATGGATCATAGATGTATCAGCCACATCCTGTCGATTCCCTCTCTGTTGACCAGCTTGGTTGGCCAAAACTTGGCTCAACATCTGGATAGCATCCTGGAACTTAACATTAGTGACCTCTCCTTGGGGCTGCACTTCAGGTGCTTTGGGTACCCCTGATCCTAAGGATCAACATTCCTTCTAGCACGATGACCTCAAATAGCTCTTTGTGGAGGCATAATATGAAAAGATACACACACAACACAAATTGAGGGAAACTTTATAAAGTTTAACTCTATCGTACGAAAAAAGAGTAAGAAGGAAGGGAATTGTTTCCTAAATGTTGTAGCCTCTTAATTATAGTTATGGTGCGCTTCACACCGATAAGTAGGACTCTACAAACTCAACTTCATAGACACCCTAGGACTCTTGAACTTTTTGTTCTGATACCAAGTTTATTATGCCCTGAGCCTACACCTTGGACGTAACTGGCACTCGAAATCCATTGGTGGTTCCTAAGCAAACCCTTGGCCTGGATCAATACTCAGTGGAAGACCTACTTAATAGTAGATGAACTCAAAAGTAAATATTTAACTTAAAAGTCTCAAAACATAACTCAGAATATTTAAAAATATTCAATTGGCAGAAAGAGGCAACTCAAGTCTAAAACATTAACAATTGGAAATGAAGAGACTTCTCAAAACTCTACTATCTATGAAGCCTCTAAATGCTATGATGGACGTCGGGACAAGACCCGCGACATATTAACAAAACTAAATAAAATAAACGGGGATCCTCTGGAAGCAAGTAGGCTCACCAAAGAAACTCTTGACTACAAGTGGTATCAACGGAGCGCCTGTTGATGACCCTGGTTACTAAAGTTGATTTGATAAAAGGGAAGGACATACCTACCTGATATCAACTCAACTCAACTCAAAAATATTCAAGATACTCAAACTCAGAAACACTCAACTCATTATAAAGCAGTAAAGAAAAGATACAATAAGTTTTTAAAGCATTAAATGACAACTAAAAGTATTTAAAAATATAATAATAACTCTTTACTCTTATTTGGGAGATTCTCTAACCAACAACCATCACTACGCGGTATGTGATGATGCCACGTCTCACCTATGCTACCTTTACTATCCTATACCTTGTCGGAGTATAGAAATCCTCAACTAAGTGGATCCACTAATCTATTCTTAAAAGCAATAAAGAATCATCTAAAAATTATGACGCTTTACACATGTTGGCATACATGGCTTATGAGGACTTTGAGTTGTTTGAACTAGTCCCCATATCGGTGCTCAATACTAATCCCAATAATATAACTCATGCTCATATGTTTAAAAACATTTCCTCGTCCTTAACTTTGAGATTATTACTCAAAAGATTCTCTTAAAAGAAATAGTGTTCAAAACACCTCATAAACTCATTTGGAAATCAAGATTTCCTCTCATCTTAAATGTAATTTACTCTTGGGAATACTTAGTTCCCATATATTAATTTTGAAAAATGATATTCAACTCTCCTCATCCTCATACTCAAGTGCTCAAGTTTTAAGAGATTGTAAAAGACTTCTCAAAATGACTTAAATAACTTCCTCAAACTTTACTTATAACTCTATCTTGAATTTGAATTATAAATTCAAGAGTTATGACTTGTATATGCATGATCTCTCAAGGATTAATCAAGACTTTAAGTGTAGATATCAGGTAGAAAACATGGGTACGATTCGATGGAACTCACACGGAAAGAAGGTTGGAAGGGTAGGGGGCTAGGACCCTGGAGCATTGAGTGGTGCGGGGCACCAGCCCCAAAAATACCAACCAGTGTTTGGGGGTGCACTGAGTGGTGCACCGTGCCAGGCCCCAAACTACTAGGTAGTAGTTCAGGCACTATGGTGGAACGCTGCCCCAAGTCCCTACCAAGAATTTGACAAATTTTCTTATTCAATATCATGCCCTAACTCATCTAGAATCGAATGATTTCCCTCAAACTTTTTTGGATTCTTAAACCCAGCACAATCACAATGAAAACTACTCCAAAACCCACCCAGAACGACACTTATTCGTAACTCTTACCTCAAGAACTCAACAAGAACTTCATTATCAAAGAACAAAGCACAAAACCTTAAGAACTCCTCAAGAACTCAAATCATTTGACCTCAAGAATGAAATTACGGATAAAAATTACATGATTGGCGTGTGGGTGAACGAATCCAACACTATGAGAACTTACATACCTCGTAAGGAATCAAATCCTTGGAGAAAATCCTCCAAGATCGCAAGAACTCTTGAATGCTTGAAGCTTTTCCCTTTTTCTCCTCTTGAACTTAGCCCTAGCTGTCCCAACGCTTTTATACTTTAGTGTAATCTGATTCTAATTAGCTTTGAACCCTAATTTGGGTGTAAAAATGTGTGGACTAAGTGGGGTTAGAAAAATACCAAAATAACCCTCCTTAAAACATATGAATTTTCTTAATTAGATAACCTGAACTCAAACGGACATATATCCCTCATCTGAACTCGGGATATAGCAAGCTCGGTGGCATTGGAAAGATGACTCAAATATCTTTCATTTGATATCTCATGGGCCACCTAAATCATCCTGTACTAAAAATTATGGTCATTTAAAGTTGGCCCAAAACTCACAATTGGAGTCTAACTTGTACAACTCTCAATTTAGCTCTTTCAAATTTAGTTCTTACAAAATTAGCTCTTTCCGAGACCGAGTTATTACATAATCAATGAGTGTGTTGTCATTAATTCTTCCTCAACCAACAATGTTCAACAAAAGTAGGATTCTATTTCGAGAAAAACTACCCTCACGATAGTGATTTTGAGGATGAAATTCCCATTGCTAAATGGTTTAGATTAAAATGATCCGCAATGCACTAATTACTATGGGATAAGGAAAGCACTCAAAAGCTGTCATGACATTGGTTCAGAAACTTTCAAAAATGATACCTTTGTTCTTGGTTTGCACTGATTACTATGGGATAAGGAAAGAAATTGATTGGATTACTGATCTACATTATGCTAGAAAACCACTTGGTGAACCATTAGCGTACGTCAACTGTGGAAACATCCCACAACAAGCTGATAATTCAATGTAGGTATACTGTATTTATTTAATTCCTTTGTAATATAAAATGCTCTATCTTGACATATGGTCTTTATCGTTGTAGTGATTGTGGTCTGTATGTGCTTTTGCAGAATATGTTTGTCGAGGAGATATGAACATATCAATATCATAGTTTGATTCTATAAATTTACGTGTGAGATATGGAGCATTTGTTTGGAAGTAAAAAAGGAGGAAAATTGATACTTGTACTGTCAGTGAAGATGAAGCATCTGGAAATGATGGTCAGTTAAACCGGAGGAGGAAGGATTAAAAAGTAGCATGTTCCATTAAGACATAATTTCATTTAATTTATTGTTGGATTTTGGTCTTTTAAATATGTTTTTGTTATACTGTTGGATATCTCATTTTAATTTGTTTTTGTTCAGTTTTGATGCTTATAATATGTTCACTTATCTGACAAATATTTATCAAAATTTTGTGTTTTATCATGGTGTATATCTACTTTTTATTGGTTGATTCGTTTGGTTAGTTGTTTAAATTTAATATTGGAGTTTGGTATATAATACCAACATTTTTGCTACTTCATACCACTATTATTACGAACTTGTGAACTAATTACACTACTAGTACACCAATTGTTTATGTGTACGTCAATCACTCAAATACCAATAAACCAAGCAACTGTAATGAACGTTGGATAAAATTTCCAGAATTCTAGCCTAAAACAATAATAATAAAAAAAAAACACATCAATGTGAAGCTCGTGTATAATAGCAATAAATTAGCCAATATATACAACTAGTTTTATATCCATATGTCATTATTACATCAATATTATAGTCATTTGAAGTTGGTATATAAAACCAACATTTTTGTTAATTCATACGTGTACTATTATGTACGTGTGAACTAATTACACTACTATTACACCAATATATATATATATATATATATAAAGCTGAATATCAGTTCATTGATATGGCATGCTTCAATGGCAAGTATTATTATTTATCTATTTTTTCAGAATTTTCAATTTTTACCTTTATTTTTTGTTCAAAAATATGTTTAAAAAATTATTCTCTTCCCTCATTATGAGCCTTCATAACATTTATTTCTTCTAAAAGTGATGATACGATGACTATAAATGTACAATAAATAAAAAGGAAACGTTAATTTTGCTTAGTTTAATTTGATTAAGTTACTGCTAAATCGACAATAACTAAAATTAACCAAAAAATAATGTTAATTTGAGTATAGCATTAACTTAAAAAGGAACGTGAATTTTACTTAATTTAATTTAATTAAATTAATATTAAAATTGGAGGTAACTAAAATTAACCAAAAAGGAACATTAATTTGATTAGCTGTAAGTTTTCTTATACCGAAATAACTAATGACTAAAAATTAGCACTAATTAAGAGATTTTAATTTTTCTTTATTGTGAAATTAATGATTAGCTGTAAGTTTTCTTCCTTTCCGTTTTTCCATCAACGGTTTCTTTATTTTCAATTATATTAATTAGTATGTATTAATTTTTGAGTAATTATTAATTAATTTTGTGTCTTTTCATATTCTATATTTTTGTACTACATATAGATTGGAAGTGTATTTTTTTCTTCATGTAGTAGCTTGCTTACTATATTTGTTTTTAACTAGATTGTTAGTCTAACATATTTTTCTTTTTTCTTAAGAGTTGATCATTATAATAGACATGATTTGATGATAAGGAATAAGATTTGAAGAATGTGGAATGTGATTTATTTCAAGACAAAAGGTGAATTGATTTATAATTTTTCACTCTTTACATGTGAAACCCAGACGACACTAATTAAATTCTCTTTGGTATGTCTAAATCTCTTATTTGACTTCTTGATCACCTTAATTCTCATAATGTATTGTGAAATTATGTATGAAGTTTTGTTTTTTTGGTAGAATGTGTTTGGCAAGTGGACTAACTAATGTGAAATACAAAGTCATCCATGAGACAAAGAACAAATTGAGATGATTGATGAGAAAATTTGTTGGGGAATACTAGATATTCACGTACAAGTAGGAGTTGAGAATTTATCTTGATAGTAATCATAAATTTTCACAAGATTTTGTTACATTAGATGTTTGTATGGCAATTACAGGACTTCTCTTACTCGGTAAAGTTATTCCTAAATTAGATAATCAATCATTCTCCCTATTGTCACCATAGAAGTGTGCTAAATGAGTTTAGAAAGCATAATTATAATTATGCAAGTTTTTCATAGAGATGCCAGGAGTAAGTTTCACCGTTTAGACAACTACATTATTGTACATTCATTAATTTTTTTGAAGAAAAAAATTTGTGCTCTTTTCAATATATTTTCTCAAAGACTATATCAAATATGCATAATAATGTCATATGTACTTCACTTTGTTAAAAAATATGTTGTGTGTTTGTGTTTTTATGATTTTAGTTTTATTAGGTTTTCCTTCATTTTTCTTTTAATTGAAATGCAAATTTAACTTATTTTTAAATGCGGTTCATCCAACACCAATAAAAATATTATTTTGGTGTTTTAATCAATATAACAAAATTAAAATTTATTTCCGCTATATGAAATTATAAAAATACTATTTTCAATTTATTGACTTTTTTATAAACCACGTGAAGCGCGGTCAAATTCAGTATATGTGCTTACTACACCAATATTAATTAATTACGCTTTTTGTTTTCAAATGAATGAAGAATACATCACAATGTTGTGTTTCAGTGGTTGTCAAAATGCCCCTTTATATTTTGGTCATGGTATGAATTCATTGTGGTAGGTTTGTATAGAACATCAACATTCAGTCATAATATATAACACCAGTTGTTTTGAACATTTTGTATTGCATTTTTCACCAAGAATGCAACACTGTATTTAACTAACAATCAATTTCCAATTTCCAATGTTTTGACAATAATTACACTAATATCTTTAACTACCCAATCAATTTTTATCATAGTTCAAATGGTTGAAAATCACACATTTTATTTCTTAAGAATAGCAATAATATGACAATTAATTGATCAATAATACCAATAAACCAATCAACAATAATCAAAGTTGGACAAAAATGCAATTAACATTCTTAAAAATTTCCAGAATTCTAGCCAGAAAACAACAAAAAAATAATTGAAAATAATACATCAATGTTGATTTTGATAAGTAATATGGGGGTAAGTCTTTTTGTTATGCCCTGATGTAACACATTTACTACAACGTTGTTCCTTCATAAGTTGATTTTAAATGTGTACCATCAACCACTATTGGTCGATAAGACTCTCATCCTCTAATACTGACATCAAGTGCTATAAATGAATACAAAAAAATGATTTTCATCGGTTTTCTTATAATTCACAATAATAATTAAGCCTTCGTATTTGGTGTTCGCATTATATATCACTCCTTTAATATCGTAATCAACGTACCTACCTGTATTACAAACAGAATGGTGATTTCACTGTATCTAAACTTTTTGTATTCTGATTGCTTTTGCTTACATGAAAATGTTATCTCAAATATATTGTTTGCGAATAACTTAAAAATTAACAATGACTTCAATATATATACCAAAAAACACATAAACTACAATGCCAATGTATACCAAAATCTAACAGAATGTTGGTGTTAATTAAAAACCTAATATACAAATTTGATATATCATATGATTCAATATAGATACCATAAATTTTGCAAGTTTGATATTAAAGTACAAATGGTTTTCACAACTTGTTCATATATATTTTACTTGATATGCATTCAGTCATCAGTTCAGCTATTGTTTTATTCAGCCATACTATATACTCGTACATTCAATGTACAGCTGTCACTCGACTTGCATCATTTCATGATATATATTCAGCTACTTAGGATCATCAACGGGCATTTCGTTGAGATCACATCATCCGCTCGTCAGCTTTTAGTAAGACCTCCTTATTTTTGGAGGACTCTATTTTATTGTTTGGTTTAATAGTATTTTGAGGCGTCGTGGATCTTGTCCCACCACTTATCTTTGTACAAACAAAGTTAGTTAGTTTTCAGTACTTCCTCATATATATTTCTAAATTTAACTATTCATATTAAGTATTTTTAAACATTATTATAGTTCTTTAAATATTTTAAATGCTCATTTATTAAAGCTTCCGTGTATTCTATCGAGTCATATGTATCATTGTTAGCTAGACCATAGGTATGCTTGGGACCAACAATGATTCTCGAGTGTTGGCTACGTCGAGGGTGTAGGTTCGGGGCGTGTTACTTCCATCAAGTGATTTGGTGTGGATGTCACTCACGATGATTAGGATCGTGACAACTAAACAATCATATTATTTGTTGAAAATTCATGACCAATTTACAATCAAGTCTGCTTAGGAGTTGAGAGTACATAAGGAATATAGGGATGGAGAGAGACATATACACATATTTTTGGTTGCAAGTTTTACCTTTTAAGATTGATTTTCTTATGTGGAGGGTGAGGATTTAAAGTTCCTCTTGATTAGGGCGGAAAAATTAAATTTGATTTGCCCAATTTGTCTAGCTCATTCATGTTTGGACAGATTATTGATCTGCCCATTTATTAGCTCATTCATTTCAGCTCAATCCATTATAGTTCATTAAAAAATGATAAATGATGTGATCAAGAGTTGGAGTTACACAAATAAGGGTTGTGGTGGAGTGGTAAGTATTCATTCATCCTTAACAAGAAGTATTAGGTTCGAGTCTCCCTGGATACGGAGTCACCTTTGTTAGAGAGTGCTTTACCCTCAATGTGGGACTTTCCAGCACGGATTTTGTCGAGCTCCGTTGTACTATGCCTGAGGAGGAAATTGTATCACATATGTACTTGACAAGCCTTTGTTAGAGAGTGTTTTACCCTCAATCTTGCCACAAATTTGGATTTAGTTGAGCTCCATTGTACTATGCCTGAGGAGGAAATTGTATCACATGTGTACTTGACAATATATACACTGCTAACAGGACTTGGTCCTATTTTTCTTCTTCATTATTTAAGCACACGTTTAAGTTGTTGATTTTATTTCATTAATTATGTAAAGACTAGTTGTTTTTTTCTTTTGAATAATTATAAAATAAGTTACTAGGTATCATGGGTAATAGATTTTTCCCCTCTTCATCCATATTTCAATTCTTTAGTTCTTTCTTTTCACCAAATCCAAAAGAGTCAAACAATTATAATTCTTCTTCTTTTTTTTATTGCAAAATGATGAATTCTTGCAAGCATAAAAATGTGTTAAACAATGTAGTAGTGTAATATCTTCCAATTGGATGGGCTTCTAGTCAGCAAGTGAGACATATCTACTTTATAGTTTTCCTACATCTTTTTTTATTTTTTATTTTTTTATTTATTGGCTCAAAGAATCGATACTAATTAGGAATTAATAAATATCAATTACTTGAATTAGGGGTGTACATGGCTGGGTTGGTTCGGGTCTTTCAAATATCAAACTAAATTATTTGTGTCAGATTTTTAAATCTATAAACCAAATCAAACCAATAAAACTCAGGTTTTTTCGGATTTTTTTGAGTTTTTCCGATAAAGTATTCATACAAACATATTATCTACTTGTACTTTAAATATTTCTTTAGTCCTACCAAAATATAACTATCTAAGGTGTTTCTTAAGAAAATAACACAAAATATGATATGAGTAATGGCACTAAAATATCCAACAAAAACTAATAATAATAATGAAATCGCATAAAACAAATATTGCAAAATGCAAATTAACAAGTCATAATGAAAATGATCATAATTTGAAAGTACTAAATCATGTCAAAATAAGTTTAATAAGTATTAGTTACATGACTAAATATTAAAGAAAATTAAAATTAGATCATGTATTTGAATTGTCTTATCCAATGTAAAATCAAAGAACAAATATTCGATATTATTGTCATTCTTAGTGTTGAATTGATTTTCTTTTTGCATTAGTATTAATTTGATTTTGATTTACGCTTTATTATAATTACCAACATCTATGACTATAATATTTATTGAACCATTCAAAATTCTAAGTTTAAAACTTGAAATAATATATTAAAAGATAAAAACTATGAAAAAGTATAAGAAATATTGAAAAATTATATCAAATTAATATTTTTATGTATAAAATAAAATTTTAAAATTATATCTATAATGTCGGGTTGGTTTGGTCTTGGGTTGGTTTTTTTTAGTTAAAACCAAACCAACCCAAATATAATCGAATTTTCTTTTTTCAATACCAAACCAAGTCAAATCAACCATTAGTCGGGTTTTTTTTCTCGGTTTAACTTAGTTTACAGTTTGATTTGGTTTTCGGTTCGAGTTTGTACCCTTAACTTAGAATAACTAATTGCCCGTGCAAGAATTGGTTTGATGCTAATGATTTTCTTGTCAAACAATTCCAAATACTAATTGCTAGCCGTTTCTTGTGATCCTTGAAGATATATATTTTACCTAAACTAATTAGTTGTATAATCAATTGATTAATGGTCATCACATGGTGTAAGGTGATCATTGGAATTAATCAATCAAACTATATATATGTTAAAAAAGTGTTATTCTTCATACTTGCTTGTTCAAATTATGTGTAAAGTCACTGCATGCCCTACACCTTGATGAGCATTGGATCTTCTTATCTTAACAACTTGCTCATATGAGGATATGATATAATAAATTACAATAGATAATATAATTACAAATTATAATATGTCTTATTAATTATCGTCAGGGTAACTTGATAAAATAAAGTAAGTATTATTTTATGGCAAATATATTTCTATTTATATCATTTGTGCATTCCATGTGCTGGTCGCAAACCACGTCCATAACCAACTTTTCCTCAATAATAATTTCAGGATTACTGAACTAATTAATTCTCCATGAGATATTACAAGTAATAGCAATAAACAAATTCTTAAAATAATAAAGTATTTAAGTGATAAGCACATCAATAACGTATCCTTATATATATATATATATATATATATATATATATATATATATATATATATATATATATGAATTTTTTTATTCAACAACTCATATTTACTTGCTATAACATGTAACTTATTTTATCTAAAATAACAAAGTTGAGATTAAACTCTTAATTTTATTCTTGAAAATTTGATTTAGATTATAACTGCTATAGTTAATAGTACTATTACGATTAAAGTTACCAATATATATCATTTTTAAAGATGGGAAGCAATGTCTAGGTTCTTAACAGTTGACACTTTTAATTAATTATTTATATTTATTAAGCAAAATCCTTGATTGTATTGTTTTATTAGTGATAGTAATCCTAGGTTTAGAGGACAATTGCACATGGAAATTTCTAGATATATAATGTTCCACTATTGTCTTGTCAAGATTGATAAAAATATATATGATGTGCTAGCTCTTCTTAAGATTATATTCTGTCTAGGTCATATGACAGACTCACCGTAACATAATTAATTACTATATTATAACTTTCTTGCGACTGGGATTAATATACTACTTCTTGGTTTCCAAATTGGCAGAATATATTATTTCCACCGTTCAAATTTACATGAGAATGTTTGATTAGGTATAAAATTTAAGGGGAAAAAAACTTTTAAAATTTATAGTTTAAAGTTAAATTATAAAAAAAAAATTATGACAGTAAATCATCTCATTTAAAATCAATAAGAATTTTTAAAATTTAAAATTTTACTAAACGTTGAAAGATGTCATTCTTTTGAGAGAGAAAAAATCACATAAATTGGGATGAAGGAAGTATGTTATTTAAATACGGATATATACTCGTCATAAAAAAGTGGTGCACATACTCGTTTGTTGCCTAATAAATTGTGCATATTTATCCTTTTGTTTTCAAACCTATGCATATTTACTAAATTAAACAATAACTGATTTGTAATTTCAAAAATGTCATGTAGCTTTAAAAAAATTTGTTAACAAAAATGAGTAAATTTTAGGTTTAGCAAACATAAAATCATATTTATATGCTATAACTATAGTTTGTATAATTGCGCTCCATAGCAAATTTTATGTTGGCTATGGCTATTAATCTGTATATTTCGGTATACATATACATAAAATAAAATATGTATTTGGGTCTATTTGTATATTTTGCTATACAAATGGGTCCTGCATTTGTATATTTCGGTATACAAATGGGTCCTGCATTTGCATATTTCAGTCTATTTGTATATTTCGGTATACAAATAGGTCCTGCATTTGTATATTTCGGTCTATTGGTATATTTTGGTATACAAAATACATATGGGATGGCAAAATACATGAAATGTTTGCTGCGAATTACAAATAAAAAAAACTATGGTTATATCATTTAATTTGAATTAATAATTTGCTATTTCATACAATTTTTCCTTTTCTTTACCCCTCCAGATCCGTCCCAAATTTTTTTTAAAAAAACCTAATGAGTGAATGAGTGTTTTAGTAGTTGGATCGAGTCTGGGTCAGATAGAGGAGTAAAGAAAATACGTGAGATAACCTTTTAAGATTATGTGACATTTTTTAAATTTAAAAACCTAGTTTTGGGATATTCTTTTAGTACAAATTTGGTCTATTAACGGAAAAGAGTAAATATTTATTTTTTGTTAAATGACAAGAATATATATGTATCATTTTTAACGGATGATATAGTCACTCTGAATCACAAAATTAAAGAATATATTCGTTGTAATTATATTATATATCTTTTTAATATCACTAACTTGATTTCTTTTAGGCAGGGGTGAGTAGGAAAAGATTCTTATATAAGACAATATGAACAGATGTGCAATGTCATTTATAAACACAACAATGCATTAGCTTTATCCTACAATAAAGGAAGATGGAATATAATTAAAGAAATATGTAGAAGATCTTCTCAATCAATTCGTTTAACTCTTCCTAATAGATAATATTTTCCAAGACATATTATAAATGTTTCTTTAATTTGCAATTTACATATAATTGAACCATAAACTAATAACCACATGTTTCATATAACACTTTTACTTTTCTTTGACATTCATATTTTGTGACAGATTTTTATTCCTCTACTAAGTACTGTACCAATGATTACATTGTAATTTTCCAGGATAATGAAAAGTTTAAGTTTGCTTTAGATTTTGGGAAAACTATGTCATATCTTACTTCTCTTCTTACTAAATAAATAAATGATTGTCAAATACTGCATATATACATTGAGAAATTTAGAAGTGCGTGAAAACTAATGTGGATTAAAAAAATACTCTCTCCCTCCCAAAACAATTGTCAATTTATCTCATTTCATGCCATTAAAAAAACTAATACTCCCTTTAATTCATATTAAGTAAATGGTTAAGGTATGATATAGTTCTTAGAAAATATTTAAGAATGTAAATTAAAGACTACTTTTCACGATTGCTTATTTGATTATTTCCAACTTATTTTTTCTGGAAATGTAAAGTAATTAAGGACTTTTCATTAAATGAAAGGTAATTCTAACCAACTATCAAACAAACTTCAAGGGATCATTTGATTTTGATAGCTGGTTTGGAGAAGAATTATATATGCATATATTAAATCCTGCATAAGTAATACCACGTTTGGTAACTAGCTAGGAGGTAAGTTATTCACGTATAAAATTAATACGATATTGTTAGGTTTGCAATTTAAGAAACTCGCATAACTAATATATGTATAACTCTAACCAGTTAGCTACCAAGTGACCCCTAAGGGGTTGTTTGATAGCTGGATAAGGTTTGTATTAATTTCCATGTAACTTATACGATGTTTGATAAGTAGATAGGAAATAAGTTATTCTTGTATAATATTAATATGACGTTTGGTCGACAATCTAGAAACCCGACCCACATAGCTAATACATATATAAGCTATGAGAAAATCTATGTTTTTAAGAGAGGAGCCCTAATAATTTATTTTTTCATCATATGTACTTTTATTTAAAATCTATTTTTCTATCATTTTTAGATAAAGTCATTAGTTACTGTTTTATAATCAATTTATTTTAAATATTTCCTTTTCAATTGATAATAAAGCTAATCCATTCAATCTCTCTTGAGACATTGTTGATCTTAAATAAGATTTAATCAATTTTAATTTAAAAAAAACTTCTTTCAGCTGCGGCAACAGTTACAAGAACTGTTAACATTATTCTATAAGCAATATGTGTATTTGGAAAAGAATCAAGTCTTCTTATTTGATTGAGTATTTTTATTAGATCATCATTATCTTCCATTTGTATTATTTATCTTAACACTTTTAATTCAAAAAATAAATCTAAACAATCAATATCACAATAACTATTATGTGTTAAATAAAGTTCAACATTAAGAGAATGCTTTTTTTTTTTTTTTAATTCTCATCATCTAATGGTCTCAATTTTACCACTAAATAAGAAACCAAATTTTTTTCCATATGCTTCAATTGGTTTGTATCTTATTTGAAGTAAAAAAATAGTTTCATCTACTATAAGTAATCAACTCTAATTTCAAGGGACTTAGTAATTTCGTTATCAACATTTTCATTAAATTGTTTCTTACGAAATTCAGGTTCTAAATTCATCTCATATGCATTTTCCTTAGTAGAAATCATAGCACTCGTAGTAAATATTTTTTTTTAAAAAAATAACATTTATAAGTAATTTTTATTTAAAAAAATGGGGGCCTCAAAAAGATGGGGCTCATGCGTTGACTTTAATGGCCTAGGGGTTAAGACGATCCTGTTAATATATATACACTACCAAACGACCCCTTGGTATTGGTGAGGTCCTCTTTCCGTTTGGAGAAATTATTGAAGTCAACATATATTGTTCATTAACCATCATTTGAGACTTTCGTTCTTAACTAATACGTGTGATATTTAGTTTGAAAGTAAGTTATTTACTTATTACATAAACATATATTAAATTTATGAGGATATGTGATATAAAATACTCCATGAAATAATTAATACCTATATAATTTTAATCAGCTAGCCAACGACATGATATACATGAGGTCCTCTTTCCATTTGGAGAAGTTATGGAAATTTACATAAATAACTCACTTGATACTTTCATTCTTCTTTTTCTCAAGGGCCTTTGCAAGGATTTCACTTGCAGTGGCCACGTTGGACCACATCTATAAAGCCCAGAAAGGGGAGAAGCTATCCTACAATAGTCACAACTCACAACGTAGGATGTTATATATTTTGCCTTATTTGATCAGAATGCTGCAAATTTATTAACCTTTTTGGTATTTGAGCACGAATATCTAATAAATTATTCTTCTGTTTGCAATTGAATACTTAATTTTCAAAAAAAAAAAAAAAAAGAAACAATCGTCCGCGGTTAGCTATAATTCAAATAAAATAAAATGATTCTACAATTTTAAAAAAAAATTATTATATCATAATTTCTTCTGTCTCAATTTATATAAATTTTTTTTATAAATAAATTTCAAAAAGAAACATTTTTATATTTAGTACAAATTATAATTTAACTTATTTTTATATAAGTAAATATTATGACGAATTGAAATTAGAGGAGTAGATTGTTTAGGGGATCTCCAACCCTACACCCCATTTTACTCTCCAAGAGTTCTCTATTTTTTCAGGTAACCAACTTCAACCCAATTCTCATTTTACTCTCTAAAAAAGAATCTTCTTCTTTCTCCTCAATATTATATTATTGTTTCTATTCCATTTTCATTTTCTTATTTCATAATATAAATCTTTTCTTTCTTTAATAATCATCCTATATAATTTTCATGCTATATAAAATTAAATTTTTGAAATTCTTTCTTTAATATTAAATTATATTTATTCTAAATTTCTAAAGAACAACTAAGAATAATTAAAAAAAGAAATTGACAAGCACGATCGCAATTACAATCACAACTTCTCTAAATCATATACGCTACTTATTTCCTTTTTTGAATACTGTTAAATCTAGAACCAAAGTGCCAAATTATTAAATTATTGTTGTGATTTTTAAAATTATTATGTTATGCATTGTATTGTATTGTTACCTTGTATTTAAATTATTATATTATGTATTGTATTTTAAATTAAAATTTGTATCTTATCATTTAAATTTTGTGCATTATTCATAGTTAAAATTAATAATAACATCAAATTATATCACAAAATGATGAAAATTAAAAAAGAAAAATTAAAATATTATTAATTCAAGATGAAAGTAATATATATTAAATAATAATTTTTTAAAATGAATATTACATTTTAAAAGAATTACGAATATTAGAGATTTAATTAATAGTCTTATATGAAAAATAATATATTAATTATAAAATAATAGAAATAATAAAATAATATTAAAAAAGTGAAATAGAGAGTATAAATAGTAATTATCCAAATTTGGAGAACTACTACTCAACTCTCCATAATTGATGAATAAAGAATAAAATAGAGAGTGTTTAGAGAAAATTTTTTTTTTTTTTTACTCACCAAATATAAAAAATAGAAAGTAAAATAGAGTAGTATTGGAGATGGTCTTCCGCCGTCCACATGAGCGCGTGAGGAAGTAGGCAAAGAAAGCCTTTTACGGTTGCTGCACATTTTATGAAACAATAAAAAGTGCGCACTCAATAGTAGGCAGTACAGTACTGCTCGCTGCTGACTACTGCTTTGGCGAGTTGTTAACATGTTTTTTTAATAATCTCGATTGCGCACCGCAAGATTTATGTGCGATGATATAAGGATTTTTTGTATAAATTATAGGAATTACATTGTCTAAGATTCAAATTACATCCTATTTCTATTAATTTTTAATTTACAAAAATTTCTTAAAAAAGGAGGCAGTCGAATATATACCTATCATCTGAATACATTATATCTGATACATTGTAAAGAACTTCTTGTTGCGCTTAAAAAGGAACAAATCAAGTAAAATTTATTTTTAATTATTTTAATTTTCTTAATTAACGCACCTAAATTTATTTTTACTTATTTTAATTTTCTTGATTAACGCTTAACTGATTCTTATCAATCCATATCCCAATAGGTAACAAATTCACAAATATCAAATTTCAAATTTACATCTACTCCATTGAACAATCATTAATATCGAAAAAGTGATAATTTCAAAAAATTCAAAAAAGTTGATGATACAAGATGAATATATCGATTTTGTTGAGGCATTCAAAAAATTTGGGTGAATGAGGTGAGTTATGAAGGTTACAAAAGTGATTAAATCTCTAATTTCTTCTCCCTATTCTTGGTATATCTATATTTTGTCCATTATCATTGATAAGTTTCATAATGAATATTTCCATCTTATTGAGGCATTTAGGAGTTTGGGAAACTGAGGTTAGATATGAACGATATCAAAGTGAAAGTGAAGCAATTGTATAAGGATAACACAATTTTGGTGGCTGTAATGGCAAGATACAAAATTAAATAAAGCATAATTTCAATTTTAGAGTTAAAAGAAATGACAAAAAAAAAGGTTTGTGATTTGTAGTATTGTGTTGTGTAATCAATTCGTCTGCTACATTATGTGTTGTATATGGATAAAATAGTACGGATACATTATGTGTTGTAGGTTTATACATTATATATTTTGCATCTGGTACATGTTTTGTATATGTTTGTATTTGTGATTTGAATTGCAATGTGCGTTTAGTATAATTTTTCAAATACATGTGTTGTAAGTTTGAAAAAAATAAGATTATATTTGTTTGTGATAAATTATTTCGTATATGAATAAATTGATATTGTTGCAAGTTGATACATTACATTTTTTTTTTATTAGATATATTATATAATCATAAGTTTGCCTGGTATGCATTGGATTTTGTGATATGATTTTCCTGATGTGTTTTCAATAATGTGTCAAATACATTTGATATAAGTTGTAAATGTATCGTTCTATAGGGGAGTGTTGTGATAACTTAATCTTATGAATTGTGTCAGTTTTTTCTATGTTTAAGACACAATTATTAAAGTGCGTACAATATAGATGAACATGTATCTTGTTGTTTTTTTGTGCCTTCTTGTATAATATTTATGATTGATACATGAGTTAGTAACTATTTTGTAAGGTATTTGGTATAATTGCAGCTATGTATTGGTCAATTCTTGAGTCTATTTTTAAAGAAATTGTGTTACCATCGAAATACAAGAGGATGCATGGATGACTAAGAAAATGAAGAAAGAAAAATGCAAATGAAAAACTAACAACAAACACAAACTGTTGTGGACGTTGTGGGCAAGAAGGTCACAACAAACAGACTTGTACTTATTTCCTAAAGATGATTGACACAGACTTTTTAATAGAATTTTTTAGAATACATTGATGTTTTAGTTTTATAATTTTCAATTCAACAATTTTCCCCCTATAACAATATATACACTTTACTGTATTGTGTTTTTATGTATTTGCGATACAATATATTGAAATGTTGCTATTATGAAATAAAAATTTATTCAGATTTGTGTTCATTTCTGATTGACGATGATTTAATAACATTGTTAAATTATTAGCATTTGTAAATCTGATAGAATGTACATGTAATGAATGATTTTGTTGAATTTTGATAAATAATGTATCTAATACATCATGATTGTAAACAACCTATCTTTAATGTATCACATATAACATAGAAAATGTATTTGATACATTAAATTATGAAAATTATACAAGTAAGAATGTACATTACAAGTGTTAAAGTGTATCAATAACATCATGAACAATAAAAATGTGTGATACTTTAATTCATGAAGATAGATTGATTCAAATAATTTTTTAAAATTATCCTAATTTGTGTTGTTACCACACACATTATAATTACAATTGGAAAAAATATAGATAAATATACATTCTTAGATTAACGGAACAAAATTGATTAATATAAGAGTCAAACAAAATAAATTTTTAGAGAAACATCCAACACTTAAGTTAATGTATCTTGAAAACATTACAAACTAAAAAAACAGTGTGTATCCATTGATACACTATAACTATTCCATATTAACTAAATTCTCATGGTCTAGTAGTGTGAAATGACCCCTAGGCTTTGGTGGATCATCATTATCAATAACATATCCTGCTTCAGCTTTTTCACTGTCGTATTTTCATAACAAAGTTGCATATCTTGAGTGGAGATAATTGAATCAGAAACCATTAGATGGAATTGGAATTTCACCGCTAAGAAATTCAGCAAACGCAACTGCAAACAATCCACGATCCCTACTAAATGTAGAAGATACATTATAAAAATGAATTGAACATGTACTTTAAAACAAAATTTTATAAAACTTACATTTAAATAAGATTGAAGATACATAAAAGAACTTGATTCAACAACATTAGTGTTATGTATCAATACCTTAAATATGAATATGATACATTGCAATGTAATAAAATTACTTTTTCAATAATATATCATGCATTTGAATTAACTACTAGATGCAAGATTGAACATAAAAAAAAAAAATCATAGAAATAGATTAAAAATCGTTAACTTGGGTAGAGTGAGTCAAGAAATTGTAGATGAAACTTTTCTACCTTTTTTCCGGTAATGTATCATGCATTTGAATCAACAACTAGATGCAAGATTGAACATAAAAAAACCCGTAGAAATAAATAAAAAATCATTACCTTGGGTAGAGTAGGTCAAGAAATTGTAGACGAAACTTTTCTACCCCTTTTTCTGAAGGAGCGTGATCCATATCAGAAAATAAGGATGATTTTTTTTTTTTGAAGATGACAGTGGAAAAGACAACAATAAAGAAGAAAATTTACCAATTAATTGATTTGAATTTGATTGACTGGAGAGAGAATCCTTTTACAATTCAAATTGAGATGAAATTGTAACTGATAAGATTGTGGAGTAAAATTAGGGAGAGATTAGAGGAGTGAAAAAAGAAGGGGAAACGTGGGTAACGTTGGACACTTATGTATCCGGCTGACTTGAGATTAGGGAAAAATAAGAGATTTTGAAAATATTTTGAAATGGTAGGGAATAATGGAAATTATGAAAAATAAAGATGTGTATATAGGTAATTTATCCATTTTTTTTCCATATTTAAAGTTCGAATTCATGATTCTTTTTATATTCAGGATTCAAACTCAAAACTTCTGATTAAGAGTGAAACAGTCTTAGCATTACACCACAAATTATGTTGATAATTGTTCAAATGTTATATGTCTCTCTCATTGCCCCTTGATTCATGCATTCCTCCAGTAAGTTGCATAGCTAATTAAAGGCGAATTTAGAATTTTTATAATATCGATATATCACTTTGCAAGAAAAAATGGTGAGTGGAAATCAATTTACCTTTTTATGTATATGTTTAACATTTGATTAATTATATTTTATTATTTATTTTTAATATGAGAGTGCTAGCAAATGATAATAGATAAATTTTAAAATATATACCTAAAATGTTTAATTTATTTCTTATTAAATTCGTCCTTATATGCATTTTCTCAGTTCAATTTGAATCGTCTACAAGAACTTTGCATTTTCATTAAATACGCATATATAATCCTTTAAATTTGCTATACTTTTTATTTTGATACTCTATCTTAGACTTGTTTCACTTTGATACTTAAACTCTATTTTTATATATCATTTTAAAATAGAGTTGAGGGGTTAAAATAGAACAAGACTAAGCTAGAGTGTCAACATGAAAAATGAGGGAATGTTAACAGGAGTATCTATATATTTGACCTTTATTATGTTTTGTTTGTCTGATTTTGACTTGACATACAAGTAACAATAACCATAACAAGAACAAATTCGGTGAAAGTTTACAAAATGAAATTTGGAAAGGATAAAATGTACCAGACTTTACCACTATATCTCCTAGGTAGATAGACTGTTTTCAAAATACCCTCGACTTAGATAATTAAAGCAGTGGTAAAAAATTATGACAGGTAATAGCAAAGTGGTGTGTAGCATATATGCAAGAAACCATATACTCGGCATATCAAACTACATCATATAAAATGAGATGAAGGGAGTATCGACTTTTTTCTTCTATTTATTTAAAAGAAAAATATTGAGAAGACTTCTAAACTCGGCGCGAATTATTAGTTCCATCTTTGAACTATTGACA
Organism: Solanum bulbocastanum; assembly: GCA_037074985.1. Lineage (NCBI taxonomy): Eukaryota > Viridiplantae > Streptophyta > Magnoliopsida > Solanales > Solanaceae > Solanum > Solanum bulbocastanum. Next base: position 8,112,103 of record CM073604.1, read on the forward strand.
GCCTTAAAAACACCTATTTACTTGACTAACTAGACTTAAATACACCCCTAATTTTTCAATATGAGTGAAATACACCTCATAAATTCTCGCCAAGTTTAGGAGTATTTTCAATACTTCTCTCATTTTTATTATAAATCTCGGGGATATATCTAAGTTCAGTTAATAAAATAGATGGATATTTTTAAGGTTGCCAAATACGAATCGTTTAGTGACAAAACTTATAGTTTGTTCCAAGTTTAGAACTATTTTCAATACTTTATTCGATTTTTGACTTATTAGTTTGACATTAATACCCCTAGCCCTTATGTTGCTCCCAAATGACCTTCCCACAAATACTACCACGTGCTCTTCTCTTAGATGTCTAAGGTGGACCTTCGTCCCCCTCTTCACCATACACACTCCCTTTTTTTCCTCAAACATTTTCTTCTATTTAAACCCTTTTCTTTCCCTCTCTCTTCTACTCAAGCCCAACAATTCTCTGCCCCTTCTTTTTTTCCTCTCTTCAAAGAAGGAAAAAATAATGACTTCTACAATTGCACATTATGGAGTTTCTCACTCTTTATCACCATCTACTTCCTATTCAGTTGATGTCACCCTTCCTTCAAAATCAATCTCCATGAAAAATCACACAACAAAAACTAAAATCCATTCTGCTTTACTCACTTTCCCAAAACAAAACAACACCCCCAAAAAACAACCACAATTTCAAACACCTGATTGGAATTTTTTCCAAAAGGCAGCAGCAAAAGCTTTAGATATAGTAGAAAGCGCGTTAGTCTCACGCGAACTACAAAACCCACTTCCTAAAACGGCAGACCCACGTGTACAAATCGCCGGAAACTTTGCGCCGGTACCGGAGCAATCAGTCCGGCATAATCTTTCCGTTACTGGGACGATCCCTGATTGCATTAACGGGGTTTATGTTCGGAATGGAGCGAACCCGCTTTTTGAACCGGTTGCCGGTCATCATCTTTTTGACGGTGACGGCATGGTTCATGCCGTCACTGTCGAAAATGGCTCAGTGAGCTATTCTTGCCGTTTTACTGAAACGGAAAGGTTAGTTCAAGAGCGTGAATTGGGTCGCCCTGTTTTTCCTAAAGCTATTGGTGAGCTTCATGGTCATTCTGGAATTGCGAGGCTATTGCTGTTCTATGCCCGTGGAGCTTTCGGGCTTGTGGATCATAGCCATGGGACTGGAGTAGCTAATGCTGGATTGGTTTACTTTAATAACAGGCTTCTAGCAATGTCTGAAGATGATGTACCTTATCATGTTCAAGTATTGCCTTCTGGCGATCTTCAAACAGTTGGTAGGTACAATTTTGATGAGCAATTGAAAAGCACAATGATAGCTCACCCGAAAATTGATCCAGTTTCGGGTGAGCTGTTTGCTTTGAGCTACGATGTAGTTCAAAAGCCTTACTTGAAATCCTTCAAGTTTTCTCCTGACGGGGAAAAATCGCCCGACGTTGAAATCCCACTGGATGTTCCAACGATGATGCATGATTTTGCGATTACTGAGAATTACGTTGTAATTCCTGATCAACAAGTTGTGTTCAAGCTTCAGGAAATGATCAAAGGAGGCTCCCCTGTGATTTATGACAAAAATAAGAAATCAAGGTTCGGAATTCTACCCAAAAATGCTAAAGATTCTGAGAATATTATTTGGGTAGAATCACCCGAAACGTTCTGTTTTCATCTATGGAATGCTTGGGAAGAGCCAGAAACAGATGAAGTCGTTGTTATTGGTTCATGCATGACACCACCAGACTCAATTTTCAATGAATGTAGTGAGAATTTAAAGAGTGTCTTATCAGAAATAAGGCTCAATTTGAAGACCAGAGAGTCGGCAAGACGACAACTACTTTCACCCTCAGATCAGGTAAATTTAGAAGCTGGAATGGTGAACAGAAACAAACTCGGTCGAAAAACACAATTCGCTTATCTTGCAATTGCAGAACCATGGCCAAAAGTATCTGGATTCGCAAGAGTCGACTTATCAACAGGGGAAATTAAAAAACATATATATGGAGATAAAAGATATGGAGGTGAACCATTATTTTTACCAAGAAATGTCAACTCAGAAAAAGAAGACGACGGATATATTCTTGCATTTTGCCATGATGAGAAGACATGGCAATCAGAACTCCAAATTGTGAATGCCATGACTCTAGAATTAGAAGCCACTGTCAAGCTACCTTCAAGAGTTCCATATGGTTTTCATGGGACTTTCATTAGCTCAAAGGACTTGCAAAATCAAGTATAATACCACGAAAATTATCGGTATATATACGTACATATTAACAGGGTAGAAAGGACGCGATATAATATATGTTATAGAGGAGATATGTATAATCTTTTAATTTTCCTCAACATGCCATTTTCTTGGAATAGAGAGTTGAGAAGGGAGATTTTCAGAGACCAAGCTTGAAGCTTGCTATGTATGTAGGATTCGGAAAGCTCAGATGGTTTCTGTTTTCCTTCTTTAAATCTTTTTGTTTTTGGGCCAAATATACTGTTAGGTCTTTCACATATACCTATTTTCTCATTGTGTGTGAGTGAATATTTATATTAATTCAGATTTACATCGCATTTTCATGATCAAATGAGTAAAGGTAGGGTAGTTGATAAAATAGGATGTCAGTATCTCAAAAGTGTAGCACTTTGTTTTTTACTGTCTCCCGATAACGACTAAAATAAGGTAAGTCGAAGTCAAACAAATGAATTCACATAAAGGTACGCAACGAGCTTAGAGTTGGAGAGATAAAATGGGAGTTGGAAATTGTTGGGAAAATACTATTAATGATGAAATATTTTTCGTAAGATTTTCAATAGAAATTTGGTATATAAAGGGTCATCAAGAACAATAATGTTCGCAAAATGAAGAATCTCCAAAAGAACAGATATTCTTTAATTAGCAAAAACATGAATATTCAAATCAACAACATATTTTTCTTTGGTTTCTCACTGGTCCAATTCTAGTAGAATGGTATACTAGCATTTTCTACTTTAGAAGCTCATAATTAATTACTTCGTTTTTATAACTATTCGTTTATCACTTCATGGGATAAATGAGTGTGGTGAGGCGGTTGATATGTTTATGACAGTATTTTTATCCTTCTTAGTGAATCTATTCATTAATTTGCATATCAAAATTAGTTAGGTGTGAATTCAAATTGGTTGATTCATTATATATACGTTTTTCTTTTATTGTTATTTTTTATATCAAATGCTTAAAGAAATAAATCATGTAGGACGTAAGTCTTTTTGATGAGACATGTCTTTTGATTCGAATGACGCTTCAATAATTGCATTTAGCATGTGCAAAATTGATAGATGGGATAAGTTCTTTTTTTTTTTTTTTTAGTTTTTCACCTCTGTGTATTCAGTATCCACGTTGGAGTCCGACTGAATTTGAATTCACATCAGAAAATTTCATATTAGAGGTAAAATGCTCCCTAACAAAGCCGATTTCGTACCCAGGAGACTTGAATCCGAGATCACTGATTAAAAAATCAGAAGGGGTACTTACTACTCCACTCCAACCCTTGGTCGCTATCACAGTCCCTTATTTTTGTTGCTGCAGATTTCATTATTGTCCTATTTTTCACATATTGTTCAAATGGCCTTTAATTGTTTAGTGGGAGGCAAATAAATTTGCATATTTCTTGAGAAGGTCACCTGCATGAACAATCTAAAGTAACTTGTTTGTATGATTGTTGTTCATCGTTTTTCACATGTTTTCCCTCTTAGATTTAAGTTACGTGTAAGAGATTTCAAACACCACTTCATGAGTAATAATAATTGAATTGTCACAGCCAAAAGGTCAAAAGAAATATTTGATTTGATTTAAGAGGGTGCTGATCTTAAGGGATTACACTCTTATATCTTATCTATAATAATTAAAAAAAAATAATGGGGACGAAAATTATAAAGAAAAACAAAAAAATATTCATAATATCTTGATTAAGATCTTTAATTTAACGATATGTTCCCCTATTAATTCCTCTTTGTCCTATATATTGTATGGCCTTGTTCAATGCATCTTTAAAGGGTCTTTCGGCACAGACAATCTCCCATGTGATATGCACAACTACTTTCCTTATTTTGGGAGGGCCAAACAACAGATATATATAGAGAGAAAAACCCAACTTTCCTTTCTTTAATTGCTTCATCATTTTTTGTTTTATTTCATGTTTTTGTTTCTCTTTTCACTTGTCATTTTCTTTGTAACTTCTTATTCTAATAAATGGGCAAAGAGGATGTGTTATAACAAAAAAAAGGAAAAAGGAAAAACTTTCAACATTCTTATTTAAAGCATATTTTGCATTTCATCACATAAATTGTGAATAAAAAACACTTGATATTATCATGAACATGAGTGTACTCTTCCACTAATTATTATGTATAGTTTAAAATTTTCACAACTAGACGTATCGCATGGTGACACGTGGATATTGAAGACAAATCAGATATGATGCAACAACAGAGATATCGGCCTTTACACGAGCTTGTGAGATAAAGTTGTCAACATCTTCTGAAGGTCCGAACCCGTGAGCTTATGTTCATCTGACCCCAAAGATACAAGGTTGGGAACACCTCATTACTGACTTATTGAATTCATCTTTTCGAATTGAATAATGTTAAAAAATCTTACTAATGAACTTTACTCGTTTAGAGCAATGCACCAATTTGTATAAGTTTTTTTAGAGGACAACTCTGTTGCACAATCTAGAGTATGAAAGAAGTGGATTCTTAAATGTTTGTGGTCTCTTATTTATAGAAGTGGGTCCCTCACCAATGGCGTAGTTACAACCACCCTAGTGTCACAATCCAAGGTAGCCCCTAGGTGTAACATGGTGTACAGAACCACAAGAGGCCACATACAAGCCACTTAGCTTTCATAATACAAGATAATAGTATAACGAGATTTAAAAGACCATTTCAAGATATCAAAGTTTTATAAAGTGAAGCAAAAATCTAAACATCGTCCCAAAGCCATCTAGTACATAAGAATGAATTTGGGTCTTGCCCATACATCATGTCCAAAACTGATAGTAAAGAAAAACTGAAAACACTGAAAGTCCGGTCCACCAAGCATGAGGACTCACCAAAGCTCGAACTCTCTCAAAGCAACCTTTAGCCACGAAACTGAGAACCCTGACTGTCAGACCTTATATTTGGGGAAATGTGGGCAAGAGTATGCATTAGTACAAAATATGTACCAAGTATGATAGTCATGCATAAAAACATTTAAAACATGCTAAAATAGGACATTTTAATAAGCATGCAATGATCAAGCTAAAACATGAATCTTGTGAGTTTATAAAACATAAGTCATAAAACATGATCAATGCAAGTGAACATCATCTTAAAACATATGAGAGATACTTCTTGAAGTAACCTTAGTTCATCATAACTTGCTTTTGGAAAGTAGCCTTAACCGACATATAAGACCATGTGAGCTATCAACATGGACTTTGGTGTCTCCCACACCGAAAAGAGTTGTCCTACTTGACAAGGTAAGGACCATGAACTTCTAGCTATTGTGGATCCACTAGCTAATGTCTATCTAGACAATCCTATGTTGGCACATAGTTTATGGGACTTGGGTAATCACCACTTGTCCACTCGGTACTAAGCTTAACTTCCACGGAATAGTTCTTGATCCTATTCATCTTAGCTCTTAAAGGAACATGGGTAATCGCCTCTTGTACTTACATCCTATGACATGGGTAATCACCTCTTATCATTCAATAGAGGGCATGGGTAATCGCTCCTTGCCAAAACATTATCATAACTCCTTAATTATCGGTTCATTTTAGGTGTGAAGTCTTTTCACAATCATGCTTTCATGTGTATATGATAAATCCTTTCAGCAACACAACAACAACATCATCATTCATACTTTACTCTCAAAGCATCCTTAAGACATTTACATAAATTCCATAAGAACATGCTTAATTTCATAATCTCTTTTTTCATAATTCAAAACCCACATCATATGCTCATAACTTGGAAAACATGGGTTCATGGGGAATCATCATAAAACCATAGAATTAACTCAATTCATGCATAAGAGATCATAGTTCAATAATTTAAATCAGTAATAAAGAGAACCTACAACATAGAGAAAAACCCTAACTCAATTGGAGATTTCTAGCTCTGAAAATAGGAGAATTTGGGAACTCTATGAATGAAAGGAATCCATAGATGAAAACTATCATACCTCAATGCCAATTGCTTATCTTCAATGGAGGAAATGGAGACTTGGCTTTAAACCCTTGATTGAACCCTTCTTCTTTAAGTTTTCTTGAGAGAGAAATATTTGGGAGGAAGAAACTTGATTTTCTTTTGTAAATTTGAGAGAATGATTTTAATGGGTTGATTTAGGGATTAAAATCACTTATATAGGGGTTCTAGGCAAGGGAAAAAAGACAAAGTATCAAGATAAAATAATTTTGAAAAGACCCAACATAACCTAACTTACAGCTAATGTGAACCTCCATATTAAGGCCTTCACAAGCCGTCTCAGGGTCCACGAGCCATTTGGGTAGTTGTGACCCTGGACCAGTGGCTTGGGGAGTTCTACCTCCCTTTCATGGCCACCACCATGAGCCGTGGTGCACACCACAAGCCATCTAAGGGCTTGTGGGAGGGGAGCTTCACTTGGCCAGCATTTGGAAGGCAACACGAGCACCACCACGATATATGGTGCCCTTCACGGTCTGTGAAGGGCTCCATGAAGGATACATAGCTCAATTATGGGCTGGTGACCTCCCACCTAGCTCCTTTTTCTATACTTCTTGATTCCGAGGTGTTACATTATCTTCCCTTTGGGAACATTTGTCCTCGAATGGGATTCTAGACATCACATGAAGGAAAATAACTCAAATCTAGCAGCCCATCATGCATGCAATGACATAAATACACATATCCGAGGAGGAAACATCACCTCCAGGCTAAAGCATGTTCAAAACATCATATCATGAAGTCTATAGGAAACTCATACTCAAATGCACATAAACATGAAGAAATCAATCAGGCTGACTCATTTTCTCAAAACTTAAGCCTTTTCATGAACATGCATAAATGAGGAAATCATGGGAATATATAAGACATATGACACCAAAAGAGCAAATCATGAGGAACTCAATACCTTAAGCTAGAGTAGGAATAGAAGGAAAGAGATGGGGATAACGGGACATCATATCGCTCGGCCTTGCAAGTAGCACCCTCAACTAACTAATTCCTCCAAAAAACCTTCACGAAGAAACTTCTTTGTTTCACAACTTCTTAATGTGCCAGTCTAAAATCTCAACAGAAACTTCTTCATAGGAAAGATTCTCCTTAACCCCCAAACCTTATAAGGGAACTATAGAATTCGGACCACCAACACATTTCTTCAACATAGAGACATGGAAAACTAGATGCACCGATGCCAATTCATTAGGCTATTCAAGTTCATAAGCAACCTTACCAACACGCCTCACAATCTGATTTGGGCTTACATAACGAGGACTAAGCTTCCCTTTCTTACCAAACCTCATTACACCCTCCATGGGTGAAATTTTCAAGTAAACCCAATTGCGAACATCAAACTCAAGATCTCTTCTTCTCACATCGGCATATGACTTTTACCGACTTTGAGCCATTTTCAACCTTTCTCTAATAAGTCAAACTTTCTCCATAGCTTCATGTACCAACTCGGGGCCTATCAAAGCAACTTCTCCCACTTTAAACCAACCTATAGGAGATCTACACCTCCTACCATACAAGGCCTCAATGGAGCCATACCAATACTTGAGTTAAAGTTATTGTTGTATGCAAACTCAATCAAAGACAAGTGATCATCCCAATTACCTTTGAAGTCAATCACACAAGATCTCAACATGTCTTCCAAAGTTTGGATAGTACGCTTCGCTTGCCCATCGATTTGTGGATAAAAGGTTGTACTAAGCTTAACATGAGTACTAATAACCTTTTGGAAGGATTTCCAATACTGTGAAGTGAATTGAGTACGTCGATCAGAAATAATGGACAAAGGCACTCCATGTAACTTTATAATTTCCCTCAAGTACAACTTAGCATAGTCTTCCGCCAAGTAAGAAACCTTGAAGGAAATGAAATGAGTCAATTTCGTCATTCAATCCACAATAACCCAAATTGAGTCATGTTGTCACCTGGTGCAAGGCAAACAAACATCAAAGTTCATATTCAAATCTTCCCACTTCTAGGTAGGAATGCTTATGTCTTGGGATAGACCTCCTAGTTTATGATGCTCAACTTTCAATTGTTGACAATTAGGACACTTATCCACAAATTCTGCAATATTCTTCTTCATCCCATTCAACCAATAGATCTCCCACAAGTCACGGTACATCTTGGTGGCTTCCGGATGAATGGAATATCGAGAACTATAGGTTTCCGACAAGATTTATTCCCTCTAAGTTGTCTACATTAGGAACTCATAAACGACTTTGGTATCTAAGTATGCCATCTCCCCTTTGGGAGAAAGCCTCAATGGAAGCACTGCTTTATTTAGTTCAACTAAAGTCGAATCAAGACCTTGTTTGGCTTTCACATCCGCCACAAAAGAAAATTCTAAACCATTGTGAACCATAACACCACCCTTGGTAGAGTCCACTAAATGAATACCCAAACTCTCCAATCTATGAACATCTCGAACCAACTCTTTTCTATCGTCCTCAATATGAGAAACACTACCCATAGAAAACCGACTAAGAGCATCCGCCACCACATTTGCCTTACCGGGGTGATAGAGAACACTCATGTCATAATCCTTCAATAACTCAAGCTGCCTTCTTTGGTGAAGATTTAGATCCTTCTGATTAAACACATATTGCAAACCCTTATGGTTAGTGAAAAAATTGACATGAACACCATACAAATAGAAGCATAACATGAATTTAGCCAATTCATACCAAGGATAACATTAAAATATAACATATCAAGCTCTACCAAATCATCAAGAGTAACTCTAAGGGACAAGGAAATGGGACACTTTTTATAGATCCTCTTAGCCATAACAGAATCACCAATAGGAGTAGAGACTGAAAGATGATCTAACAACACATCTGGAAGAACATCAAACATCATAGCCATATATGGCGTCACAAAAGACAAGGTAGAATTTGGATAATGTAAGGCATAAACATCAAGTTGGAAGATTTTCAACATACCGGTAACCATCGAGACCCGATTTTCTTGCTCATGACGAGTCTGGAGTGCAAAAAATCTATTTTTCTTTTGACCTCCACTAGGACTGGATAAACGATTAGGTTGAGCCTTTTGGTGATTATCTCTCTCATTCTTATCAACTGAAGGGCAATCCCTTATCTTGTGGACCATCTTACCACAACCAAAACAAGCATTGGAACCCTCTAGACACTTGCCCTAGTGCTTTCTTCCACACTTAACACAAGTAGGTAATAAAGACCCCGCTACTATTTACTCTTTAAGGCTTAGGGTTAGACACCCTATCTTTGTTGAACTTAGAAGGAGCATTGGAGGAATCTTGATCGGAAAACCTTTGTCGGAACTTAGAACAACTTTGTCCATCGGACCTCGAATGTGAGAAATTGCCATCACTGGTCTTAGCCATCTTTGCCTCCCTAGAACTTTCCTTAAGTTTCTCCTCTTCAATTTGTTGAGCATGAACCGTGAGACGAGAAATATCCATATCATTAATAAGCATGGCGGCACGATATTCCTTAACAATCATTTTTGGACACACCCAAAATGAACTTGCTCATCTTTTCACTGGGATCGGCAACCATTGTAGGAGCATATCAAGACAATTGTATGAAATTTAAAGCATATAACTTCACACTCATACTCCCTTAATGTAGATTAATGAATTCAAGCACCTTTGCCTCCCTCATCTCAAGGGGAAAGAACCTATTAAGGAAAGCTTTCTTAAACTTTTCCCAATCCAGAGGACCTGTATCTTTCGGTCTCCCTTCTTTCCATTGGTTGAACCAAATTTTAGCAACACCCATAAGTTATAAGCGGCCAACTCTGCCTTTTCCACCAGCGATACTCCCATAATCATCCATACCTTGTAAACCTTATCAATGAACTCTTGAGGATCTTCATTAACCTTGGAACCATGAAACTACAGAGGATTTATTCTAGTGAAGTCCCTCGCTCTAGATTCCACCATACCCATATTTGGGTTCACGGGGACCGCAACTTCCCTATTGGATTGGGCCGTCATGGCTTGGGACAATACTTGAAAAGCAGCCCTAAGCTCTGAATTAGTCACTTGCTCGGCTAAAGGTTTGATTGGAGCTTGAGGAGCTTGAGAAGGAGTTTCTTTATTCACATTCTCTCCCACATTTCTTCTAGCTTAAGCTCTTCAAGTAGCCATATCTTGTAGAGCATCGGATAAGGATTAGGAGAGAGGCCTTATAGAGTTACACTCTATCGCATGACTTTAGAGTAAAGAAAGAAGTGGAGTTTCCTAATCATCTCGTAGCCTCTCATTCATAAGTGTGACACATTTCATACTCATGAATAAGACTCTACTCGACGTGGCTTATGAGACTTCGTAGGACCTTTCTAAACCTTGTGCTCTAATTACCAAGTTTGTCATGACCCAAGGTAACCCCTAGGTGTAACATCGCATACATGACCCCGAGAGGCCCCATACAAGCCACTTAACTTTCATAATACAAGATAAAAGAATAACAAGATTTAAAAGGCCATTTCAAGATATCAAAGTTTTATAAAGCGAACCAAAATTCTAAACATCGTCTCGAAGCCATCTAGTACATAAAAATCAATTTGGGCCTTGCCCATGCATCATGTCCAAAACTGAAAGTAAAGAAAAACTAATAACAATGAAAGTCCGATCCTCGAAGCATGAGGACTGACCAAAATATGAACTCTCTCAAATCAACCTCTAGCCTCGAAACTGAGAATCCTGACTTTCGGACCCTACATTTGGGCAAATGTGGGCAAGAGTATGTATTAGTACAAAATATGTACCAAGTATGAAGGACATGCATAAAAACATTTAAAACATGTTAAAATAGGAAATTTTCATGAGCATGCAATAATCAAGCTAAAACATGAGTCTTGTGAGTTAGAAAACATAAGTCATCAAACATTATCAATTCAAGTGAACATCATCTTAAAACATATGAGAGATACTTCTTGAAGTAAACTTAATTCATCATAACTTGCTTTTGGAAAGTAGCCTTAACCAATATATAAGACCATGTGAGCTATCAACATGGAATCTAGTTTCTCCTATACCGAAAAGACTTGTCCTACTTGCCAAGGTAAGGACCATGAGCTTCTAGCTATTGTTGATCCACTAGCTAATGTCTATCTAGACAATCCTATGTTGGAACATAGTTTATGGGACTTGGGTAATCACCACTTGTCCACTCAGTACTAAGCTTAACTTCCACGGAATAGTTCTTGATCCTATTCATCTTAGATCTTAAAGGAACATGGGTAATCGCCTGTTGTCCTTATATCATATGACATGAATAATCACCTCTTGTTATTCAATAGAGGTCATGGGTAATCTCCTCTTGCCTCAACATTAGCATAACTCCTTAGTCATCGGTTCATTTTAGGTGAGAATACCTTTCATAATAATGCTTTCATATGTATATGAGAAATCCTTTCAACAATACCACAACAACATCATCATTGATACTTCACTATCAAATCAACCTTAACATATTTACATAAATTCCATAAGAACATGCTTAATTTCATAAACTCTTCTTTCATAATTCAAAACCTACATCATATGCTCATAACTTAGAAAACATGGGAATTACATGGGTTCATGGGGAATCATCATAAAACCCTAGAATTAGCTCAATTCATGCATAAGAGATCATAATTCAATCATTTAAATCAATAATCAAGATAACCCATAACATAAAATAAAAGCCCTAACTCAATTGGAGATTTCTAGCTTTGAAAATAGGAGAATTTGGGAACTCCATCAATGAAAAGAATCCATGGATGAAAACTATCATTCCTCAATGCCAATTACTTATATTCAATGGAGGAATCAGAGACTTGGCTTGAAACCCTAGATTGAACCCTTCTTCTTCACGTTTTCTAGAGAGAGAAATATTTTGGAGGAAGAAACTTGATCTTATTTTGTAAATTTGAGAGAATGATTTTAATGGGTTGATTTTAGGGTTAAGATCACTTATATATAGGTTCTAGGAAACTGCAAAATGGCATAGTATCAAGATAAAATAATTTGGAAAATACCCAATTGCCTAACTTACTGACGCGAACATCCAGTTGGAGGCCCTCACAAGCCGTCTCGTGGTCCACGAGTCATCTGGACGGTCATGGCCCTGGACTAGTGGCTTGGGGAGTTTTTCCTCCCTTTACGGCCACCACCACGAGCCGTCCAGGGGCTCGTAAGAGGGGAGCTTCACTTGGCCGGAAGGCTACATGAGCACCACCACGAGCCATGGTACCCTTCACGGTCCGTGAAGGGCTCCATGAAGGATTCCATGGCTCAGTTATGGGCTGGCGACCTCCCACTTGGCTCTTTTTTTCTAGACTTCTTGATTCCGAGGTGTTAAATCTAGGTGTCCAATTAGACACCCTTCGTCGGAATATTACATTGCATATATATATATATATATGTAAAATACTACATTTAAAGGATATATATTTAAAGTTGAACACCCTTGACAAAAGATATGTCTTTTGTGCAGTGGAAAAGAAGGAGTTCTAGGTTCAAACCCCAAATTACACAATATGTTTTTTGTTTTATATCTATAGTCACACACCACTAATCTTGGACACCCTTAATAACATTTTTGGCTTCACCACTATCCCTCACAATCATAAATAAGATCATATTGACACAACTTCGTAGACTTCCTAGGACATTTGAACTCTGTGCTCTAAAACTAAATTTGTCACGCCCAAGCATACATTTAAACGTGACCGACACTTGGGAACATTCCCGATCCCAAGAAATCCCTTAGTCTAACCTTCTTCTAACTAAATACTATAACACTATTATATTTTTTAAAAGATGAACGTGCAATAAGGTTGAAAGAAACTCAATAACTTTGTAGTTAAAAATCTGAAATATCTAGAATATTCATATGCCTGTAATACAATGGTCAAAGTTCTAACTGAACTTACTCGTCTATGAATCTTCTAATTACTTAAGATAGATTATCAGGACAAGACCTCTGTCTAACTACATACTCTACTAGCAATACATAACGACTACTAACTACGCTAGATGACTGGAGTCCTTTGAAAGTGAGGAGACATTTAAAATGCTAGATGAAAGGTGATTAATCCTAATCATGCATCTTATGTCGATCCTAATGCAACGCTGAATAACATCAGTACATGAAATGTACGATATTGAAAGTAGTCTATTGAAACAAGTGTTGAAGCTAAACATATATTGAGATAAATGAATAACTTTAAAGATAGAATAAAATAAGTTACAAAATTATATAAGATAAGATGTTTCAATTAAAAAGGCAGGACATGTTCTAAAACTGATAAATTGAAACATGATAGTTGAATACTTTAGATTGAGAAGAGAGATACATAAAACAATATGCAAATATTTTAATGAACTTTTATCATCTAAAAATATAAAATTATTTTTATGGATTTGAGCTGAAAACATCTCTAACACTTTAAATATGAGAAATCAACATATCTATGAATCCATAAATGATAAAACTGGCTAGTTTGAACTATTAATTCATTAGCTAAGATGTTCCCGAAAATTCGAAAACTAAGTGATAAAGATTTTGTGAAATCTTCTAAGATGTTAATTGGAAAAAGGATTGGGGTTGGTTGAATATATTTTCTAAAATAACTTGATCCCTTTTTTTGTTAGACATGGATAGAAATACGTCATAGATATGAGTAAAGCCAAAGTAACAATAGTTTTTATTTCATTGGTGGGTGCAACTAACTCCCCATGAGGTAATTATATGATTTTCCAATTGTAAAAGAACTTCTGACCAATTAGAACCAAACTTAGTCTAGCTTTTATGGAAACTTTAGCAATTTATGGACTAGTTGTAGCATTAGCACTTTTATTTGCAAATCCTTTTGTTTAATCTTAGCTTAGAAATATGAAAAGTGTATCTATTTTACGTGCGTGCGCGCGCACACACACATACACACACAAATACACACACAAATAGAGAATCCTATTGTCAATTATAGTAGGAGTTTAGACTAAAAAAAATCAAAACTTTCTTAACCGGTCATGTGCGTCACCTGGGCCAAGACAAGAATGTCTATTCGTTTTTACCTTACGAACGAAGGCTTAGGCCTACCTATCCCGATAGGACCCCATAAAAGAACGGGAGCTGTTGAGAGGTTCCATATTGCCGAGGCTCTTTACTCTCTTGAGGGACGTTCTTTATAGGAATTTTTGATTCCTCTCAATGATCTAGAATTTCTGCGAGGAGCTCTGTTCACACACACACAAAGAATCCTATTGTCAATTATAGTAGGAGTTCAGACTCAAAAAATAAGAACTTTCTTGACCGGTCATGTGCGTCACCTGGGCCAAGACAAGAATGTCTATTCATTTTTACCTTACAAACGAAGGCTTAGGCCTATCTATCCCGATAGGACCCCATAAAAGAACGGGAGCTGTTGAGAGGTTCCATATTGCTGAGACTCTTTATTCTCTTGAGGGACATATTTTATAGGAATTTTTGATTCTTCTTCAATGATCTGGAATTTTTGCGAGGAGCTTTGTTCACACACACACAGAGAATCCTATTGTCAATTATAGTAGGAGTTCAGACTCAACTTAAATTTGATATGCTCATTTCTTCCTAGAGCCATGTTCTAGTTCTTATAGAATTGAGTTTTGCTGTATGGGTAAGCCAGGGCCTATCCAGTGAACTTACTTTGTTACTTTTTAGAAACTTTTGTGAACTGTATTTACAATTTAATTCTATTTAGTTTTATGGCATTGTTGACTTTTCGTTGCTCAGATGGTTTTATTATGGCCTAGTTGACCTTATATTTTTTAGATTTTATTGTCTTAAGACCTTGTTAATACAAATGGTTGTGATAGATACCATAATTAGCTGAAGTTTTATAGTTTGAGATGTTAATTAGTCGACTTCTTGATTAAGTTTGTATCAAGGCTAGTGCTGTTCTCTCTAGTTTTAAGGCGTGACAAATTTTCACTAAAGAACCAACACTTGATTAGTCAAATCAGGTGCCTTCACAGGTATAGAGAATTTATTATATGGGGGCACACATCAGGTCATTAGTGTCAAGTTCATTAGTGTCGGAAATCTTTTCACATGCTTTTCCGCCAAAAAATGAAGGATTCTTTCACTTTCAGGCATAATAAAGTAAATGCCCCATAAGTGGTAGGACTGTTTGTATGGATCAAACAACCACACATATCAGAATGACACAATAAAGGTGATACTTGTCTTAGCATATGAGCTTATCTAGTAAAGTATTGAATATCGCATTAAGGTCCGGACTTGTGATCAATATGAGACAGAAGTGTAACCATTTCCAAAAAATCTTGGTTCCTTTTAAATAGTTACACAATTCCATACATAACAGAAGCAACATGCAGACATGGATCATCATGAGGGCATAACATGCCAAACATTTCCTAATGTTTAGATTTAAATGTACCTCTTTGCTCACTTGTACCCTATCATAATTTTCATACTACTAGCTTGTAACAATCCCAAAATTTCTAAGTTAAAACACGAATCAATCTTAAATTGTGTATAAGATTGTATCGAGTGATTCTTAATTTTTCTTAGGTGTTAAGTTAATATATTTAGTGTGGGAATAATTTTGAATATGAATTATGGTCACAAGAAATCCTACCACAAAGTTAAGTTGAAAGCTTTCTTACCGACGAAGTTTCAATATGAGATTTTACTTGGGTCCACTTCAAATGATCATATCGCTCAGCACATAATGAATTAGATGGACCATAACCGATCAAATTAAAGATCTTTGAGTCCTCTTTCTAACTCCACAACGTTTGCCTCATTTAGAGTTTGGAGAAAAAAGTTATGCCCATTTTAGTAAGACACTGTCAGACAAACAAAGGTTCACGGATGGCTATATGGCCAGTAAGTGTTTCACGAACCTTGGAGCCTTAAATGGTCCGTGAAGCCTTCCTTGAAGGGAACTCCGTCATTTATTAAGTTGGGGAAGGGGATCTACTAGCAGAGCATCCATAATCGGGTTCTTGCCTTGCATTGATTTTCTTTAGGTATTTCCCTTATGCGTTTGTTACTTAAACTATATCATTTTAATCCATATTCTTAGCATAAAACATGATGTTTTACACCTATTTAAGGGCTTAGAAAGGGTTAATCAGTTATTTTACATTCATTAACAGTTCAAGTCATTATTGCAATGTTCCAAGAGAAGAAAAACTAGGGTTTCAAGCTTTTTTTGAGTTTCGTCCATAACATTATTCTTCTAGGTATGTAAGGCTATCATAGTGTTGTACTAGTTCATCATCACTCCCTACATCTACTTTCAAATAAGTAAAAGATTAATCTAGGGTTCTATCATTAGATTTGAGTATTCTAGAGATGAGTTGATATTGAGTTCTGAGTTCTTGAGTTATTGATTATTGAATTCTATTTCCTGATTATTGAGTTGCTATATCTTGCATTGAGATTCTTCAGTTGATTGTTCATGTCTATTTTGCAGCATAAACCCTATTTTCTTAGTATTCATTGAGTTCTTATTGAGAATCTTTTAAAGAAAACATAATTATTTAAACTGAGTTTTGAGAAAGTAAAGAGAAGTTTGAGAAAGCTTAACCAAGATTTAAGCAATAGTATAAGGGAAATAAGTATTTCCCAAATGTTTCATTTTTACATGAAGAAAGAGAATACTATTTTGATAAAATTTAAAAGAGTTTTCAGAATGATTGAGTACATAGTAGTTACCTCTTAAAGAGGCCCCTTTTGAGAAATTATCTCAACCCAAAGAATGTAGTTTTACATTGAGAAAAGAGAGACCTTGTTTTCTAAATGAGCAATGAGTTTTAGAGATATTTCAGAGCAGTTAGCTCTTTTAAAAGGATAGTTTGAGTAATTATCTCAAACTAGAGAAAAAGCATATTTTATACGTTTGAGCAAAAATATATATTATTGAGAGTAGTATTGAGCACCAATATGGGGGAGGTTCAGACAACTTACAACCCCCATAAATCATGTCTTTCCAATATGGGTACATGATCATACTTTTTAGATGAATCATTATTTCTTAGAAGATCCACTAAGTTAGAGGTTCTATATATTGTCAGGATATAGGACAATTCTAGCAACGTAGATAAGACATTGTATTGTCACGTAGCTCGTAGTGATGGTTGCCGATTAGAGAATCTCCCAATAGAGCTAAAGTATTTTGTCATATAACACTTATTATGATGAGTTCAGAGATGAGAAAGTATTTTCCAAAAATTTAAATGATTTAACTCTTTTATTTCTTTACATCCAACTTGAGTGTATTTTATCTATTGCCATCCTCTCATTTAGTTATCTTACTTAGGCTATATTACATACTCGTACATTCAATGTACTGATGTGATTCGACCTGCATTTTTTTATGATGCAGATATAAGTGTTTAGGATCATCAACATGCACTTCGTTGAGATCACTCTACACTTCAGCTAGCTTTTGGTGAGCCTCCTTGCATTCTGGGGGACTTCACTTTTATTTTCTAGTCTATTGTCTTGAGATGTCATGGGTCTTGTCCCGACAACAATCTTGAGTAATAAAGGCTTCATAGATAGAAATAGTTGAGGAGTCTCTTAGTATTTACTTTTCCTTGAATTTTTTTTACAAACTATTATACTTATGTTGTTGAATATCTTACAGACAGTTTGAGTTGATTATTTACTCTGAGTTTAAATGTTCTAAATTTTTTTTTTTAGACCTATTATTGCTTGAGTAAGTCTTCCACTAAGTAGTTAGTTAGGCCAAGGGTTCACTTGGAGACCACCAATAGTTCTCAAGTGCCGACCACATCTAGGGTGTAGGCTTGACAAACTTGGTATCAGAGCCCACAGTTCAAGTTTCCTTGGGTGCCGATAAATCCATTTCAGTAGGATCTTATTTATGGTTGTGGGGGACCCACTTCTATAAATGAGAGACTACAAACATTTTAGAAAAGTTTCCCTTCTTTAATACTCTAAATCGTGCAATAGAACTATCTCATGAATAACTTATTCAAACTTGTGCTTTTCTCAAATCCATTCACTACCCCTCATACTCAAGTTTAAAAAGCGAAGGCTTTATCCTTATCGATGAATTACTCTAAGAAAAAATCTTTAGAAAGTCGTGAGACTGTAGAGGGGATTGAGAGAAGCCCGAGAGTAAGCTTAATTAATTAGATTCAAAAGAATGCACTCTTATTCATATGAATGAGTGTTTGAGCTAAAAGCGAGGTGTACTCGTAGACTCTCTTCTCTAAGCCTTAATTCAGATGATACCCATTAAGGGGGAAGTATGTTGTAATGCTCATATAATGTTTTCATCCGAAAGGATGTTATGAGTTACGATGTTATAAGCAGTAGTAGTAGAAGTGCCTTGAGTTAGAAATATGCATTTAGAGGTCTAATAACATAAAAAATAAGGATAGTTATTGAGTAAAGTGTGTAGTTGCAGTAATGTACCGTGTAAGTCATTAATGAGGATTTTTCCTTTATGTGTAGGCTAAGGAATAATAATTTTTGTATGAATTTCATGATAAAAGGTAGATGAATAATTACTTGTTAGGATGGGTTAGAATATACTTTAACTAGAAGGGATTTTATATCAATGTAACATTGTGTTAGTGAAGACAAGTATAAGTATTGAATAAAAGAACAGACTATTCATGAGGTGATAGACCTAGGCTAAGCTTATGATTTCTGAAGGGAGAGCTCTATGGTATTCAGAGGGTTACAAAACTTATTAGGCAATAGTCTATAGTGAAAGGGTAAAAAGTACTTAGGCAGTAAAAAAGGTGATAGTAATGTATATATAGGTTGATTGAGAGATAAAGATAGACTACTTGTCATAAGATCTTAGTGGGTGAGTGTTTTTTTATTTTATCTAGTAGTAAGAAGTTAGTATAGTAAGCCAAATATTATATTGATATCCGTGTTCAGTAATATACACTAAGCTTGAATTTGAGATGGGTGTCGTGATCAAAAGGATCACAACATGAGGTTGATGATGTTAGTTTGAGATCTGATCTAGTAGGTTTGACATAAATTAAGTGAAATATTAAGGTGTAACTTTTTGATAAGTATGAGTGGTACAAGTATGGTATTATGACTCGTATATGAGACCAAGGTAGTGTGGCTAATTCATAGATTAACAAGAGTATTAAGAGGTGTACCTGAAATCGTATGTAGTAAGATGAGGTTCCAATTAAGTTAATGATTTTTATGTGTCCCTATATAGTATATTTAAGATTTCAATGTGGAATAGGCTGATGTAAGCATTTTTTCCCCTTAAGAGTTAGATGAAGCGGCCTTATGAGCCAATTAGAAGAGGTTAAGAGAAGCATCTTAGAAAGACATCTTAGAAGGAACCTTAGTACCTTCACATGAAGAGTTCAACAACCATGAGATAAGCCTTTCCCGATTATTAGAGTAAAGCGAATGTAGACCAGTTGACATAAGAGGGAGATAAGATGAGGAACAAAGTCAAGTGTGGAGAATCAGGTAGTGATGTGTTCAAAAAGTGTTTTAAAAATATATCATTTAATTAATAATATTTTATATTCCTCAAAGTTTAGTCATTCCAATATCTTATTGATGTTTCTAATATCAAAATTGTGTCCATAATCTGTGTTCATAAACTTCAAAGAGATTCACATCTATGCAAGTTCTGAAAATGAGGGGAAATGACTTTAGTCCATTGATCTCAATATTACTCCATAAAGTTATGGATATTATCCTCATGGTATGAGCCTATTTATATAAGAACTCATGTCTCATAGTATGCTCAGTATTACAAATTCATGATTTGATCTCAATGGCTAGAAACATAATTTTATGTCATGCATATTCTTATTTCAAAATTCTCGAATGAATTGTGCTTATAATCTTTCTCCTCAAAGCTCTTTCAATAATCCTTTTAGTTAGAGAGTGATGCTAATGATAGTAGTTTAGTGATGACAGAAAAAGAATGTTGATGTTTCTTATGTTGGCAGCAATAGTGTGATTATTCCATCTAAGGTTATAAAAGTGGAAGAAGGATGAATGAAGTTTTATTATGAGTAATAATTAGGTGAAAGTAGTTAGTTAGTTTCTGATAGTGATGCATAAAATTTCAATTGATTGAGATGACGAGAAAAGGAGGAATTCTTAGAATGATTGGTTAGTAGGAATCCATGGATTTACTATAGTACTAGGGTTAATGCGGTGTTGTTATATGTAGATAAATACATGATGCATTAGATGCTTCTAGAATAGGACTCAAAGTTTTGTTGAATGCAGTGGTAAGAAGTAGCATTCTTGGGATGCGATTTCCTATAGAGGCATAAAACCTAAACCTTGTGGTTTAGATTAGTATAAACATCTCATGTTTAGTATATTGTGATTTAGAGGTTAGACTTGAACACCAATAAGAGCAGACAATTTAACTTAGACCTTGGTAAGAGTAGTCATAAACTCTTGTAGGAGTTATGAGTTGCAACTAATGAGGTGCGATACTCATAAAGGAGGGCATGGTTTAGAGGTGTGGCTAGGCTTGAAATCCAGAAATTGTACTGCTTTAGCCATAATGGTCCCATTTTTACTTCATGCCCAAATACTTGTGTTTCATGTAAGATAATTTCAGATAGAGCGTGTCTATATCCAAACAATATCATTCTTGACTTATGTACTATAGACAATTTCAAACTCTTAGTATGAATCAATTCCGCCTATGTTAGTAGGCAAGTTCAGAAGTCAGAAAGATAGTAAGAGTAACTCCTTTCCTTTCTATTCTCAGTCCAACCATCATTTGAGGACGAATGATCTCAAGGGGGAGATATTGTAACATCCCTAATTTTTTTAAGTTAAGACTCTAACCATTCTTTATTTGTGTATAAGATCGTACCGAGTAATTCTCAATTGTTCTTAGGTTTTAAAGTCAATTATTTAGTGTGAGAATGATTTTTTTATATGAATTAAGGGGTCATTTAGTTGTGAATAGCTATTCTGGGATAACTTATCCCACCATGTATATGGGATAACTTATCTCAATATGATATAAATGGTGGGATAAGTTATCCCAAACATGGCAACCAAACAAGATAATTTTTTTTATCCCATTACTATTTCTTTATTCCGTCACTATTATTTTTAATCCCTCATACCAAACGACCTCTAAGGTCACAAGAAACCCCTAGCACAAAGTTGAGTTGAAAGCTTTCTTATCGATTGAGTCTCAGTATGAGATTTTACTTGGGTAAAACTCAAACAATAATGATCTCATAAAATAATGAATTAGGTAGTCCATGACTTATTAAATTAAAGTTTTTTTCAGTCCTCTTTCCAACGCCACCAATTTTGCCACATTTCAAGTTCAGAGTAAAATGTTTTGCCCATCTTAGTAAAAAGCTGTCATACAGATGAAGGTTCAACAATGGCTATACGACCGGCGAACTGCTTCATGGACCACGAAGCCTTAAATGGTCCGTGAAGACTTCTTTGAAGGTCACTCTGTCAGTTATTACTTTGGGGTCATTTTGGTCTTTCCCCTATGCGTTTGGTACTTAAACTATGTCATTTTAATCCCTATTCTAAGCCTAAAACACGACATTTTTCACCTAGTTAAGGGCTTATAAAGTGTTAGTCAGTTCTTTTACGTTCATTAACACTTCAAAGTCATTATAGCAAGGTTCTAAGTGGATAAAATCTAGGGTTTCAAGCTTTCTTCGAGTTTCATCAATTTCGCCACAAACTTCGTTTCTAGGTATGCAAGGCTATCATAGTGTTGGAATAGTTCATCCTCATGTCCTACATCTAATTTTAAATTAGTGAAAGAGTAATCTAGGATTCTCTCCTTAGATTTGAGTTTTCTTGAGGTGAGTTGATATTGTGTTCTGAGTTTTTGAGTAATTGATTATTGAATTTTATTTCCTGATTATTGAGTTGCTATATCTTGCATTGAGATTCTTGATTTGATTGTTCATTCCTATTTTCCCAGCATGAACCCTATTTCTGAGTATTCATTAAGTTCTTATTGAGAATCTTTAAAAAAAATATATATATAATTGTTTAGATTGATTTTTGAGAAAGTAAAGTGGAGTTTGAGAATACCTAACCAAGATTTAAGCAAGAGTATAAGGAAAGTAAGTATTTCCCAAATGTTTCATTTTTACATGAAGAAAGAGAATATCATTTTGAGAAAAGTTAAAACAGTTTTCACAAAGATTGAGTACGAAGTCGTTACTTCTTAAAGAAGCCCCCTTTGAGAAATCACTTCAACCCAGAGAATGTATTTTTACATTGAGAAAAGAGAAACCTTATTTTCTAAATGAGCAATGATTTTCAAATATATTTTAGAGCAGTTACCTCTTTTAAGAGGATAGTTTGAGAACTTATCTCAAATCGGAGAAAGAGAATGTTTTGTTTATTTTAACAAGAGTGTGTATATATATATATATATATTATTGGGAGTACTATTGAGCATCGATATGGGAGAGAGTTTAAACAATTCATAGCCTCCATAAAGCATGTCTTGCCAACATGGATACGTGATCTTACTTTTTAGATGAATCATTATTATTTAGTGGATTCACTTAGTTGAGAGGTTCTATATATCGTCACAATATAGAACAGTTCTAGCAACATGGATAAGATGTTGTATCATCACATAGATCATAGTGATGATTTTCGGTTAGACAATCTCCCAATAAAGTTAAAATGTATTTTAATATAACACTTATTATATTGAGTTCAAAGATGAGTAAGTATTTTCTAAAACTTTAAATGATTAAACTTTTTTATTTCTTCACATTCAGCTTGAGTAATTTTATCTATTGCAGTCCTCTCATTCAATTTTTCGCTTCGGCTATATTGCATACTCGTACATTCAATGTAATGATGTCATTTCACCTACATCCTTTCATGATGCTGATACAGGTCTTTATGATCATCAACATGTGCTTCGTTGAGATCACTATACACTCCAGTTAACTTTTGGTAAGCCTCCTTGCATTCTGGAGGACTTCACATTTATTTTCTAGACAATTTTCTTGAGATGTAGTAGGTCTTGTCCTGAAATCCATCTTGAGTAATAGAGGATTCATAGATAGATAGAGTTGAGGAGTCTCTCAGTATTTACTTTTCCTTGAGATATTTTTACAAACTATTATACTTATGTCATTGAGTATGTTACATACAGTTTGATTTGAGTATTTACTTTGAATTTAAATGTTTTAAATTTTATTTTTAAGTCTATTATCGCTTGAGTAAGTCTTTCATTAAGTATTCAGTCAGGCCAAGGGTTCGCTTGTGCACCAAGAATGGTTCTCCAATGCTGGCCACGTCCAGGGTGTAGGCTCGGGGTGTGACATAGCTATTACTACGTCATATAATTCAATTATCTCAAGCTCTCACATTTGCTCATTACCCATATATATATATATATATATATATATATATATATACCACGATTAACAAATTCAATTGTTACTCTAAATAACCAGATAGGATTAAATAAATTTAAATAATAGTATATTCAACATTTAATTGATACTTGGTTTAAAAATAATAATCAATTTAATAAGACTATTTTAATCCAGAGGAGGAAAGATCGATTGCTATAGTATGGATATCTTTTCCATCACTACCACCAAATTTTTGGGAAGGATGCAATGTTCTCATTAACTGTTGCAGTGGGGAAGCCTTTACAGGTGGACATGGCAAATCAAAACAAGACGAGACCTAGTTGTGTTAGGGTCAAGGTGGAGGTGGATCTGCTGGGAGAATTCCCAAAAAGAATTAATAGAGGAATGAGGAAGAAGACGGAGGACATCAATGAAAAGTGGATCACAATTAAATAAGACTATGTTCCAAAGTATTGTAAAACTTGCAAGCTACTAGGACACAATGAAAAGGAACATTTCATTAGACATCCAGATTTATATCCCAAGGAGGAAGAAGAAGAAGAAAACAAGAGAGGATAAGAATACTGGAGGTGATAAGGAGCGAGAGGTGGAGGAAACAGAAAGCCTAAGAAAATGAAAAGCGAAAATAGGAGAATCCAATGCTTTTCAAGAACAAAGAAGGAAAAAAGGGTACATAAAGGGTGGTTATGTAATGCGTGGTAAAGGGGAACAAATTTGGAATCCAGAACAACAACAAAATGGTAAAGTCGAAATCATCAATAAGTTTGAAGCTCCGAGGGACGATGAATCTTTACCAAAGGAAGGAAATATTAAGAATGGGGACGGAATAAATAACAAGGAAGATACATCACATGAGAATGAGGGAAACATGGAATAGGAATTGAAGGATCATGATGCGACACTATAAGAAAATGAGGAAACCAAAACCTTTTTGGTTTCTAAATCAAAAGGCAGTGATATAGATGCTTACAGTGGAGTAAAAGACTCAGTTTACAGAGATAACAGATCCTGAAGTGTATCGCCTTCATGTGGGTAGCCAATAGACACAGAAAGGGAAAAATCAAAAGAATGGGGAGAAGAAGAATGGTGTAGCTGAAGGCCTACACACAGTACAAGAGGAGGGACAAAGTCAGATAGGGAAGTAAGATACTCACAACCTAATATAGGAGATATTGAAAACACCAACTATAAATAAGAAGACAGAACAATAAAAGAAGAAGAAAAATGACACAGAAGGGGATGAATGCACGAAGAGGAACATTAAGAGTATATGGCCAGAAGGGGATTTATCACCAAGGCAAATTAATCAGTTACAAGAAGGAACAAGAAAGGAGAGAAACTATAGACACAATCACAAATGAATACAAGGAGCAAGAAGGGGTCAACATCTACCACTAATTAATGATTAATAAAGTACTATTATGGAATATTAGATCAGTAAGAACTCAAAAATCTTTTGAGAGACTTATTGACCTACATAGGAGGAATCAATACTCATACATTGTTATTTTAGAGCCTTTTCAAAATCTAGTAGACCTCGAGAGGTATAGAATCAAATTGGGAATGCCCAAAGCAAATGTGAGCAGCTTAAAAAAAAATTGGATTTTTTGGGAGGATTATTAGGAAGAACAAGATTATACTGACATTGGCTAATAACTCACGATCAACTTTCAAAAAAATTGAACTAATGAAGTTTTCAAAGCATGAGAGTTTTAAAAAAATTAATTGCTGATGTATGGCAGGAGGTAGAGATTAATGACAACCCTTTTATAGTGGTGCACAACAAGATGAAAAAAAAAAAGTAAAAATGGAACTAGCAAAATGGAGTAAGAAGATATTTGGGAATGTTGTTCAGCAAATAGCTACCATAGAGGATGTGATTAAAATGATGGAAATTCAAATGGAGATGGCACTTACAGAGAGCAACATGTCAGAACTTCACAAGGCAGATGCATATGTTAAAAGATATAAGCATATAGAAAAAGAATTCTGGAAACAAAAGGTAGGAATGCAATGATTTAAGGATGGGGATGGAAACACAAACTTCTTTCATACTTATGTGAAGGGAAGAAGAAGAAAGTTGCAAATAAATGTAATCCAATAAAGGGATGGAGACATGATTACAACAACTCAAAATATTGGAGAAGAAGCTGTTAATATTTTGAATAAACTATTCATAGTGGATCAAGAGGTCAGTGATTATAGTATTATGACACATATTCTTTGTGTTATTATAGAGGAGCAAAATGAGATTATGGTGAGAACACCCATTAATGAGGAAGTAAAAAATGTGGTATTTACTCAGAATGATGATAGTTCTAGTGGTCTAGATGGATTTTCAGGTATTTTTTTTAGAGTTGTTGGGATATTGTAGGGGAGGGTGTGACAAATATGGTGAAGGCTTTTTTTTTGTTGGCAAGAGCTACCCAAGTATATCACACACCAACCTGGTTCTCATTCCTAAAAAGGATATGGTGAGCACTTTTGGAGATCTCAAGCCTATAAGTTTTAGTACCTTTGCAAATAAGTTCATCTCAAGAGTTGTTCGTGAAAGAATAGTCACTATGTTACCTAGTTTGATATCCAAAAATCAGACTGGTTTTGTTAAATGGAGAAATATTACTGAGAATGTATTGTTGGCACAAGAGATAATAAGAGACATCAACAGAAGAAACAAATATCATAATGTTGTGCTGAAGCTAGATATGGCTAAGGCCTATGACGGGGTTTCATGGAAATTTTTGGTGAGAGTAATGAGAAATTTTGGTTTTGCAGAAAGAATCATAGATTTGATAGTAAGGTTCATTAGATATAACTGGTACTCAGTATTGATGAGTGGACAGTCTTTTGGTTTTTTTCAATCTTCTAGAGGACTAAAGGAGGGAGATCCCTTATCACTCACACTATTCATTATTGCAACAAAGGTTTTGTGAAGGGTTTTAAACAGTTTGTTTGAAGATCCAGAATATATAGGATATGGGATACCTAAATGGAGTCCAGATATAAATCATCTATCATATGCAGATGATACCGTTATATTTTTCTCAGGACAGACTGTATCTATGAATAAAATAATCAACATTCTGAGAGGGTATGAATTGGTGTCAGGGCAAATGGTCAACTTAAGCAAGAGTATGATATATTTACATGAGAATGTGCCTAACACAATGTGTACTATGATAGAAATGATAAGAGGTATCATGCAAAGATCTTTATGTTTCACATATCTAGGTTGCTCATTTTTTTTTTATGGAAGAAAGAACACGAGTCATTTTGAGAACTTGTTGAAGAAACTCACAAATAGAATGAACACTTGGAAAAATACGTTCTTGTCTTTAGGAGGAAGGTACATTCTAATTGCTCATGTTTTACAATCTATACCCGTCTATTCTATAGCTACTATGAACCCTCCCAAAAAGTATAATATATCAGTTGCATAATTTATTTGCAATGTTCTTTGGAGAAACTTAATAGGAGCTAGGAACAAGTACTGGGTGGCATGGGACAAGATGTGCTATAAAAAAGATGAGGTAGGACTAGGCTTCAAGTCTTATATGATGTGTCAAAAGCTTTTTTGGAAAAGCTTTGGTGGAACTTCAAAACTGCTACATCATCTTTATGGGCATCTTTCATATGGAACAAGTATTGTAAGAAAATGCATCCTACAGTGGCTAGAGGTCAAGGTGGTTCTCATGTTTGGAGAAAAAATGATCACAATTAGATAAGACGTAAAACATAGCATTTGGTGGCAAGATAAAGCATGAAACTCAAGTTTTTAGTTTGATAATTGGAGTAAATAAGGGGAACTATGGCATGTGGAGGAGAATAATGCAGCGGAAGAGGAAATAGAAGTCAAATATTTAACTCATCAAGGGACTTGGGATAACGAGAAGCTTCTTCGTAAGATATTCGAGGAGATGACAGATTACATAATGGAGTCCATTAAGCCTCCATTAGAGGAATGTGTCAATGATATAGCATGGTGGATGGGGAGTACTCAAGGCAGTTTCACATCTAAATCAACTTGGGAGTTAATGAGACACAAACAGGAAAGAAGAACAAATTATCAACTAATATGGACTAAATAGATACCTTTTAAGATGATTTTTTTTCTAATGGAAACTCCAGAAAAGAGAATTGTAATTGATGACAATAGGAAGAGGATGCAAATTCAAATAGTGTCTAGCTGTTAGTGTTGTTTGGAGACAGAAGAGGAGATAATGACACATGTTTTTCTAAGAACCCCCCAGTTTTCTAATCCTATAAGAATACACATGGAGAACATGCACTTACAACAACTCATAATAACTTGGTGGAAGCAGAATCAAAATGCCAAACTGAAGGTGGTAATGAGAGCAATGCTAACAATTATTATGTGGACATTATGGAAAAGGAGGAATAACTTGAAGCATGGAGGATCCACCACATATAATGAAATGGTGATGCAAGTGCAAGAAGAACTGATGAAACTCATAAAGTTGAAATATCGTTGGTTACATATCAAAAAGGAAACATGGCCTCAACTTATCTCAAAATTGAAGGAGTATAATCCTAGACTACATTACCATTATCTACTATGGAGGAAACTTGAAAGAAATAAAGTGAAATGAAATACAGATAGGGCAGCAAGAGGAAATCCAGGTACTAGTTCAATAGGTTTTGTAAGGAGGGATGAGAAAGGTGACCTTATATATGTGTCACGCCCCAAGCCTACACCCTAGGAGGGACTGATACTCGAGAACCATTGCTGGCCCCAAATGAACCCTTGGCCTTACTTGCTTACTCAGCGGAAGACTCTAAGCATTATTACGATGATCAATTGCACATATAACACAACTGTCTCAAATTAAACTCAGAAAGTTTAAGGATAAAACATTCAACTACCCATAGATGGAAACTCAAGTCTTAACATAAGAAATAACAATGTAAAGACAATTGAACTACTAACTTTCTATGAAGCCTCTAAAACAAGGAGGGTGTAACACCCCGAAAACTAGCAAGTTGAACTTGTGAGTTCTAGAGCCTTTCGTAAGAGGTTTGGAGTGTGGTATAAGGATTAAAAGTTGTAAAAATGATTCTCGTACTTACAATGGAGGTTTATGTGTAAGGGCATCAAGGTACAACCCCCCAAGGACCACCCAAGGAGTCCTTGAGGAAGACCTCAAAAAAGCCCAAAAAGCTGTCAAAAAAAACAGCACCTACGCTTGGCCACCTACTGGCAGTAGGTGGACCCACGCCCTATAGGTGGGGGTCGTGGTTCAAGGCCTGAAGCTGGACTGCCTTCTTAGCTGCAGTGACTATCTACAAAGTGACCAGCACGGCCCGTCAACCCACCCACGATCCGTGGGTGGGGATATGTAGGTCAACCCAGTTTTTCAAGTTTTAGTTTTAGTTATGGGCTTAAGGAATTAATTAAGTAATTAGTTAAGGGGTTAGGGAGGTCTGTTAATGAGTTATTAAACCACCTATAAATACCGAATAAGACCCTAAACTAAGACATTAACTCATTCATCTAAAGAACCCACTTCCTCTCAAATATTTCTCTCTCTAGAAGCAAAGAAGAAGAAGAAGAAGAAGAAGAAGAAGAAGAAGAAGAGGGGCAACAACCTAGGTCAAAATTCACCATTGAAGCAAGCTTTCGTTAAGGCTTTGAGTTGAGGTATGTTTAGCTTATTCATATATGGGTTCTTCCCCCATAGATCCCCCTTAGTTTTCCCCCAATTGTAAATTCAAAAACCCAATTCTAGCTAGGGTTATGCTTGCCTTATGGGTAGGGTTTGGGTTTGATTCCAATCTAGTGGATAATACCCAACTATGATTGATTTATCTTTGTTTAGTGATATTATGATGAATTCATGTGATTTATATGGTAAACCCCTAGTCTAAATTGATGAATGTGATATTTGTGGGTTTATGCCATTAGAGGTGAAATTGAAGGTCCAAAGGTTATCTTCCTAAATCAATGTATAGTAATTGATCAAAGTTAGGATCATATAATCATGAATTGAACTAGACTTTATTGAATATGTAGGATCTTGACTTGTACAGATGAAATTGAACCTCTATGATGAATTATGACTAGAATCACCTAGTAGTAAAAAATGTGATTGAGTAGAATGTAATGTAGACATGAATGAAGTTAAGCTTGAAAGTAATGCTTGTAGCCATTTATGGTAGGGATTTGGGGGTAAAGCCAATATTATGTGATTGTATTGTGTATTGTTTTTCTCTTACACACTTAAACATAAAGATTATAGGAGATCCAAAGGTTCTCTCATATAAAAGGATTCTAGGTTGGCTTAATAACCTAAAATGAATCAAAGCATGTTAGACTAGAATAGATTGAAGTTGTGATATATAATCACTTCATGTATAGCTTGACTTAGTAGGATAAGACCAACCGTATTGCAGGTAAAGTCGAGAGGTTCATCACGACGATTTCATGTGCAATAGTACAAAATTTTATTTTCTTGCAATGTCATGTGTTAAAATGTTCTTAGTTTAGCTGAAGTAATATTTCTACTGAACAGAACAAGGTGTTCTTCTTCTCACCTTCTCTCACATAGAGTTATTATTTCTATTAAATATATAAAATGACGATGGGACATTCCTTACATAAAATTATGGACAAAATTAAAACTAAATAATAGGCAAAGTTTAGGGAAGGACCAAAAGTGCACCAATATTGTAAACATGAGAGACTATTAGTGCTCAATGTGAAAACTCAAGGATGATTTTGAGTCTTAACCCAAAGATGAGGGACTATTTTAAGTCTTCTCTCAGGTTAGGGAGCTTTGGCTGGCGGCACTCCCCAGAGCCCAAATTTGAGAGCCCCAGTTGAGGCGTTGTGGCTGGGGCGGCGCCCTAGGCCCTTGCTCAGGAGGGTTTCGACTTTTCTTCTTCGTTTTTCAACTCTAAACCCCCTATTTCAACTTGGTTATTTCCCCAAACACTTAGAGTAAACTATACCATTAATATATATAATATTCTACTTGAAATCACACCTAAAATCATGAATCAAACTCAAGAAACTTCAACAACAAAAACCCACAAGATTTTAAACGAATTACCATCAAGAACTCATAAGATTTGCTTTCAAAACAATACAACTTCGCTAAATTGAATCATGATTGGAGCGTGGGTGAGCTAACCCAATGTTATGTGATCTCACATAGCTCATAAGATTAAATCCTGGGTGAAATTCACAACCAAATTGTACGATCTTGACGAATCTTGACTTTTCTTCTCATTTCTCCTCTTTTCTCCTTTCTCCAAGCCCTAGCGTGAATTTCCAATTTTCTAAATTGATCTAACTCTTATTTGACCCCAATTAAACTCCTAAGATCGAAATAAAATAATTGGATAAGGAAAATACCAAACTACCCTTCCAAAATCCAGATCAAACTTTCCTTATTTGAACAACCTAACTTAAAATGGTCATATCTCACTCATACAAACTCAAAATCGTGCAAACTCAACGGCGTTGGAAAGAAAATTCCAAGATATTTCCTACGGTATCTAGAAGCACACCTAAATCATCCTGAGCTAGAAGTTATGGTCGTTTGAAATTGACCTAAAACTCAAACTTAACATAACCAATTTTCCAGATTTTTCACTCTTTCCTAAAACGACTATTTCTAATTCTAACTCTTTCTAGTTCTTTCAAATAGAGAGATGTTATAATATCTCCCCCTTGGAAAAATTCTTCCTAAAATGAGTTTAGTATTACTGAGCTAAGGGTGTAACATCTAACATTCAACTCAAACACTCAACAAGTAAATTTAACACATCAAGTACATAAATTAAAAAGTACTAAGAAGAGAATTAGTACCTTGGTTTGGAATTTCTCCGAGCTTAAAGAGATGTAGATATCTCTTCTTCATATCCTCCTCAGCTTCCCAAGTAGCTTCCTCAACAAACTGATTCCTCCAAAGGACTTTGACTGATGCTACCTCCTTGATTCTCAACTTGAGGTTCCGTCTAGAATCTGAACAGGGATCTCCTCATAAGATAAGCTATCCTTGATACCAATATCTTCAGTTGGTATGATAAGTGAATGATCTCCCATGCACTTTTTCAACATGGAGAGATGAAATATCGGATGAACCGCTGCTAACTCTTTTCGTAGCTCTAACTTATAAGCTACATTGCCAACCCTCTTGGATATTCTGTAAGGACCAATATACTGGGGACTAAGATTCCCCTTCGTACCAAATCTCATAACACCCTTCATGGGTGAAACTTTCAAGTATATCCAATCTTCTACTTCAAACTTGAACTCCCTTCTCCTAACATCAGTGTAGGATTTCTGATGACTCTGCGCCGTTTTCAACCTCTCTTGAATGACTCTCACTTTCTCCATAGCTTGATGAACTAAGTCTGGTGCTATCAAACCTAATTTGCCAACTGTAAACCATCCAATAGGAGATCTGCATCTTCTCCCATAAAGAACTTCATAAGGAGCCATCTGGATGCTAAAGTGGTAACTATTGTTGTAAGCGAACTCAATGAGAGGTAGGTGATCGTCCCAATTCCCTTTGAAATCAATCACACATTCCCTCAACATATCTTTTAAAGTCTGAATAGTGCGCCCTGCTTGACCATCTTTCTGGGGATAAAAAGCAGCACTTAAGTTCACCTATGAACCCAGGCCTTTCTGAAAAGATTTTCAGAACTCTATAGTAAATAGCGCACCTCTATCTGAAATAATCGAAACTGGCACTCCATGAAGTCTAACTACCTCTTGAATATACAACTTAGCATAATCCTCTGTTGTATGGGTAGTCTTTACAGATAAAAAGTGGGCCGATTTGGTCATTTGATCTACAATCACCCAAATAGAATCATGCTGCCTGCGAGACCTTGGTAAACCTATGATGAAGTCTATATTGATCATCTCCCACTTCCATTTCGGAAGTTCTATATTTTGAGCCATACCACTGGGCCTTTGATGCGCTACCTTAACTTGTTGGAAATTCGGACACTTATCAACAAACTCTGCAATGCCGTTCTTCATACTACTCCACCAATAAGCTTCTCTCAAATCACAATACATTTTTGTGGAACCCGGATGGATAGAATATCTGGAGCTATGAGCTTCTTCCATTATTCTCTCTTGGAGTTTATCCACCTTTGGTACGCACAATCTACCTTGATACCTCAATACTCCATCTCCCCCTTGTTCAAAAGCCAATACTTGTTGCTTATGAACATTTTTCTTCAATTGAAGCAAATATGGTCTTGGTCTTGTTTCTCTTTTACTTTTGACACTAATGATGATTCAGCCCTATTCATCACCGCTACTCCTCCCTTTGTGGAATCCATTAGTCAGACTCCCAAGCATGCAAGTCTGTGCACATCTTTTGCTAGATCTTTCTTATTTTCCTCAAAAAGGATGGTACTACCCATAAATAACATGCTCAAGGAATCAGCAACAACATTAGCCTTACTTGGGTGGTAAAGAATACTCATGTCATAATCCTTGAGTAATTCTAACCACCTTATTTGTACGAGATTAAGCTCTTTCTGAGTAAACACATACTGAAGACTCTTGTGATCGGTGAACACATCCACATGAACACCATAAAGATAATGGCACCATATTTTCAAAGCAAATACTATGGCAGTCAACTCTAGATCATGGGTTGGGTAGTTCTTCTCATGAACTTTCAACTGTCTTGAGGCATAAACTATAACTTTGTCATTCTGTATCAACAAACAACCAAAACCAACTCTAGACGCATCATAATGCACAACAAAGCCTTGGGTACCTTCTGGTAAAGTCAATATTGGGGCAGTAGTCAACCTCTTTTTCAATTCCTGAAAGCTTTTCTCATAAGGTTCAGACCATTGAAATTTCACCATTTTTGAGTTAACATGGTCAAAGAGGATGAAATAGAATAGATCCCCTCTGCGAACCTTCTATAATAGCTAGCCAAACCCAAGAAACTCCTAATGTCAGTTGGAGATAGAGGTCTAGGCCAATTCTGAACTACCTCTATTTTCTGGGTATCAACTTTAATTCCCTCTCCAGACACAATTTAGCCTAAGAATGCCATAGACTCAAGCCAAAATTCATACTTAGAGAATTTGGCATACAACTTTCTATCCTTTAGAGTTTGGAGAACTATTTTGAGATGACTAGCATGATCTTCTTCATTCCTTGAATAGATTAGTATGTCATCAATGAATACGATAACAAACATATCTAAATAAGGTTTGAATACTCTATTTATAAGGTCCATGAATGTTGCAGGCGCATTGGTTAAACCAAAGGATATAACTAGGAACTCATAATGACCATAACGGGTCCTGAATACTATCTTTGGAATATCACATTCCCTTATCCTCAACTGATGGTAGCTTGATCTGAGGTCTATCTTCGAGAAACAGGTAGCACCCTGAAGCTAATCGAAAAGATCATCAATTCTTAAAAGAGGATACTTATTCTTGATGGTAACTTTGTTTAACTGGTGGTAATCCATACACATCCTACGGGAACCATCTTTCTTTCTAACAAATAAGATCGGAGCGCCCCAAGGTGAGACACTTGGTCGAATGAAGCCTTAATCTAGGAAGTCTTTCAACTGATCCTTCAAATCTTTCAACTCTGTCGGTGACATTCTATATGGTGGAATAGATATACGACCAGTATCTGAAAGAGTGTCTATACCAAAGTGTATTTCTCTCTCAGGAGGGACTCCGGGAAGATCATCAGGAAAGACTTCTGGAAACATTTTTACTACTAAAATTGACTGATATCTCAACACTATAGTCATTAACTCAGACTAAGTGATAGACACACCCCTTACAAACTAACTTCTCTCCTTAAGGTATGAAATGAAATGACCCTTAGGCACTGCTGAACTGCTACTCCACTATATAACTGGCTCATCAGGAATTTAGAACCAAACAGCTCGAGTTCTACAATCAATGAAGGCATAACATGAAGCCAGTCCATACCTAGAATGATATCAAAGTCTATCATGTCTAACTCAACTAAATCAACCATGGTGTTCTTGTGATTGATGGAGATGACACAATAAAAATATACTCTCTTTGCTAGAATAGACTCCCTAACAGGTGTAGAAACACAAAAGGGTTCACAAAGTTTCTCAAGAAGAACATCAAAATTATTTCCAACATAAAGAGTCACAAAAGATCAACTTGCTCCTGGGTCTAGCAAAGAATAAACATCAAGAGTAAAGACTTTGATCATACCAGTAACAACATCTAGAGAATTCTCTTGCTCTTGACGACTAGTGATTACATAAAGGCGGTTTGCTCCTCCGCTAGTACTGAAAGTAATTCCTCTAGGTGTAGCCCGCCCTGTCTGGTGGAGCAACTGATCAATAATGGGCTCTATTGCCCTAATTTCCATTACCTTGCCGGTTCTTAGGGCACTCCTTCATGAAATGACCCTCTTGTCCACACTTGAAACAACCTGTGGAGCCATTGCGACACTTACTTGGGTGGCTCGTCCACACTTAGCACATGCCGGAACCCAGTTACCCCATTGTGCCACACTACCTTGAGACTGTGCAGGTCTAACTCTAAAGTTCTGTGAATTCTGACCATTATACTCACCTTTGTTTTTTGGGTATATGTGCACTAGCAGATGATTGAGCAGGTCCTTTGTTCTTTTGTTGGAAAGAAGATCGGTTCACATTATTCCTCTGCTGTCCGAACTCATTCCCTGTCTTCGCTTTATTGTTTATAAACTCCTCCTATCCTCAACATCTCTTCCAAAATCTGTTGCACATAGACCATCAACCTTGCTATATCCATGTCCCCAATTAGCATGGTTGCCTTGCCCTCTTTACTTGATAAACGGGACAACCTAGCAGCAAAAATACTCATCCTGCTTCTCATATCCGCAAATTTTGTATTACCGAGTAATTAGTATAATTTTTAATTGGAGAATAATCTACTTATATATATTATCAACATGAATTTTAATTGTCTCATTATATAGAAAATTATATATATTAAATGAAAATATTTTTTTAGAAAATGTATATCCTTGTTATGTTATACTTTATTTACATATATTAAATATATTATAATTTAGTATAGTATCCTACATAAAATATATTTATTTTAAAGTACTATAATTGATAATTAGGTATTGAGTGATTTTTTATTTATTTGTTTTGAAACATCCTCTTAGTTAGTATTATTGGAGTAACTAAATTTTTTTATTCATGGTTAAAATTAGTGAAATAAATTTACTAATTTCTATATATGTTAATTCTTGTTTGGAATTATTATAATATTAAAAAATTAATGTGTTCTTCATGACATAGTTATAAATGTCTTATCATCAATTTTTTTTTATAAACATCTAATTTTCAAAATTACATTATTTTTTGTCTTGAAAAACACCCATTATATAGATTAGTCTATTTAGTTGATTATATTTAAAGAAAAATATATTCAATTATAGTTGTTTGAATCTACGCTTAATAACTATATTATACTAAATTTGTATTACAAAATAATTGTGTATAATCTTAAGTAGATAAAATAATCATTTGTAGTTATTATTAATGATAAATTTAATTGTCTTTTTCAATAAATTGATTTATTTTAAGAGAAAAATAATTTTTCAAAGATATGCATTGATACATTATGAACATAATTGAGTTCGGGAGAGGGGTAGAAGAGGGATTGTTGGTTATGTATATCTACAACATAATTTATATGGTATAGTAAGGAAAAAAATATTAATGTATAAAAAAGAAATTATAATTTTTTTAAACTAAAGCATACAATTTTTTTAATTTACTGAAAAATATTTTTTAAAAAAATTAATCAAATGAATTATACACACACAAAACATATATACAAAAACACTTTTCATTTCCCTTGCAAGCCAAGGTGTTTGTATTTTAGTAGTTCAAGGAGTTAGGGAAATAGAAAAAAGTTAATTTTGTTTTGGAGGTAAAAGTATTGAGGGAATAAATGTAAAAGTTGAAATAAGGATATTATAAGCTTTTAACAATTCTAGCCAAATTTCTGGCCAAATTTTTCTGGTCATTTAGCATTACTCTATAATTTTTATATTGTAAATGATAAATTTTATATCGTGCATATATTTTTGGACTCCGAACCATAAAATAAAAATCAAAACATATAAAAATAACTACCGTAAGTTGAGGTTAGAAAATCTTGTAAACTTAATGTTACTTTAGTGGCATACATAGTAACGACAAATACATACTAGAACATGTACAATAATTAATTATATTCATAAATTAAATATATTTACCTCCTAAAATAACTATTAGGCATGAAAAATAAACCAATTTCATTTGTTATCCTTTCTAATGGAGTTCGAAGATAAAATACTTTGTGAAGTAGCCCATAAATGATACAGTATTGAATACCTTCATGATCAATCCAATACATTTGAAGTCATATGAATCTTGTTTCAACTTAAACATATGAGTACTCAAAAAAATTTAAATGTTATAACAAAGAGAGAAAATTGTATTGTAGCAATAGTTGCAAGAGTATAAAAAAATACAATATCGTGTATGAAAATATTAGTTTAAAAACGAAAACTAAGAACTATGAAAGAATAATAAGCTACCGGCTCTTATACTTAGTAAGTACCGAAACTAAAGATGATGAAGAAAAAGATGTTGAAAAGATTATGTTATAAAAAAATGATATAACATATAATTAAGCATAAAAATAAACATCTTTAATTGTGAAGTAAATGATAAATCTGTGATGACTCAAATCGTCGTGATTGACACCCACACCAACCCTCGGGTGGGAGAACCACTACTACAACCTAACTAAGTAATTTTTGGAAAATTAAAGCATTTAAAGATACGGAAGCAATTTTACATGGCTAACTAAATATGGAGTTCCCATAAACTCCGAAGGTCTAACAAAACAACTAACATCATCATTGCGGAAATTCATCCCCTAGAACCTGAAAGTCATTGTACCAAAACTCTAAAATCATTAAGTTTTAGAAAGAGGTCTGAGCTTTAATGGAATGGACTAAACAAAATAAGGATCCACGGCACCTTGAAAGAACTGGTCTAACCTCGAATTCCGTTGCGGTCAAAAATCTCCTAACTGAGGTCTGTTAGTAGTCGCCTGAAGATGCCATGTACTCAATAAAGAAAGAGCAGGTATCATTACATAAAACCACCGTGTACTGGTAGGATCACGCTACTACTCCCTTAAGCACAATATACACAAGCAATTACAAAATAGTAAGCACACATATGCATAATACATAGTTCAGTTATCATTTAAGGAGCAACAAACAATTTCCCAATATCAACGACAGGTAATCATGAACGTTATAATCACAAGTG
Organism: Solanum bulbocastanum; assembly: GCA_037074985.1. Lineage (NCBI taxonomy): Eukaryota > Viridiplantae > Streptophyta > Magnoliopsida > Solanales > Solanaceae > Solanum > Solanum bulbocastanum. The sequence goes on from CM073604.1 coordinate 8,150,068, forward strand.
GTCCTCTCATGGAACCCACGCCCAAACTGTTAGTGTGTCGGAACGCGACACCCTATCCAATATACATGTGTTGGAACGTGACACTTGATCCAATATATGTGTCGGAACGTGACGCCCGATCCAATATATGTGTTGGAACGTGACACCCGATCCATTATACATGTGTTGGAACGTGACACTCGATCCAATATATGTGTCAGAATGTGACACCCTATCCATTATGTGTCGAAACGTGACACCCGATCTAGTCAGCAGAACCACGGTCACAATCACACCCATAATGAACATAGTCATACAATCAAGTAACAAGTTCATAGCATATATTGTTCACACATAATCATTTCATTAGATTTGATTCATATTTCCCTATTCACATACATGAATGCATACAACGAAGCAATTAACCGACATATATCACACAGCAGGAAATCAAACCATCACCTACCTTGAACCAAGCTTGATTACTCCTAAGACATTTGAGCCTTCCTTTGCCAGACTTTTTCAGCTTTTTCTTGGTCTATAAATAAGTAATTAACGTAGGGATCAATAAACAAGGTCTAATTTAGATTATAACAAACTTATTAACCTAAGACCAAACCCATGATCCTAATGTTCAACTAGGGCTTTTCCCACCATTACCTTCAGGCTAACCCACCCCCCCTCCAATGATAATTACCTAAGATTCTAAGTTCTAAGAATCGAAATATGGATTAGGGGAGTAATTTCCTTACCTTTGGCACTAGAAGTCATGGAAATCTGTCAAGAAATCTCCATGCATCGTCCCTTTGCTCTTAAGAACGAAGTTTTGCAGAAAATAACGAAATTGGGATTTTTCCCCAACTTAAGTCTCGACTAGTCTGCCATGGAGGGCCCCATCCCACCACAGCGACTCTGCCCTGGTGGGATTAACCCCTCTCCAATGGCTTGCACGGAGGCATAACCTCGGGATTTGAGTTTCAAGCTCCTATTTCACAACACACCTTCAAACCGAGACATTCTAAAACTACCCTTTCACGCCAAGATAAGTTTCGGGAGTGCTACTCGCCCAAATTCAATTATGTAAAGTTGTACACGCTTCTTAACGTCTTGGATATCCACTCATGTGATCAAATTCATAATTAAGTCCCCTATCCATTACCATATTTTCCTAGAACTCACTTGACTCATATTTCATCCGAGACTGGCCTAGGCTAGAAATTTCCAAGTCACTACTCAAAAGTTTTCTGGCCCAAATTCTTCCTTTATTGGCTTTTCCATAACGACGGGAATCGGTCATTACAAGAGATACCAATTTACCCATCACTCATCCTCGAGTGACAACTAGGGGAAAATGGCTAAACCAAGAGTTAAGTAGTACCCGCGTCCTCGAATAACTGGGGATACTTGTCTTCGCATGTCATTCTCGATTTCCCAAGTAGATTCCTGAATCGAACGGTACTTCTATTGAACTTTTACAGACTTTATCTCTTTGGTCCTCAGCTTCCATACATCGCGATCAAGAATTGCAATCGGTTCCTCCTCATACTGTAGGTCTTTGTCTAGAAAAATTGAGTCCCACTTTATTATGCAATCTCCATCCCCATGATACTTCTTCAACATGGACACATGAAACAATGGGTGGACTCCAGATAGGGTAGGCGGTAAAGCCAACCTATAAGCCACTAGCCCTACACAACCAATAATTTCAAATGCTCCAATGTATCGAAGACTAAGCTTGCCCTTCTTACCGAATCTCATCACCCCCTTTATGGGTGACGCTTTTAGAAGAACTTGCGCACCATACTGAAATGTCATGTCCCTTACCTTGCGGTCTGCATACTTTTTCTGTCGACTCTGTGCTTCTAGAAGCTTAGCTTGGATGAATTTTACCTTATCCTGAGCATCGTTCATCAAATCAACTTCCAAAGATTTCACATCTCCAGCCTCAAACCACCGTATGGGTGATCTACATCCCCTCCCATAAAGTGCCTCGAACAGTGCCATGTCAATGTTAGAGTGGTAATTGTTATTATAGGAGAAATCAAACAAAGGTAGGAAGTTATCCCAATGCCCTTCAAAGTCAATCACATATGCGCTCAACATGTTCTCTAACACTTGAATAGTTCTCTTTGACTGCCTGTTCGTCTGTGGATGGAAGGATGTGCTAAAAGTGAGTTCTACTCTTTATGCAATTTTCCCTAGAACATAGATGTGAACTGTGTACCACGGTCCGAGATGATAGAAAGGGGAACCCCATGCAGCCTCACTATCTCTTTCAGATAAACCTTAGCCAACTGCTGAGCATTATAGTCTACTTTGACGGGAGTGAAGTGGGCTGACTTAGTCACTCTGTCAACCACCACCCAAATGGAGTCAAACTTTCCCAAGGTCTTTGGAAGACCAACCATGAAATCCATAACTATCCTTTCCCATTTCCATTCCTAAATTGGCATTCACTGAAGCAAACCTGAAGGCCTTTGGTAGTCATATTTTACTTGCTGACAGTTTTGGCACTTAGCCACAAACTCAACTATGTCTTTCTTTATGCCAGGCCACCAATAAAATCGTTTCAAATCTCGATACATCTTGGTCACACCCAAATGAATGGAATACCGTGAACTATGAGATTCTGTCAACATCCTCTAAATCAAGTCATCCACTTGGGGAACACAAATTATTACCTTAAAACTGCGCACACCTCCCTCATCAAGAACCACATCTTGTGCCTTACTAGACATTGTCTTTTTTCTGAGCTAATTCAAACTCTCATCCTTAAACTGCTTGTCCTTGATCTTCTCAATGAATGTGGACCTAATCTCAATGCTAGCTAACACCCGACTTTTCTCTGAGATGCCCAACTACATGAACTTAGACTCCAAGGTTTGAATCTCCTTGTCCAAGGGTCTCTTGGACATACCCAAGCAAGCTAAACTACCCATACTTACCATCTTCTGGTTTAGTGCGTCTTCCACCACATTAACCTTACCCGGATGATGCTGGATGGTAAAATCATAATCTTTGAGTAACTCTATCCACCTTCTCTACTTAAAATTCAGGTCCTTTTTGAGTGAATACATGTTGTACACTACAATAATGTGTAAATACCTCACATTTGACACTATAAAGGTAATGCCACCAGATCTTGAGAGCAAACACTATCGTTGTCAACTCCAAATCATGTGTCAGTTAATTTCTCTCATGCACTTTCAACTGTTGCGATGCATAAGCTATGACATTTATTTCCTGTATCAACACAACACCCAAACTTGAATGTGAAGCATCATAATAAACAATGAAATTTTTACCTTCCACCGGCAGTGCCAGAAGAGGTGTTGTGGTCACAAGAGTCTTGAGCTTTTGAAAGCTCTCTTCACATTTGTCATTCCACTCTCAAGTGTCCTCATTTTTGGTCAGCCTTGTTAAATATGTGGCAATAGAAGCAAAAGCTTTCACAAATCGTAGGTAGTAGCTGTTGAGTCCGACAAAACTCCTAGCTTTCATTAGAGAGCAAGGTCAGACCCAGTTCTTGACTGCTTTGATCTTTTGAGGATCAATTATTACCCCTTCCTTTGAAACCAAATGCACCAGAAAGGATACTGAAGTCAACTAGAACTTGCTCTTGGAGAATTTTGCATACAAATTCTATTTCCTAAGGACACCTAAAATGATATGAAGATGGTCGACATGTTCTTCCTTACTCTTCGAATAAACCAAGATGTCATCAACAACGATGATAACAAACGAACCCAAGAATGGTTTGAACACTCCATTTATCAAACTCATGAAGGCTGCGAGGGCATTGGCCATCCCAAACGACATCACTAAGAACTCATAGTGACCATAACGGGTCCTGAAGGCCGTTTTGGGTACATCCTCATGCCTTATCTTTAACTGATGGTAACCAGACCTTAGGTTAATCTTAGAGAAAACTAATGCACCCTGGAACTGGTTAAAAAGATCATCTATTCCAGGCAACTGATACTTATTTCGAATGGTGACCCTATTCAACTGTCGGTGGTAGTCTATGCACATCCTTATACTACAATATTTGTTCTTAGCAAATAAGACAGGAGCACTCCACAGGGAAGCACTAGGACGGGTGAAACCTTTATCAATAGGCTTCTGGATTTGAGTCTTAAGCTCTCTCAATTCTGCTGGAGCCATGCGATAAGGAGGAATGGAGATGGGGCAAGTGTTCAATTCCAAGTCAAAGCAGAAATCTATATCTCTATCTTGAGGCATACTAGGAAAATTGGTAGGAAACACTTCCTTGAATTCAGACACTACATGTATAGACTCAATAGAGGGAGACTTAGCATCAACATCTCGAATATGAGCCAAATATGCCAAACAGCCCTGCCCCACCAGTTTCCTAGCCCGAACGAAAGATACAAACTTAGCTGGCTTAGGCTTGTACACCTCTTCCCACTCTAACTTTTCCCTACCTTGGATCTCTAGAGTCACATACTTAGCATTACAATTAAGCACAACATAATAAGGGGACAACTAAGTCATCCCAAAGATAATATCAAAGTTAGACATATCCAGAATAGCCAAATAAGCGCAAGTCTTAAAACCTATAAACAAGATAGGACAACTATGATAGACATGGGTGACTATGATAGACTCTCCAACTAGGGTAGAAACATGGATAGGGGCATCAAACACATCACAAATTGCATTAAATCCCAAGGCAAACTGAACTGACACATATGAATAAGTAGAACCCAGATCAAACAAGACAATAGCCATCCTATCACAGATAAGAATAGTACATGTGATCACTGCATCATACGCCTTAGCCTCGATCCCGAAAAGGCATAAACTGAGCCTTGTCATCTTGCTGGGTGACCTAATTGCCTGGCTGCACTTTTCCTCTACCTACATTACCATTTCCTAGCCTCTACGACCTCACTGATTTCCTCCTCACCTACCTTGAGGATACTTTCTACCATTACTACCACTTCCCACTGGTACCACTGCTCTAGTCTGCTGCTGCACAGGATCAGACATGTGAGGATGGGGACAATTTCTCCTCATATGCCTATGTTCTTTATAATTTTAACAATTGCGGTCAAAGACGGCCTGCTGCCAGACGTAGGTGAAGCTCCCTAACCATCCTGAATAAGATTCAACTGTGGAGTTCCAGAGTAGCCAACTGTAGAAACGGGCATGGTTGACTGAATTGGCTAGGCTGCAAGTTTCGGCCTACCTAAACCTCTTGAGTAGGAACCATGAAATCTACCTTTTCTCTTGGGTTTCTTAGCCAAAGCCTTGGCCTGCCCATCAAGTCTAACTCCTTCCACTGTCTTTACAAAATCTGTCAACTCCTTAAAACTTTTACCTACAAAGGTCATGTGAATAAACAATACCTGTAACTTGGGGTTCAATCCCTTGAAGAATAGATGAATCCTCTCCTTTTTTATAGTAACCAACTCTGTAGCATATCTGGACAAGGCATGGAACTTTGCCTCTTAGGTAGCTACGGTCATACCAACCTACTCACCACTGCTTATCCTCACCTTGAAGCTAGAAGGTCACGAATTCTACTCCATGCTAGTGTACAATGCCTAACTTGCCAAGCATCTCATAATAATTCAGAATGAACTGATAGGCATCCTCACTCTCAGAACCATGGAACACAGGCAGCTTCAGCTTCAGAAATATAGTCAACATCTCATACTCAGTACCAGTCATCACAGGACCCAATAGGGAATGGAAGAAGGCATTAATGCCTAAAACTCCATCCACTCTGGGAATACTAGCAGCAACGGGGCGGTTGATCGAAGGTTGAGCAACTTGCACAGTGCGAAGGACTCCAGGGCTGACCAACCACTTCAGAAAAGTCATGATTTGCTGAGTTAACGTTGGTTATAAGGGAGGAACGTCGATATTCCCAGTCGGTGCATCCTCTTCTGCTCCAACATCCTCCTCGTCCTCAATCTCCACATTCTCTTCTACATCTTCTTGGGGTGCAGGAAGGGACTCTTCCCTAGGATATTCTCAGTTGGGGCTCAACCCCTGGCGGGTACTACTCTTCCTCAATCTCTGTCCCTTTCTCAGCCACGACCTCTTCCTGCAGAATTATCAGTTGGCTTGTTGATAGGGGCTACGGTATTGAAGCCATTGTATCACGTGTTAACCATCTATGGATAAAAGAGTGAAGGAGGTTAGATACCGATTTAGATCACTAGATACCAATTGGAATCAGGTCATAGTAGGAAAGAAGAAAAAGACAAAGGGATTTCCTAAAGTCATGTAGCCTCTCGAAGAAAAGTACAGACATTTTTGTACCGTTCTGCAAGACTTTAGTAGACTCATTTTAGTGCACTAAGATCAACGAACCTAGGCCTTTGGTACCAAATTTTTCATGACCTAATTCGCCGTGATTGGTACCCACACCAACCCTCAGGTGGGAGAACCACTATTACAACCCAACTATGCAATTTTTAGAAAACTAAAGCTTTTAAAGATACAGAAGCACTTTAAATGGCTAGCTAAATATGGAGTTCCCATAAAATCCAAAGGTCTAACAAAACAACTAACATAATCATCGCGGAAATTCAACCCCTGAACCTGAAAATTATTGTACCAAAACACTAAAATTAGTAAGTCTTAGAAAAAGGGGATGTAGCGCCAGAGCAATATAATAAATGTCTAAAACACCTAGTCTGAGCTCGAAGGAAATCGACTAAACAAAACAAGATCCACGGCAGCTTGAAAGAACTGGCTTACCCTTGAATTCGATCGCGGTCAAAAATCTCCTAACTGAGGTTTGTCAGTAGCCGCCTGAACATGCCACTGTACTCAACAAAGAAAGAGCAAGTGTAGTATCAGTACACGAAACCACTGTGTAATGGTAGGATCACACAACTTCTCCCGTAAGCAAGATATACACAAGTAATGACAACATTGTAAGCACACATATACATAATACATAATTTAGTTATCATTTAAAGAGCAACATACAATTTCCCAATATCAACGACAGGTAATCAAGAACTTAATAATCACAAGTGGTCTTCTCATGGAACCCACGCCCAAACTATTAGTGTGTCGAAATGTGACACCCGATCTAATATACATGTATTGGAACGTGACACCCGATCTAATATGTGTGTCGAAACATGACACACGATCAAATATATGTGTCGGAACGTAACACTAGATCGGAGTCAGCACAACCACAACCACAATCACACCCATAGTGAACAATACTCATAGTCATACAATCAAGTAACATGTTCATGGTTTGTATTGTTCACACATAATTATTTCATTAGATTTGATTCACATTTCCCTATTCACACACATGCACGCATAGAACAAAGAAATTAACTGGCATATATCACACAATAGGAAATCAAACCATCACCTACCCTGAACCAAGCTTGATTACTCCTAAGACACTTGTGCCTTCCCTTTTCGGAGTCTTTTAGCTTGTTCTTAGTCTATAAATAAGTAAATAACATAAGGATCAATAAACAAGGTTTAATTTACCTAGATTATAACAAATTTATCAACCCAAGAGCAAAACCATGATCCTATTGTTCAACTGGGCTTTTCCCACCATTAACTTTAGGCCAAAACCCTCATCCAACGATAATTACCTAAGATTCTACGTTTTAGGAATCAAAATACGGATTAGGGAGTAATTTCATTACCTTTAGCCCTAGAAGTTGTGGAAATCTGTCAAGAAAGCACCATGGGTCGTCCCTTAGCTCTTAAGAATGAAGTTTTGTAGAAAATAACGAAATTGAGGTTTTTCCCTGACTTAAGTCACGACTAGCCTGCCACGGTAGGCCCCATCCCGCTACAGGAGCCTTACCCTGGCGGGATTAAACCTGCCCTAAAGGATAACACGGAGGAAGAACCTCAGTATTTGAATTCCAAACTCCTATATCACAGCACACCTTCAAATCATGCAGTTCTAAAACCACCTTTTCACGCCAAGATTAGTGTCAGGAATGCTGCTCGACCGAATTTGATTTCGTAAAGCCGTACCAGCTCCTTAACGTCTTGGCTATCCACTCATGTGATCAAATTCATAATTAAGTCCCCTATAAATTACCAAATTTCCCTATACCTCAACTTACTCAAATTTCGTCTAAGTCTGGCCTAGGCTAGAAATTTCTAACTCACTACTCAGAAGTTTTCTGGCCCAAATTTCACCCTCATTGGCTTTTCCATTATGATGGGAACTGGTTGTTGCAAAATATGTGGAAGAAAATTAAATGAAATATGACTGATATTAATATGGGATAAGACACAAGTATCATCTAGACTATGACCAAAATTATAGAGACACCTTAACTAAACTAAGGTCCTACTACCCCCTGATGATTCCACGATTTGGACTCATTTAGGGATTTATTTTAATAGATTTAATGTCCTCAAATGCATATTTTGTGCCAATAACTGATGTAAATCCTTGAATTTCAGGTATTTTGATTGAGGAACAAAACATGGACACTGATGAGCAAAAAGAACAAGGTAGCTGAAAAGACAAAGAAAAAAAGGTTTGAGGATCTCCTAATCTATTGGGCGAATCACCGAACGGCTGATGTCTCGCCTAATGTTCTAGTATGCCAAGCCCTAAAGGAGAAAATCTAGTCGGCGATAGAAAGGAGTAATCGGCGAGTCGCCGAGCGGTTCTGCGATGCAGTACTATATCGCCCAAAGTTACATAACTGGAAGATGCTGAAGGCCAAAGCAAAAGGCAATGTAATTGACCAAAGGGAGATAGCCAAGTGGATCGGAGATATATTTAGCAACTATAAATACATTTTTAAATTCTTAGTTTAGTATGCAATTTTAGAATCTAACATTCATTTTTCAGATATAGAGCTTAGAATTGAGTTTTTGGAGACAATATTTCCTCAGCTTTGAAGATTTGAGGATTTCAATTTCTGAGAAATTGGAAGTGGGTGTTGAAGATTCTTAATCTTAGACCTTTGTAAACACAATATCAATCCTACCCAGTTATGGAAACACAACATTGTAAAGATTTTTATCTTTTTATGATGTCTAGCTAAAACCCCAATTCTTGGGGTATGATTATGTGATTATGGATTGATATAATTGATGGTTATTGTTAATTGATAGTTTAATTGTTCTTTAAAGGTGTTTTTGTTCATTAATTGTGGTTGAATTTAATGGCTTGCAGTTGCAAATACAATCTTAACTTTATATTTTTGGCTTGCTTGAGTGAGAAGTTTTAAAACCATAATTACTGAATCGATGGTTTATGGGAATTGGGTTGTCATGGGTTCAGCTCGAGAGAGTGAACACTAAACCCTTTTTCACACATTTACCTTGAGAGAGTGAATGGACTAAAGTGAAGGAAGTGTTTAATTGATGCTTATTGGTGTTCGAGAGAAACCAATTTGATTAGGGGTAAATTGTTTGAGAGAAAGTTTATCCCCACTGAAGTCTAGCTTATTCACCGATTCATAACTATTTACTATTAATTGCAATTACCCAATTGTCAATCTTAGCTCATAATCCTATCACATCCCAAGAATCTCGTCTCCATAATTGTTATTTTCGTATTATTTGCTATTTTAGTTGATAATTGAAACCAAACCCCTCTGATATTTGACACTTGTGTCACCTATAATTTAAACCATGCTTTTATTCGTAAATGTTTTTAGTTGTGATTGACTTGAGCATATTCGTACTTGCCTTTTGATTCTCAATTATGAGCCATTCTCTTGGGACTCGAGCCCAACTCACTAGTTGGGTTATATTACTACTCTACAATCGTTGGCACTTAGTATTGGATGAAGCGTCCTGATACGTGAAATCAAAATGGCGCCGCTACCGGGGAGTGGTGTTAGTTGAGAATTTTAGTTAAGTTGAATTTTGTTCTTGTTAGTTATAGTTCAACTTACTTAATGTTTAGTTTTGGTTTGTGTGTTGCTAGTTTGAACATAGATTGGAGCATAGTTGGTAGCAACGGTGGCCAAAATTACTGAGACTAATCAAGAAATAGAAGAGGACCACTATTTGGCCTTACTATTAACTCAGCTGGATGATTTGGCCAAGAAGATATTAGAGATTGAAGTTCAGTGCAAAGGAAAAGAAAGATACATACCCTCTCATAAGTGGAGAAAGTCTAAAGACAATGAGAATAGACATGTTGAGGATACACTGTTAATCATTCTCCAAAAGGTCAATGAGCATGATAGAGTGCTGGAAAAGATGAAGGAGGATGTCGAAGTGCTAAACCATATGATTGGCTCTCACTCCAGATCTATCCGGCTAATTGAAAACCTCATGGGTCATGTATTGCCTCATCACTAGCCAAAACAACAAGAGGGGTTACCTAGTGACACTAAGGTCAACCCCAAAGATGAAGTTTGAGTAAGGAGTTGCGCTGTGCCACGACGTTAACTAAGGTGCTTCTTGGGAGGCAACCCAAGTTTTATTTTCTTTCTTTTCAAGTTTAGAATAATGATGTGTTGAATGTGTAAGTCAAAGTGTGGAAAGTGTGTAAAAAGTGCAGGTTGGCGAGCTTAAGGTCCAGTCGGCGTATTGCCGAAAAGTTTGGCAACCCTGACCCAGACCGCCGTTTGACTCAAGAAAATTTTTCATTGGTGTCTATAAAACTCGGTGAGGTAAGTGACCACTTGGCATCTCGCCGAGTGGGTTGGCGAGCACGACTAATGTCACCGATTTGGCGAGAACTGGACGGTTTCTATAAGGCCAAAAGTTTAAACTTTCAAATTCTTCACTTTTCCTCACTTTAAATCTTCACAAACTCACACCGGCACTTTAGTTTTTATATTTTCACATTTCTAGTAGTATTTAAGTCACTGATTTGTGCTCGAATTGGGATTACTTTTCCGCCTAGCATTTTAGTCTTGTTTAATCGGTATTAAAGATTGGTTTTTCGAACCCCGAGTTTATTTTCAATAATTTTATACTCATTTGCAATGATCTTATCTTGTTGAAGTGTGTTGTGCCTCTCTAATAGGATTAATATATTTGAATGCCTGTTTTGATTTGATAAATTTGCCCATATTGTTTATATTATTGAAATCCCGTAATTCTATGTCTTAAAATTGGTTAAATTTTGTGGGGTTGTGCTTGGATGTTGTTGGGTCTAGTTGGGTGAAGTCTAAGTAACCTATAGTTATGTCAAATGATGTAATTTTCCCAATGATAGAGCGGGTGATGTTATTCTTAAGGGCAAAAGACGTGAAATGGCCAAATTTGGCAAAAATCAGGAGAAGTCTGAGTATCCCGGGGTAATGTGTGTTATGGGTCTTGTTTAATTTGACTAGTGCATGCTTTGATTTTGTTTTCGAGGGTTGTTGGGTTGAACTCGAGAAGTTGGATTGAAAGTAGGCACGTTGGGTCATTTGGCGAGTTGGGTCTAGCTTGATGAACCATTTGGTGGTTCGTCGAAAGTCCCCATCTCGCCTTTAATTTCATGCTAAAATTGTTGTGTGACTCTGTAACTTTCAGCGAGAAGCTTGAGGTCACCAAAGGCACTCAATGACTTACGGAAAGTATTCTTGATCGCCCTTTGTTTACACCTATCTAGCTTAAATTGCACTGTAAGGTTCTGTGGGCTAATCCTCGCTCATCGAAAGGCCTTTCCATCGCTGACTTGTTGAATTTTTTTGAGAGTTTTCAGCCAATCCTTTTGGTGAGCCCGATCTAGCTCACCAAAGTGATTCGGTGACACGCCGATTTGTTCGGCGAGTCTGTCTGCAATTATTTTTTTGTACCTTTCATTGAAATGTTTCTAACTTTTCCTGATGTTTTGCAGACATGGCTAGATAAAAGGTTGCAGGTAGAAACATGCCACCCTGAAAGAAGGCTAAGGGAATTAAACTCAATGAGGATGCAACTGTATCCAGGGGCATAACTAGCAAACTTCTCACAACTGGTGGGACAGGCAAAGGTAAAGGAAAAGCACCTGCATCACCGAAGGCCAGCTCTGACAGTGATGGCATCTATGACACTTACCTCACCACTTTTGAGAGTGAGGGTGAGCATCAGGAGCCTCAGACTGTAGCTTCTGATGATGATGAGCTGGTAGTAGCACAGAGGGCAGAGCTGCGTTAAAAAGAATAAATGATTCGTCTAGGATCAAAACTTCTTAGCCCACTACTTTTTCTCCTTTAGTTCTAGAGTAAGTTGTAGTCCTAGCACCTCCTGCTCAGGGTCCTTCCCCAAAGTCTATGAATAGATTAAAGACTGAGGGGCTGAGTACAATTATTGAAGAGACGCACTTGTCCACGGATGTGGTCATTGACACGTACCCAGAGATTATGAGCTATTTGAAGGCTCATAAATTCTAGATCTTTACCAAGCCTTGTGACTTTTACATTCCTAATTGGGTCTGGGAGTTCTATGCTGCTTATGGAACCTTGATACTCAGCAAAAGAAGCAAGCAACTGCATTTAAACTGGTTGATTATGTAGTGGTTCGAGAAAAAAAGGTCAAGTGTGATAGTGAGGCTATCAATGTTGTCCTGGATTGTCCTGATGATATTGATGACGACTTCTAACACATGATCCAGACTACCATATTAGAAAATATAAAAAAGTGGTTAGCTCCTCTCATATCAAACGGTGCCCCAAAATGGCATGAAGCTAGAGCACCTATCGAGAAAAAGGATCTAAACATAGCTGCAAGGTTCTGGTTTGGCTTCATCAATAGTACTATTATGCCATCCCAGAATTAGTTGATTCTCCGACATACCAAGGCAACATGTCTGGGTTACATCATTGATAAGACGGGGCTTAATCTGGGGATGATTATAGCACAAGAGATGGTCATGAGGGCCAAGCTACTCTAGACCTCACTCCCATTTCTGATATTGATCATCAAGCTATGCAGATAGGCTCGAGTCCCTAGAGATGTAAAGAAGAATGTGGAAGTGATTCCCACATCCTCTACTGATATCCTGAGGATCTAGGCAAAATATTTGAAGGATGAGGTGGAGAAGAAGAAAAAGGCAACCCCGGTGGACTCTCCCCTAGTTGTAGACACAGACTCAGTACCTGCAAAGGCATTATTTCCTACACCAGGCCCTGGGCCTTTAGGTACTTCTTGTGTTATACTTTATGATATTCCCAGTTCTTCTGCTGTTGCACTGCCTCCTAGACCTGTTGTTGTTGTTGTCTCCTGAGCCCCGATCACTTAGGTTTTATTACTTCGAATGGGGTAACTTACCCATTATGTGGATCGTCGTACTGCCAGACTCGAGGCGTCCATTCCGATCATGATTCAGACTACCCTGGATAATGTTGTGACACCCTTTAGCACTACTATTGATGCCCTTGCGGTTAGGGTAGTGGTGTGTGAGCATGGCCAAGGGGCCACCGAGGAAGTGACAGCCTTAAAGGCCGCTATTACTGTGTTGAGGAGTGATGTGGATTAGATTGAAGTCCACCGACATGTCCATGTTCTTAGAGATGGTGGAGATTCTAGATGTACTAGATATGCCTCCAGCTACCACCAGATATGAGGTTAGAGTTGAGAAGTCAATTGATCCCGAGTCCGAGGCAAAGACGAATGAGGACATGCTTGAGGTGGCTGAGGAAGCTTCATATGAGGGTCTCTCTGAGATTGAGGAGGCCATGGTAGATACAGCTATGCAAGCTTCTTTAGCAAATACACCCTTGGCTGATCCTAGTGCAAGTACTGTTCCTTCTAAGGTGACTTCGAGCACTGATGCCAGAGACTAGAGCACTACTCCGGGCACTGATGCCCAAGTCTAGATTGATGCACCAGACACTGGTACCCAGACAGATAGAGTGACTGAGTAGACATGATCCTTTCTTTACTTCCCTCTATGTCTTATTTTATTTTGACTTATGAAATTGTGACATTTCTTGATCCATTACCCATAATCCTCATGATTTATGGTTTGTTTAAATATCCAACTTAGGCCAAAAGCCTAAGTTGGGGGTGTGGTGAAAAGAGAAGGTAAATCAAAAAGTGCAAGAAAGTCTCCTTTGACCCATGGTTTTGTAAAAAAAAAAAATTGGAACTGCTCCATAAAAAGAAAAAGAGAGAATAAAAGAATGGAAAAGAAAAAGAATGAAAAAGTTGTGGAATAAAGTTGTGACAATACAAAGAAAATGGGGTTTCCAACAATTCATGAAAAGTGAATAATGGGATGACTTTTGAGCACGAATGAGAATAATGAAGAAAAGGAAAGGAACTATTATTCACACCACATTTCATGAGGATAGAAGTCACTAAGCCTAAATGATCGTACCTTTGCACTTAGCCATATTACAAGTCTTTAAAAGACCTTTTTGATCTTGAGTAAGCTGAAGCAAGTGTTGATTGAAAAATACGGGCAAACCTATGGGTAAAATCATGAATTGTGTTCATTTTTGTGAGTGTGAGCATTGCATTTGATTCTGGAGCTTTAAATTATGAACCTTTGTTGAGCTTGAACTTGCATTTGAAGCAACTATTGTGAGCTTGAGATACTTTGATAATGGTGAGTCACAACTTGAGTCTTTGAGTGCACAATTGATCTTTGCATGAGTAAGTTGAGTCTTCTTGTGTGCATTCATGATTGAGTCTTGTGTAGCACTATTTGAGACATCCTTTTTGAACTGCTGAACTTGAGTTTTACTTAAGGACAAGCAAAAGTTTAAGTTGGGGGTGTTGATGAGTCCACGATTTGGACTCATTTAGGGCTTTATTTTAATAGATTTAGTGTCCTCAAATGCATATTTTGTGCCAATAATTGATGTAAATCCTTGAATTTCAGGTATTTGGATTGAGGAATAAAGCATGGACACTAATGAGGAAAAAGGAACAAGACAGCTGAAAAGACAAAGAAAAAAGGCCTGAGGATTGCCTAATCCATTGGGCGAATCGCCGAATGGCTGATGTCTCGCCTTATATTCCAGTGTGCCAAGCCCTAATGGGGAAAATCAAGTCGGCGATAGAAAGGAGTAATCGGCGAGTCATCGAACGATTCCGCGATGCAGTACCATATCGCCCAAAGATATAGAACTTGAAGATGCTGAAGGCCCAAGCAAAAAGGCGATGGAATTGACCAAAGGGTGGATCGCCGAGTGGATCGGCTATCCCATCTTACTGCGCCGAATGGTCCTTCGCAGCACATTTTGACAACTATAAATACGTTTTTAAATTCTTAGTTTAGTATGTTGTTTTAGAATCTAACATTCAGTTATCAAATTGAGAGCTTAGAATTGAGTTTTTGGAGACAATATTTCCTTAGCTTTGAAGATTTGAAGATTTCCATTTTTGAGTTTTTGGTAATGATTTTTACCTTTTTATAATGTCTAGCTAAAACCCTAATTCTTGGGGTGTGATTATGTGATTATGGGTTGATATAATTGATAGGTATTGTTAATTGATAGTTTAATTGTTGTTTGAAGGTGTTTTCATTCAGTAATTATGGTTGAATTTAATGGGTTGTTGTTGCAAATACAATCTTAACTTTGTGTTTTTGGCTTGCTCAAGAGAGAGGTTTCAAAACCAAAATTACTGAATCGATGGTCTGTGGGTATTGGGTTGTCATGGGTTCAGTTCGAGAGAGTGAACCCTAAACCCTTTTTGACACATTCAACTCGAGAGAGTGAATGGACTAAAGCGAAGGTTGTGTTTAATTGTTGCTTATTCGTGTTCGAGAGAAACTAATTTGATTCAAGGTAATTGTTCGAGAGAAAGTTTATCCCCACTTAAGTGTTGCTTCACTGATTCACAGTTGTTTAGTATTAATTGCAATTTCTCGGTTGTCTATCTTAGCTCATAATCTTATCACATCCCAAGAATCTCGTCTCCATAATTATTATTTTCATATTATTTACTGTTTTAGTTGATAATTGAATCCAAACACCTCTGATATTTGACACTTGTGTCACCTATAATTTAAACCATATTTTTATTCATAAATGTTTTTAGCTATGATTGACTTGAGCATATTCTTACTTGCCTATTGATTCTAAATTACGAACCACTTCCTTGGGACTCACCCCAACTCTAGTTGGGTTATATTACTACTTTATGATCGTTGGCACTTAGTATTGGATGAAGTGTCCTGATACGTGAAATCACCCCAAACCTTTTTTTTTTTTTTTTGTAATATTGTACACCTTTTTGATTTACAAAACATGTGTGAGGTCACGGAGTACGCCATGTGAGTCAAAAGATGTATCAAATTTTTAAAAAATGAGTTTGGGGGGGGGGGGGGGGGGGAGAGGGGGGGAGGAAAGTAATAGAACCTTAGTTTAGTTAAGGTGTGTCTCTAAGATTTTGATCATAATTTAGTGGCACTTGTGTCTTATCCTTGTTTATATCAATATGTATGGCAGTTCCTAAAATTCCTTTTTCGGCATTATTAAAATTATGAAAAGATTGAAAATTAAATTAAAGGAGTTAAAAAGGGTGATTTATATGAACTTGTTATTATTATTGAAATATGAAAATAACAAATATTAAATGAGCATTACTCCCTCTGTTCCTTTTTATTTGTCACATTTTTACTTTGTATTTGCTTTAAGAAATGATGTAACTTTACTCTTCTATCCTTATTTAATTTTTTTGGAGCTCATGTTTTCAATTAATGAATATGAATTAATTTATTTTGATTAATTAATTTAACCAATGAACATGAATCATTTACTTAGATTTTCTAAGTTGGTCAAATGTATATTTTCAAGGCTAATAACTCACAAGGGTAAAAATGAAACAATATGGTAATTTATGCATTGATTTTATGAAATGACAAGTATTATGGACTAACTATTTATAGAAAGGAATGACATATAAAAATGAACGGAGGGAGTATGAAAAATGAAATTAGAAAAAAAAAGTTCAATAATCAATGACATAATGGTGACATTGACCTAGAAAGAATGCCAAGATGATTGATTTATTCAAATGGTAATGTTAAATGACCAGAAAATTTAGCCAGAAATTTTAAAAAACTATAATATCTTTTTTATTTTAAAATAAATTGATTTTTTTCCATTTTTTAAATTAAAAGGTATTGAAGTTAAAAGGGTAAAAATGTTCACAAAGGTAAAATAACATAGGTAAAATATCATTCAGGCCAAATTCTAGCCAAATTTTCTGGCCAAAAGGATTTTTCCATTTTCAAATTCTCAAAAATAATCCGCATGTTTTTTTAAAAAATATTTTTATCTTTACTGCCGACTTTATATTTATTAAAGAAATAATACATAAGTATTTCTGAATTATGATCAAAATTCAAGTGACACATCTTAATTTAAGCAGAGTCATATTATCCCTAAACTTATTTTTTTTGTATTTTTGTGTCTTTTGTGCTCACATGACTCCTTCAATCATCCAAGTTGACTATGTTTATACACATATGCACCTACCACATGTGTAAATATTATTTTTATTTTAAAATAATCTTCTTAAATCGTGTATTTAAATTAACATTAATACATGTAAGTTTTTTTTACGTTGTATCTTAACCTCTTTTTTTGACCTTCATTGATTATTTTTTCTGTTTTACTTTTCTATTAATTTATTTACTCTTTTTATTTTCTTTATCATTATTTATTATTTGATTTCAAATTTAATTCGAAATGTCTTGTATTTAAAATAAGTTAATTTCGAACGGATGTCAAAATAAGGGAAGAAAATCATATAAAACATAAATAAATTAAAATCTTAAGATTAAAGGACACATTTTAAAAAAAAAAAAAAAATTACACATAATTTTTTTAAAAATAATGATAAGTGAAAAGATAAAAAATTAATGAAAGAAGTATAATAAAAATTTAAAGTGATAAGGAAATCAAAATAAATATTTTACAAAGAAAAAAATGAAAAAAAGTAAATATATATAAGTTTTAATATTAATAATTATGTGTGCTAACTAATTATAAAGTTACAAATTAAAAAAGAACATGTATCCAATTTGTTCATTCATCACTTGCCTTCAAGAGAGTGTGCACACTCCTATGCCACATAAGTTATTAGGGTGTATTTATTCCATTTTAACATAGTTTAGGGGTATATAATACCCTAGTTAAGTTAAGATGCACTAGGATTTTGGTCATATTTCAGGAGATACTTATGCTTTATCCCTTTATTAAATAGTAAAGTTTATGAACTCAATTCTAAAAAATGATTATTCTTTTTTACTAATGTTCAAAAATCATTTCGGCAACAAGTGACATTAACTTAGAAATATATTTCACATACAATTCAATGCTATAATGACTAGTTTTTTTCATATTCTCAAAATAGTCTTGCGTATTATTGGTTTTTAATAAATGAATTTGGTCGACATTGGACTATTTTCTTCAATTCTGTAGTTTCTCAATGTTTTTGACATAATGATCAATAATTGGTGATTTAAAATAACAGTTATTATTTAATATTTAATTAAATTTTAATAAAGTGTAAACACAAAATAATAATTTAACTTTACTTTGAAGCTTTCGCCTTTTAGTAATACATATATAGTATAATGTAATATAATTACAAAAGTCTTCATCTTAATAATTTCAAATATTATAACAACATGAAAGATACTTTTAAATTTCAATTGTTCATTTGCCGCAGAATGAATACAATCCATAAGTTTTATGTGCATTTGTTGACAAAAATGTTTTCTTTATCATGACATGATCAATTTTTTACTATCTTTTGGTCCACAAAATGTCCATTATTATTAGTAGTAGAAGAAGACAATTTAGATTATTTACAATTGAATAGAAAAAGAGGGTTGGAATAAATATGATTTTGACTTGTGAAAGAAGATGTAATGCCTTGTATTTGTTCGACTTTGTGTACAAATTCGGTAAATGCAAAAGAAAACGATACAATAATGACAACATTCACTATTAAATAATTGCTAAAAAGCGACGGACGGCGTCGCTCCAAAAAGCGACGGACGGCGTCGCTCCAAAAAGCGACGGACGACGTCGTTCTAAAAAGCGACGCCATTTGCCACATTGTCCATTGCTTTTTAATAAAAATAATTATTTTTTAAATTATTTTACAAAAAGCGATGGACGACATCTCTTAGTCCGCCGCTTTTTTCCACAGAATTTTGTGCCAAATATATAGAAAATTTATAATTATTTATTTAATATAAATATAAACGCTGTCTGTCGCTTTTAATTAAAAATAATATATAAATTTAACAATAGCTACACCGTCCGTGGCTTTTGAATTACTTAATTTTACCAATTGTTTTTTTTATGAAAGTGACAGACAACATCTTTATATTCATTGCTTCTTGGTCAAATATTTTAAATAAGCGACAAACAACATCTCTATGTCTGTCACTTTTTGGTCAAATTGTTTGGTCAACTGTTTAATGAAAAGCGACGGACTTAAAGACCCTGTCTGTCGCTTTTCAATAAATCTCTGATATTACAGATGTGATTCCCCCATTTCTCCCCTATTTCTCATTCATTCTCTCTTTCTCCTTTAAGCTAAGGTTAGAGTTTTATTTATAAAAAAAAATAAAAAAAATCAGTTTGAGCTCTATTTGATTTTGTTAGTTATTTAATTGTAATTAGTTTATTGATTGTTAGTTTGAATTAGCTAGGGATTATTAGTTAGTGAGTGAATTGAAAATTTTAATGTTAGGATTAGTTTGAATTAGGGTATCTTAGGATTTATTTGAATTTGGGTATTTCTTGAGTTAATTAGTTTGATTTTGGGATTGTAGGATTAGTTTGAATTTGGGTATTATTTGAGTTAGTTTGATTTTCGAATTTTTGGACTAACTAGAGTTCGAATTATTATTGAGATTTTAGGACTAATAGTTTGCATTTGGGATTAGGAATAGCTAGCTAGTTTGAATTTAGGATTTTAGCACAAGTTAGATTTTGGAATTTTAGCACTAGTTTGAATTTATGATTTTAAGACTAGTTTGAATTTGGAATTTAGGACTAATTTGAATTATATTTGAGATTTTAGGACTACTAATAGTTTGAATTTGGGATTTTAGCACTAGTTTGATTTTTGAATTCTAGGAGTACTTTGAATTTGTGATTTTAAGACTAGTTTGAATTTAGACTTTAGGACTAATTTGAATTATATTTGATGTTTTAGGACTAATAGTTTGAATTTGGGACACTAGCTAGCTAGTGGATTTGAATTACAACTTAATTAAAACTTATAATTAATTATAACTTGAATTTACTATAAATTAAACTTAATTAGGAATATGAACTTGAAATGTTGTTGACTTTAATTTATTAGAACTTAATTTTTATTCTTATTAGAACTTGAATTTTATTTGAACTTAATTAGAATTTTGTAGTACTTGAAAATCTTATTGACCTTAATTAATTTGAACTTAATATAAATTAATTAGAACTTTATTAAACTTAATTAATTTATAATAACTTGAAAACTTAATTAGGAATTAATATAAACTTAATTTTGAACTTAAGTAGAACTTGAACTTAATTTGAACTTAATTACTTAGTATTCATTAATTAATTAAGCTTTAACTTTGTAGATCTTGAACTAATTGAACTTAATTAGAATTTGAATATATAACTAATTATTGGATTTGCACTTTATATATAACTAATAACTTTTATAATATGAACTTTAATTTAGAAATTGAACTTGAAGTTGGTCTTGAACTTGAATTTATAATTAATTAGAACTTAATATTAAACTTAATTAATACTTTGGACTTAATTTATAATAACTTTGACTTAATAAGAATTAACATAATTAATACTTTGGACTTAATTTATAATAACTTGGACTTAATTTATATTAACAATTTGATATATGTAGTAAAATTATTATTAAATTTAATTTATAATATAATTGAATATCTATATTTTGTAGATGGATCGTCGTTTGTGGATGTATAATATTCATTATGAAAATGGTGTTGGTTTGAAACCTGAGTTTATTGACGATGTTAGAGATTTTATTGAACATACAATGACTCTTGACATTTTCAAGAATAATAGATTGGTTAGGTGTCCTTGTAGTGCATGTAAGTGCTTAAATTTTTTTAAAACCAGATACAGTTATGGTTCATTTGTACGGTAATGGATTTAAGCCTACATAATTTGTATGGATTGATCATGGAGAAAGAGATGGATTGGATGATATGTTTTATAATTCGATACATGTGATGAATATAATATGCTTGCACCACATGGCCAAATTATTGTTGAACAGGACAGGGTTGAGCATGATAGGGTTCATGAAATGATCAATGAGGCTTTCAGGGTTCAAGGTGGGATGGACCCGAACAATATTTTGATGAAGCTCCTAATGAAGAAGCAAGACGCTTCTATGATAAATTAGAAAAGTCTAGTCGTCCACTATGTGAAGGGAGTCCACATTATGCCTTGTCAGTTGCGGTTAGATTAATGAATATTAAATCAGATTGGAATGTTTCTAATTCGACTATGGACTCAATGGTTGATCTATTGGGTGAACTAGTTAATTTGGAGTTTAACATACCTAAGAACTTCTATCGCGTTTGGTTTTCAAGTTAGGATTGACGTATGATAGAATTCATTATTGTGTTAATGGCTACATATTGTTTTACAAGACTGATAGTGAATTAGAAAATTGTAAGTTTTGTGGACATTCTTGTTATAAGAGGACTCCGGCTGGAAAGATGGTCCCAGTTAAGTCGATGCATTACCTACCTCTTATTCCTAGGTTAAAGAGGTTGTATGCATCATTGAGGTCAGCCCCACATATGAGATGTCATCGTGAATATAGAAAGCTGTCGAATGTCATGTCTCATCCATCTGATGGTAAAGCATGGAAGCATTTTGATAATGTATATCCTGATTTTGCTAGTCAACCAAGAAATGTTAGATTGGGGTTGTATGAAGATGGCTTCACACCATTCTCTAATGTTGCTTCACCTTATTCATGTTGGCCGGTATTTCTTACTCCGTATAATCTTCCTCCTGAAATGTGCATGAGCAGTCCCTACTTCTAAGTTGTGTTATTCCAGGTCCTCGTAATCCAAAAAGTTTGATTGATGTCTATGTGCAACCATTGATAGATGAGCTCAAATAATTGTGGTTTGAAGGCGTTTTGACTTATGATATATTACCTAAGCAGAATTTTGTTATGTGTGCTTCTTTAATGTGGACTATTAGTAATTTTCCTGCAAACAAGATGTTATCTGGTTGGATGAGAGCTGGAAAGCTATCATGTCCGTATTGCATGGAAAGTAGTAAGACATTAACTTAAAAGCATGACAGAAAAAATACATGGTTTGATTGTCATCGTTAGTTCTTGCCAATGGACCATGAGTTTAGAAAGATGAAAAATGCATTTAGGAAAAATAAAGTTGAAAGTGACCCCACCTCCATTACTCATAAGGCATCAAAATTGAGAGAGAGTTTCTCAATTACCTAAAGTTACAGAAGCTTCACCTTCTAGATTTCCTAGATATGGTGTTAAACATAATTGGACCAAATAAATCATATTTTGGGAGTTGCCGTATTGGACAATCTACTACGACATAATCTTGATGTGATGTACATTGAAAAAACTTATTTAGACAATTTGTTTTACACAGTGATGGATGTTAATGGTAAGACAAAACACAATCCAAAAGCTAGAATGGACATAAAGAAATATTGTAGGAGAATTGAGTTATGGCTGCATGAATTTCAAAATGGTAAAATAGTTAAGCCCAAAGCCAACTTTTCATTCACATTGGATGAAAAATGTGAAATTTGTGAGTGGGTTGAAAATTTGAGGATGCCAGAGGACTATACTTCAAATTTAGGAAAGCGGGCATATATGAATGAAGGAAAATTGATAGGTATGAAAAGTCATGATTGTCATGTGTTCATGGAAACTTTAATTCCTATCGCTTTTAGCCATCTACCTGAAAGGATATGAAAACCAATCACAGAGATAAGTCTTTTTTTTTAAAGATTTGTGTTCTGGAAAGTTGTTGGAGAGTAGTTTAGACAGGATGGAAGAAAATATTCTTGTTATTACTACTAAGTTGGAGAAGATATTTTCATGTGGTTTCTTTGATGTGATGGAGCATCTTCCAATTCACCTTGTACAAGAGGCCCGCCTCGGAGTTTCGATTCAAACAAGATGTATGTATCCATTTGAAATATTCACTAAGTGATATATATTCACCAAGTCTTTTATTAACATAATACATATATACATGTAGCAAAATTGGCATTTCCAAGCAAACAATTAAGCAAAGGGGAAAGATCAAAGGATCAGTTGTTCAAGGTCATATTGGGAGAGAAACTGGTGATTTTTATTCTTATTACTATGGTGATGATGTTTCATGTAGGAGAAACAGGTCCAGTCCCAATGATGAAGGCGATATTGATCTTTTATTTCCACCGAAATCAATTTTTAATCAAAATGGTCGAGGATCTAAAAAGCGTGGAAAGCAAGGCTTCACTAATATGGAAATGCAATTAGCTGTTACACATATTTTGCTTAATTGTCCAGAGATTCAACCATATCTCAAGTAACAGTTAAAAATATGTTATCAAATTACATACTAATAAGTGTTCATTAACTAACAAAATACTTGATTGTAAAAGTTAACAAGCTATGTAAGTGTGCAATCACTAAGTATTTAATAATATATTCATGTTATACTAAATTATATTATTTGAAATAATAATCACGTAGGTTTACGATGAATACTCAAGTGTCCAATATTTGCAATTAGTGAAAAAAGTAGCACTTGGACCTGAATCTGAAGTACTGACAATGAATAAGTATTGTGCCAATGGTTTTAAGTTTCAAACTGAAGAAGTTTCTAAGAACAAGAAAAAAAAATAGAGGTGTCTACATACAAGGTGATGTTGATGGTACTGGTCAAACTATTGAATATTATGGTGTCATTCATGAGAATATTGAAGTGAGGTATTCAGGTTAGCTTAAGAAGAAGATTGTATTGTTTTGGTGTGAGTGGTTTGACCCATCATATGGAGGGACAAATGTGGACCATCAACATACTATAATAGAAGTTAAGCACACAAGGAAAAACAGAACTTATGATCCTTTTATTATTGAACAAAATGCTAAACAAGTGTAGTACGCTTTATATCCATTGCGTAGAGACAAAGCTGATTGGTGGGTTGTTATAAAAAGTAATCCCGTGGGAAGAACTGAAATTGACAATGTCTTAGATGTGGCGTATCAAAAATATGTTGGAATTGTTCATCAACAAGTTGATATTGAATTGGAAACCACACTACAATATCCTCAACACATATTAGAAGAAGTATCTGATAATGAGATACTGAATGTTGAGGAAGAAATATCCGAGAATGAGGAAAATGAATCATTTGATGACGAAGAATGGGACGATACTGAAAATGAAACGACTGAGGAGGACGAATGGGAGAATGATGGAATTGAAACAATCGAGGAGGAATAGTAGTTGAATGAAAGCTAGTATATGTAAGTTAATTTATTTTGCTAATTTTATTTAATTTACTATTTTAATATATTATGCAAATTTGCATACATATGTCATCAGGCGGTGACGGTGATAGACATCGCGAGTATCTTAGAGTTAGCCAGACTAATAAGGCTAAAAGATGAAGTCAACTAGGAGACCCATAGATCTTGAGGATAATCCAGGATATATTTCTTCTGCGCCAGAGCGCATCAGTCATGATACTAATTTATTTGTTGTTCCATTCGATACGGTGGATCCTCGACAATATTATCCTAATTACCGTCAATCAGTCGGTGCTTCCTCTACTTCACAGTCATTGCCTCCACAACACTACGAGGACATACCTTTATAGGCAATTCATCGATCATGACCCTTATCGGCATGTAGGATATTGGATGGTACTCCATCGTCCACAGGTACATCTCCTCAGTTATCTGCCATGAGGATTAATGATTCTAGTAGCAAGCAGTCATATGTTATGGCTGGTACGCCTCCATTGACTCAGCGTTTTGTGCATCCTAGTGTATCACCTTCATCTACAGCTGGACCTAGTGCTACACCAGATGTTGAGATGCATACTCTAGCTCTTGGCCAGAATGACAGACTTTGTAGAGTCATGACTGAGCCGGATGGATCATCGTAAGTTTGTTTTATTATCTATTTGTTAGTTTATTTTATTTATTTCTTATAATTTAATATATTATTCATGAACTAACATATTTATTATGTGTTTTTCAGGTGGCATCATGTTAAGGATGCTACCCAGGCTTTAAAAGACTGTGTTAGAAGACTTTATCACACATGCTTATCACTCCTGGAGTGAGATTCCAAACAGTATATGCCAGGCAATGTTTAATGAATTTAATTTATATATTTTTTAGTTAAGTTTGATAATTTTGGTATACTTTACTTTTTTTTACTATCGATCTAATTAACGCTATTCAATTTTTTTCCAGACTATGTGTACTTGGGAGTCGAGGTACAATTTGGTCATTGGCACCATATTTGAGAGGAGGGCATCTGCGAGATTGTCTAGCTAGCTAAAGAAATTTTGGGATACTAATCAACTTTCGGGTTGGATGTTGCCTCATGTTTTTGATGATTTGCATCTGTATTGGAACATAGATAAGTTTAAGGCAATTTTCGAATAAGCCACAAAGGATAGAGGCAGTCTTAAGGGTGGCTCATTGCACACCGGAGGTGCAAAGACAGTTGGAACAATTACAAGAGATGGTAAGTTCAAATTCAAAGTTTTAAATAAATAATTAGTTGATTCGTATATATCGTTATAAATTTCAGTTTTTATTTATAGAAAGAAGAATTGAGACACACTCCCATTGAACCAGAGGTTTTCAAGAAGACTCATGTGAAGAAGAAAGAAAATGAGTCGGATCCAGATGTGTGGGTCGATGCTGAGAATCTAGATAGTTCGGTCCAAATGACCCCTAAACTGTCCACTCAAATTTGGAAAGAAAAAGTGGTAGGGGGGACACACAAAGGTAGATTATATGGTCTAGGATCTCGAAACGATGTAAGATGACTCCAGTCAGGCTTAGAAGGTATTGGATCGTCATGTCAAGCCGAGGTACTTGACGGTGTTCAGATTGCTGCTACGTCGGCTCAAATAGCACAACTTACATCGGCACTGGCAGAGTCGGAGCGGAGAAGAGTAGCTGAACAACAAAGCATGATCGCAACCGTTGAGAAAATCAAAGAACAAGTGATGAACCTCGCTCGTCGTCCTATTACATCTTCTCCTGCCGAGGACACCGACGACGACAGTGACGAGGATGATGATTTTGTAGATCGCACTCCCTAGTTGTTTAGGTTTCTTTTATGAACTTTTTGAAACTAATTTTCAATAACTTTATAAGTTTTTGTATTGTGATTTAGATATTTTTGGAGATTGATTTAAGCTTGAGGTTTTATATGTTGTGTGATGTTTAAATTATATTGTTTGATAGAGCTAATGAATATGAATTGAATTGAATTGATATGTGTTTGCAGGTGGGCAGCAGAAGTTGCCAGTTTCTGCTGTAAAAAAATTGCAGAAAAAAACGACGGACAGGGTGGTTTTGTCCGTTACTTTTTTGCATTATTTTTTTAAATAAATCCAGAAAAGCGACGGACAGTGTCCTTTTGTCCATCACTTTTTTGAGTATTTTAAAAAATTAATTTCTAGAAAAGAGACAGACAGTGACCTTTAGTCCGTCGCTTTTTTGAGATTTTTAAAATATCAATTTCTAGAAAAGCGAAGGACAGTGTCCTTTAGTCCGTCGCTTTTCTGAAATTTTAAAAATATTAATTTTCAAAAAAGAGATGGGTTGCGTCGTTTATTGGAAATAAAAAATAAATAAAAATATAAAAGAAGCAACTGACTCCATCACTTTTGTTAAAAAAGAATTCCTGAAAAAATAATCAAAAAGCGGCACAATCCATCGCTTTTTAGCGACGCTTCCGTCGCTTTTTGAAAAGCGTCAAGCCAAAAAGCGACGAACATGATTGCGTCACTTTTCCATCGATTTTGACCAAAAAATCGACGTAGTTTGTCGCTTTTGGCCGTTGTTTTTTGATAGTTTTTTAGTAGTGATTTTTACATTTGAAAATTCATTAGTTTCACATTTGGTAGCTTTGATGACATACTTTTATACTTCAAAAATTGACATGACACTATAAATCAGATAAGTATTTTGATATGTATAAATCAAAATCTTGGTTAAATAATGAATAAACAAATACCATCCTATAAAATGGACAAACAAAGTAGGAAAATAATATTCTTTCTTAAATTATAAACCAACCAATATATTCATATAAAATGCAACTTGAGTCCAATAAAGTCTCCCATATTTCTTTCAACATGAATTATTCAGCAAAGTTCATGCTCACTCGTACACATATCTTGTCTCAAATTTTCAAAGTTGAATAAGGCCAAATGGCTTGAACCTTTTCTTTCCATCCTTCAAAGGTGTTGAATATTGTACTTTTTTTTTGTTCATTTTCTTTTTTTTAAAGAAACCTTAGTTGAGGAATTGGAATGAATAAGAAGTTGTGTTAATGATTTTAAATCATTTATGGTAGATTTTGATGGAATTGAACACATAAGTTAGTTGATTAGAGGTATTGAGTGGAACTTTCTTCCCGAAATTAAGGGCAAGATAAGTATATACATACTAAACATTTGATTTCTTCCATTATATTTTCACAAATAAATTACATGTAGAAGAAAGTTGTCCGTATACATTTGAAAGTCACTTCAAATGACATAAAATGACCGACCTTATGATGTGTTACGATTACTTGTTTATGTCAAATTAAGTGTACGGCTAAGACTTCGTTTAGATTAATTTGATCACATCCGAAAGAGGCAGCCAACCTCCTAACTATGTGGGCCACAATGATTATGTTTAGCTATCTCATACTTGTATGTGCTAATATTTGAGGTGAGAGAGAGATCGATATTTCTTGGAGTGTTTTTCAAATACTCACTAGTCACATGCGCAGGGCCATTATGTGTAGATCATTATTTTAATGTCACGACCCTAATCCTCTGTGAGTGGCACCCACATTAATTCTTCAGTGGGAGAGCAAACTATCAACCCAAGCTTAATCGACAATCACTTAAGAATTAAGTCATGATCTAAATACTAAGGAAATAATCTTAAAAACAATCAAAAGAGAGAGTTTCCATAAACTCACCATCCAACAACGATAACCAATGTGGAAATAAGAACTCCCTAGAATATGAAAGTCATAGTACCAAAATATATAACAGTCTAGGATGGGGATGCAACCCCAAAAACAAGAATGAAAACATAAGTATAGAATGTCTGAGTCTGAATAATGGATTAACAAAATAAAGAGGAATCCATAGTAGTCCGGAGGAAATGGCTCACCCTTGGATATAGATTTTGTGGTCTCTTAGTTGAGGTTGCGAAGCAGCCGCCTGGAGATGTCGCTTACTCAATAAAGAGAGAGAAAACCCAGTATTAGTACACAACAACAATGTACTAATAAGATTATTAGCTAGTTCCAATAAATAAAATATGAACATGCAACCACAGCACAGTAAGAATATAAAACACAATTACCATAAAATATAACATAGTTCGGAATCTGTATACATAAAAACATTAATTATCACAATACAACAAGTCAACTTGGTTCTCTCACGGAACCCACTCATATATACTTTTAATGTACTGACATGGTACTGAATCCCAAGTTAGTCTAACGACGTGGAACCAATCCTAAGTTAGTGTGTTGGCGTGGTACATGATCTCAAATTAGTATACCGACATGGTACATGCTCCAAATATTAGTGTACCGACATGGTATCCGATCCCAATCGTCAGCACACTGCAAAACCACAAATCACATTAAATCACCTATGTACATTCATGTAACACATTCATTATATGCAATTGACAACATCATACATACCACATTATGACTTTTCAACTTCCCTAATGATGTGTGATGCATTCATTACTAACTATACAATTAACAAGCACATATAACATAAACGGAAAAACAACAACCATCACCTACCTCAAATAAAGACCTGAAAAATCTAACGAACTGAAGCTTCCCCTTGGTTATGATTTTGGCTTGTTCTTTGTTTAAACAATAATAAAACAAAATAATCAATAAAAGATTGCCTAAAATAATCTAGGTTGTCACTCAATCCTTACCCTAGGCCATTCCCATGACATTATACCCATCAACAATTCTTTCAACCATTACTTAAGATAAAAACCTTTCCCTCTAGATCAACAACCTAGATTCTAAATATTCAAAATCAAATTACAAGTTGGGGAAGTAATTAACTCACCTTTGTGAAGAATAAGATGGAAAAACTGAAGAAAATTGCCCTATATTGCCCTTCCCAGTTCCAAGAATGAAGTTATAGAAAATAAGAGGTTTTTGGGACTTTTCTGAACAAAACCCTGACTAACCCTACTATAGGGCCAACCCTTTAAGCAGCGTTGCCATAGCAGCCCACCCACTACAGTGAGAAATATTTCATCCCTCTATAACAGCGTGACTGTAACACCCCTAAATGCTAATAAGAATTTGTATATTGATTTACCGTTGTTAAACAATTTCAATATGGGTTACTCTCATTTTGGGGAACTTTAAAGTTGTTAAAGTTGCTAACTTGCTTAACATAAAGTGTATAGGAATGGATGGAATTGTGTTGGGATATGTACATAATATTCTATCCTAATCGTGGGTAACTAAATGGTGATGAGGCATAGACATATAAATATGTATTTATGCATTTTTGGGCAGCACAATAAAAAGAATTTGGGCAGCACCTTGGCCAACCAGCTGTCCAAAGTGATAACTATCACTTGTGTGTCTATATATTGACCCTTTCCTAGGGAATTTCGGTTCCTTGAAGACAAACACCCTTAGAAACTTGACTTAACCTTTTTTTCATCAAAATCACAAGAAAAAAACCTTGGTCTTTTGGCTGAAATTCAAAGAGACAATCTGCCTTGTTGGTAAGTGCTGGAATTTATTTCTGAGCTGGGTAGTGTTTGATAATTCGCGTATATCTTGGGTTTTATAACTCCTTTTTGGGTGAATAAATATTTTTTGGAAAGCTCATTCATGTATCTACAACTCTTATGTTTATGTAAAAGTCTAATTTAGCTTTTATGGATGTGAAAACTGGGACGCAACACAGGACAAGTTCTGTCCAGATTTCTCTATTGTTGTAGCTGAGTAGGTTGTGTTACGTTTAGAATATCTCATTCTATAGAACACCGTTTTGAGTAAATAAATATGATTTGGAAAGATGATTCATGTACCTACAACTTTTATGTTTATGTGAAAATCCAATTTAGCTGTTATGGACTTGAAATTTGGGACGCAACGCGGGACAAGTTTTGTCCAGAGATTTAGAAACCCGGTAGGAACCACTGTTAGTGTATTGATGATATCTTTTTGTACAAAATGTATTTTTTGGTGATTCTTATTGCGTTGCAATATTAAGATATGTATCTACAACTTTCATGAAGGTTAAAAAGTCTATTTTCACTGTTTTCCTGTTCATATCTAAGTTACAACATGGGGTACTAAACTGGCCAGAATCACTGTTTTGAGAACAGAATTGTATCTGTGTGGGCTGAGCTTACTTATGATGATAATCCTATTTTATTTCGATATTATTGAGATATTAGGAATTAAATAAGTTATTTAATTGCATTTTTAAGGTTGTATAGACTTGTGAACAAGTTGAGGAATTTGATATGTTGATTGATCTCCTGTTTAAGCTTGCGAAGTTTATTGGACTATTGCTACGCTAAAGTATTGAGGTTTGTGTATAAACTTGTACTTGCACTCTTGTAACGGCTGGTATATATGAAATTTGATCTTGATACCTCAGCTACCTCTTGTCACTTTGCATTGTCATGTTGGTATGATGCTTGTGTAACTCGCCCACTTGTACGGATTGTTGGATCACTTGGCACTCTTGTTGGGACTATGTCCTTCTTGTGGCTGTGGCTTTGTCACTATTGGTAGGCCTCTTGTTTCGGATCAATTGCCATCTTGACTTTGGATTTGTAGTTCGTCTTAGGAATGGAAGTTATCCACTTTAAGTACGAGCTAGAAAGCCATTTTTAATATGGTTCTTGGTTCTCTTGATACAGGGCTTCCGTTCTTCTTGATACAGGGCTTCGGTCCTTCTTGATACAGGGCTTCGGTCCTTCTTGATACAGGGCAGCGACCCTTCTTGATACTTGCTTATGTCGGGTGTGACGACATGAAGTATATGTGGGGCGAGCCTTGCTATTGAAATTCTTGGAAAATGGTGCTATGAGCTTCTTGACATTTGTATCTTTGAATATAGAACTTGATACTTGTTATCTATTGTTGACTTGATTTATTTATTATGCTTCAAGTATGATGCTCATTGACTTGGAAAAGGTAGCTTGGTGAATTTTGAGGATTCCGACCCTATAGTTTTTACACCACTAAGCTTTATGCTTAGCAATAGTTGTTTCTATCGTAGGGGCTGATCGAGAGAAGTGATGAAGATGGTCATGGACGATGGAAATTTTGAGAACCTTAAAGAAGATCACATTTGCATATAGGCATATATATTTGTATAAATGTTGGTACTTATAACCGATCTATGTGATGTATATTTGCATTCGATTTTGAAGCCTAACCATATCATGTCCATGGGTTGTAATCTAAGCATGGCTATATGTTTGGTTTATTTGGGGTGTGTACGCCAAAGCTTGTAATATATTACATGTGCTACTTGTTTGGAATGATCGTATGACGCATGAACCCGATTATTTTGGGTACTAAGAAGTTGATGATAAATCTTTAGGATCATTATTTACTTGTATGGGAACAATATATGCTTTAAAAAAAATTATTTAGTGATTTATTTGCGTATGGATTGGAAAAGGGTCACTACAGCGACATCCTCTATAATGGCTCGCACAGATACAGAACCTCATAATTCCTCCCTTAAACATCTATCTGGTAACACACCTTAGAATCTCAATATTCTAAGCTGACCTCTTCACGACAAATCTGATACCAAGAGTTTTACTTTCCCAAATTTGATTTTGAAAGGCGCTAATGATTCCTTAATTTTTTTTTTCTATTAGGAAATATAACCCAAGACTAGAAATATCACCCTACCCATTTTTGGATGGCCCTAAACCTTACGTTGTTCAGATTCCATCTAATGTTGGTCTTGCCTAAAAAAATCAACACACTAATCTGAAAGTTTTCTTGACCAATTTCTTCCATTATTGGCCTACTTATAATGACTAAGACAGATCATTACAATAAATAGCAATTTATCCATCATTCATTCCAGAGTGATCACAAAATAAAAACTAATTTAACTAGACAAAATGGTAGTACTTGAATCCTCGAACTAGTGAGGATATCTGTTTCGTATGTCTTTCTTGGTATTATAAGTAACATCATCAACCAAAAGATGTTTCCATTGGACCTTTACTAATATGATCTCCTTTGTCCTTAACTTTTGGACATCCTGATCAAGAATCGCAAGCAGTTCCTCTTCATAGTGTAAGTCTTAGTCTAACAAAATTGAGTCCTATTTGATGATATAATCTCCATCCCATGGTACTTTTTTATTATTGACACATGAAAACTGGGTGGACTCCATACAAGTTGGGTGGTAGTGCTAACCTGTAAGACACTGGCCCCATACTATAAAGGATCTCGAATGGACCAATATAACAAGGACTAAGCATACCCTTCTTACTGAACCTCATACCCCCTTCATTGGTGACACCTTCAACGACACTTGCTCGCCAACCTAAAAAGTTATATCCCTTACCTTATGGTCTTCATACTTCTTCTGCATACTCTAAGATGCCAACAAATTGGTTTGGATGCTTCTTACCTTCTCTTAAGCTTCCTATACTATATCAACCCCTAAGGGCTCTACAACACAAAACTCAAACCACCCTATAGGTGATCTGCATCCCCTCCCATATAGTGCCTCAAATAGGGCCATATCTATGCTAAAATGATAACTTTTATTATAGGAAAACTCATATAAAGGCAAGAACTGGTACAAATTATCTTTAAAACTAAGCACATATGCTCTCAACATGTCATCTAACACCTAGATAGTTAACTCTAACTAGCCATCCATTTGCGGGTGAAAAGTATATTAGAGTGAGTGGAGTGCATAAAGCTTCATGTAGCTTATCCCAGAATTTAGAAGTAAACTGAGTACCTTTATCAGAGATGATAGAAAGAGGCTCCTCGTGCAACCTTATTATCTCCTTAACATATATTTTAGCCAAATGCTGAGAGTTATAGTCTACCTTCAATGGAATAAAATGGGCTAGTTTAGTCAACTTGTTGATGATAACCCAGATAGAATCATACTTCCCTAAAGTCTTAGGGAGTCCCACTTTAAAGTCCATGACTATTTGTCATCACTTCCACTCATGAATGAGCATTCTCTGAAGTAGACCAACATGCCTTTGATGTTCATACTTTAACTGTTGACAGTTCTGACACTTGGACACATTCTACTATGTATTTCTCAATCTCAGCACACCCGGATGAATCGAATAACAAGAACCATAAGACTCTACTAACACACTCTATATAAAGTCACCAACCCGAGAAACACAAATCCTTCTTTTAAGATTAAGTACACTGCGTACATCTTGGGTAGCATTTGCAGTCTAGTTTCTCCAAGCATCATTTTATTCCTGAGTTTATTCAGTTCCTCATCCTCAAACTGTTTAGCTTTAATTTCCTCACAATAGTGGCAATACTAGCTTATACCTCACCTTTTTCTGAGATACTTAATTTCTTGAACATAGATTCTAGAGCCTAAATATCTTTAGCTAAGGGTCTCTTGGACACCCTAAAGCAAGCAAAACTACCCATGCTAACCGTCTTTTGGCTCAAAGAATCTGCCACCACATTGGCCTTACCGAGATTGTATTGAAGGGTCACATCATAGTCTTTTAACAACTTCATCCATATTCATTTTCTCAAATTTAGATTCTTTAGAGTGAACACATGTTGGAGACTGTGATGATCAATGAACGCCTTAACTTGACCCCATACAGAAAATACCGCCAGATTTTGAAAGCAAATATTACTACTGCCAACTCTAAATCATGTGTGGGGTAGTTCCTCTCATTGACCTTTAACTGTATGGAAGCATAAGCTATAAGATTCCTATCCTGCATCAACACAACACCGAAGACCGAATGTGAAGCATCACGTTAAACAATGAAATCCTTACTTCCCACTGGTAATTTTTGGATAGGGGCTATAGTTAGGAGTGTCTTGAAATTTTGAAAACTCTCTTCAAACTTGTCAAACACTCAAATGGAACCTTTATTGAGTCAATCTGGTCAAATGCATAGCAATAGAAGCAAAATTCTTAACAAATATATGGTAGTAGATAGCAAGACCTGCAAAGCTCCTAACTTTTATCATAAAACATGGACGGACTGAATTCTTAACAATCTCAATCATTTGGTGTTCCACCATCACCCTTTCTTTCGAAACCATATGCGCCAAGAAGGACACCGAAATCAAACTAAATTCATAATTGGGGAACTTAACATATAGTTTATGCCTTTACAGGATACCAGAACAATGAGAAGGTGCTATGCATGTCCTTTCTTTCTCTTGGAGTAAATTAGGTTATCATCAATCAATAAAGTCACAAAAGAATCCATGTAGGTCTTGAAGACCCTATTTATCAAACTCATAAAGGTTGTTGGTGTATTAGTTAATCTGAAGAACATTACCAAGAACTCATAATGCCCATATCGAGTCCTAAAAGTTGTCTTAGGTATGTATTCTTGTCTAACCTTTAGGTGATGATATCCAAACCGCAAGTTGATTTTTGAGAACACTGAAGCATCCTACAACTGGTCAAACAAGTTGTCTATGTGAGGTAAGGGATTCTTATTGCAAATAGTGACTTTGCTCAACTTGTTGTGCTCTATGCATATTCTCATAATGCCATCCTTTTTTTTACAACCAACACTAGAGCACCCCAAGACAATGCATACTAGGGCTAACAAACCCTTATCTAAAAGCTCTTGAAGTTAAGCCTTGAGTTTTCTCAACTCTATCGAGGTCATGCGCTATAGAGGGATAGAGATGGGATAAGTGCTTGACTCAAAATATATGCAGAAACCTATATCCTTATCTGGAGGCATGCTCGAAAAATATATAGGAAACACCTCTAGAATGTCTAAAACCATGGGAATGGACTCAAAGGAAGGTGATTCTGTAGTAACATCCCAGCGATGGGGTTGGTAGGCTAGACAACTCGTCCCCACCATCCTTCTAACACAAACGTAGGATATGATCTTTACTAGCTCAAGCCTGTACTCACCTCTCCCCTCTAGCTTATCCCAATCCAGAATCTCTAGAGACTATCTTAGAATTATAGTTCAAAAAAACATGATAAGAAGACAACCAAGTCATACACAAAATCACATAAAAAACCACTACATAAAAAAAAAAAAAATCAACCAAAGTCTGCAGATCTATAAACATCATAGAACAAGAATGGTACACATGGGTTACTGCCACTGACTCTCCAATTGAGGTAGCAACATAAATAGGGGCATTAAGCTTATCATAAGTCATGTCAAGTTCCAAATCAGTGGAACATGGATCAAATAAAATAGAATTCATCCGACCACAAACAAGAATAGTATATATTGTCATGATGTCCGATGCCTCGACCTATGTCCTACCTATAAATGAATAAAACTTAGCACTATTATCACTTTTGGCAACCCCTCATTTTGCTTGTGCCACTTCTCTCCCTGTATTACCATTTCCTCAGACTTCACGAGCTCATTGATTACCTTCTCACCTACCATATAGACGTTCTCTACCATTACAAACTCCTCCTATGAGAACTACAACTCTAAAATGAGGTTGTACTAGTTACCTATTGGGGGATATGGATATTCCCTCCTAAAGTGGATCACCTAACCATAAGTAAAGCATGCTCAATTAAGCAAAGGACTTCTTGACAATAAATAAAAGGTTCCTTAGCAACCCTAAGCCGAAAATTGTTGTGTGACCTCAGAATTTCCATCCATGTGAGTAATGTTGAATGAATTGGATAGATTGAAAGCACCGACTGACTAGACCCCTTAAAGTAGGAACCACTATAGTTTCCCACACACTTGGGCCTCTTAGATAAGGTCGTAACCAACCCAACTTCTCAAACACCCTCAATTTTCTTTACATAACCCATTACCTTATTAAAGCTCTTCCTTATGGAAGTCATGTAAACTAAATAAATCTGCAAGTGCATGTTAAGTCCCTTCACATAAAGGCATATCCTCTCCTCTTCAATGCTTATAAACTGAGTAGAATAATGGGACAAGTCATCAAATATAACCTCATATGATGCAACGAACATATTACAGTGTTTAAGGACTAGAAATTCATCCTTCTTCCAATATATCAGAGTACATATAACGTACTTCTTTAAGACCAATGCATGAAATTAAGTCAACAGAGGTAGGAGCGATGATCGACACTCCACATATGCTCTCCACCATCGCTTGGCATCACTTAGAAACTCGAAGGTGATAAATTCTACCCCCCCCCCCCCCCCCGCTTATAAATAGTACCCAACTTGTGAAGCCTCTCCTAGCAATCCATAATAAACTCATAAGCATCCTCGCTCTCTATACCATAAAACATTGGAGGCTTTAGCTTTAGTACCTAAATCTTTATCCATTTTGGGTGCCATAGCAGAAATAGGTTGAGTAGCTAGAACCCGGAAGACTGGTGATGCGGGAATGGATCCAGTGCCTACCAACCCACTAAGAATAGCCAATACTTGTTTGATAACTTTAAAATTCTTAAGGGGAAATCCCACACCCCTAATGTGTGCCTTAATTTCTGGTTCAACATCTTCCTCAACTCCTATTTCAACCATTCACCTCAACATGATTCTGAAGTAGGACAGGGGTTGTCGGTCTTAGATCAACTACTACTCGAGCTCCACCTCTAGAGAGTATGGGCCTACCTTCTCCCTACCCCTATGTTTGTCTCTTTCTCTACCTATGCCTCTGTCCACTGGTTCTGCCACCAAAATTGGTGCTCTAATTCTATTGTGCCTTGTATCTACCATTTGCGGATAGAAAAATGAGAAAGGTTAGATACAAAATTGGATCGCTAGATACCAACTGGAATCAAGTTATAACATAAAGAGAAAGAAGTATAGAGTTTTCCTAAAGTCATGTAACCTCATAAACAAAAGTAGAAACGTCTCAGTACCATCCCAAAAAACTCTACTAGACTATTTTGGTACGAAGAGACCAACAAACCTAGGGCTATGATATTAATTTGTTATGAATTTGAATTGTTGTGAGTGACACCCACACTAACTATACTAAGGGAGAACCAACTAACAACCCAAGCTTAACCGTACAACCACTTAAGAACTAAGTCACGCTATAAATATTAAGAAGATAGTCTTAAAAAGATTAAAAGAGGGAGTTCCCATATACGAACTAACCAACAGCGAGAACCAAACTAAAAACTCACTAGAACATGAAAGTCTCAGTATCAAAACATCTAAAAGTGTAGGATAAGGGATGAAACCCAAAAAAAAAAAAAGAATGAAAACATAAGTCTAGAATCTTGGAGTCCGATGAACTAAGAAGATAAGGACGAATCCATATCATCCCATAGGAATTGGCTTTCCATGGGGTTTGGATTTGGTGGTTTTGCAGTTAGTCACAAATAAGCCACCTAAAGATTCCATGTATTCAGCATAGAGAGAGAAAGCACAGAGTGAGTACACAACAGAAGTGTACTGGTAGGATCATCGATTAGTTCCAATATATGAAATATAGAAATGAAACCACAACAAAATAAGCACATAACACACAATTAACACATAATATAACATAGTTCAAAATCTATATACATAACAACATGAATTATCACAACACAATAAGCTAGTTTAGTTCTCTCATGGAACCTACTCATACAAAATATTAACATACCAGCATGGTATAAGATCTCAGGTTAGTGTACTGACATAGTACCCAATCCAAAATTAGTGTACCTTACATGGTACCCATTTCAAATGTTAGTGTACCGCATGGTACCCAATTCCAATAATCAACACACAACCCAGTCACAAATCATAAGAAACCACAACCACTAATGTATATTCATGTAACACATTCATTACGTGTGATTGAAAACATCATACATTTTACATTATGCCTTCTTAACTTTCCTAATATTTGTGTCATTCATGCATTACTAATGATATAGTTAGAAAGCACATATAACATATATGGGAAAATAACAATCATCACCTACCTCGAATCAAGACCCAATAATTCTAAAGAATTGAAGCTTCCTTATGAACTCCAGCTTGTTCTAGGTCTAAACAATAATAAAACAAAACATTCAATCAAAGATGGCCTAATAATATATGGGTTATCACCCAATACTAACCCCGGACCATTACCATGATCATTCTACCCATAAAGGGTTCTTTCAAATATTAGTTCAAGTTAAAAACCATTTCCCAAGATCAACAACCTAGATTCTAAAGTTAAGAATCAAATTACTAGTTAGGAAAGTAATTAACTCACCTTTGTGAAGAATTCAGTGGAAACATTGAAAGAAACTGACCTAAGTCACTCATCCCAGTCCCTAGAATGAAGTTACAGAAAGTAAGAGGTTTCAGGAATTTTCTGCACAAAACCCTAAATAACTCTGCTCTAACTGCCAAACCTGCCATTGTGGCACACTGCTAAAGCGTCCCACCTACTACAACAATAATTATTTAATCCTTCTATAGAGGTGTGAAACTCACTATAGTGGCTTGCAAAAAGACAAAATCTTGTAATTGCTTCCCTAAACCCACATTTTGTAGCACATCTTAGAATATTGATGTCCCAAGCTAACCTCCTCACGACAGTTATGATACTGAGAGTTTTACTCACTCGAATTCAATTATGAAAGGCATTATGAGTTCCTTAATATCTTGACTACTAGAAAATAGAATCCAACCCTATATATATCACCTCACCTATTCCCAAATGGCCCTAGACCTCACCATGCTTATATTCTGTCTAAGACTAGTCTAATCTAAAATTTTTGTCATTAATTGTAAAGCTTTCTGATTTGATTTCTTCCACCATTGGCCTACTCATAATGAATGAGACGGGTTGTCACAGTTAAAAAGTGGATTCTTTAAAAATAACTCAATTTCCAATTTTAACTTCAATTTCATTCAAAATTCTTTTCTTCAATTTCAATTAGTGATTTCAGATTCAATTTCATAGTTAGCGTCAGCTTATTGATTTAGAACATTTTGGTTATGCAAATTGATAAGTTTTATTCTTGAATTTATATTTGTCTGTATAGGCTATACTAGTATTTTTCTTTAACTTTGGGGGTGGTCAATGACACTTAACTTATTAGTATCCTTCAAAGGCACTTAGCCTGTTTGAGCTTGCCACATCATATGATAGGTGTTGAATGTGTATGTGACAAAGCATATGACTATGAACGTCATTTTTAGACTCAAGGGCAAACTTCATTTTGTCCTAATGATTGTAATTTTTTTCAAATTGTTATCATCTTTAGATAGTATTATCATTCCTAGGGAACAATCGTTAGTTA
Organism: Solanum bulbocastanum; assembly: GCA_037074985.1. Taxonomy (NCBI): domain Eukaryota; kingdom Viridiplantae; phylum Streptophyta; class Magnoliopsida; order Solanales; family Solanaceae; genus Solanum; species Solanum bulbocastanum. Next base: position 8,189,618 of record CM073604.1, read on the forward strand.
GATGCTCATGACCTACTAGTGGGCTTTAACATTAAAATATGTTAGCATTTGATATACTATTCACCATTCACCTAATTAAATTTAAATATTATATGAATAGATATTTGATTGTTATATCTCACAAAAACCATAGTCAACTAGCTAATGGTTTACTCGACAGTTATATTGGGTGCTAATCATAGACCACCAAGTTTGGGTACATGAAAAGTTTGTATCAACGAAATCAAATTTAGGGATCCTAAACAATAATGAATCTTATTTTCTAGAGTGTTACATATTAGTGTGTGATGAGTCCACAAATTGGACTCATTTAGGGCCATATTTTGAAAGAATTAGTGTTCTCAAATGCATATTTTGTCTCAATATCTGATGAAAACCCTTAAGTTTCAAGTATTTGAAGTTTGAGGGAAAGCATGGACACTACTTAGCGAAAAAGGAACAAAAGTAGCTGAAAGAACGAATAAATAAAGATCTGAGAATCACCGAACTCGTTCGGTGAGTCGCCAAAAGGTCTTATCCTGGCCTTTTGTTCCAGCGTGCTGAGCCCTAAAGGAAAGGATAAAATTGGCAGTGAAAAGAAGCAGTCGGCATATCGTCGAGAAGTTCTGTAAAGCAATAATATGTCGCCTTATAATCCAAAACACGATACTGAAGGTTAACGCAAAACGAAGATGAACTAAACCAAAGGGTGGATAGCCGAGTTGATCAATGATTTCAACTAACTTCACCGAGTGATCTTTTGCAGCACAGATTTTTGAAAACTATAAATACTCGTTGAGAATTATTATTCTAGTATCGAATTTTTAGCTTTGAATAGTAATTTTTCAGACTTTTCTTCTATTTTTGAGTTTTAAGTTTGGAGAGGGTTTTGAAGAACTTGAAGGTTCAAAGGATTTCAACTCCAAGATTTTGGACTTGGGTCTTGTGGATTCTTCACTCTTGACTTGTTTTGAGACTTAAATCTTCATACCCATTTGAATGCAAACTCATATTGGTATGAATTTCTATCTCTTATACATGTCTAGCTAAAACCCCAACTCTTGGGGTGTGATTTTGTGAATATGGGTTAGATTATCTGTTGAGTCTTGCTTGTTGATGATTTATTTGTTTTTTAGATATGATTTCGTTTAGTAGTTGTAGTGGAACTTAATGAAATTGTAGTTGCAAATACAATTTCACCTTTGTGTTTTCGGCTTGCTCGAGAGAGAGGTCATAAAACTAATACTACTAAAATTGATGGCCAGTGGGATTAGGTCAACATGAGGCTCAGCTCAAGAGAGTAAACCCTAGTACTTCTCCCACACACTCGGCTCGAGCGAGTGAGTGGGTTAAGCCAGAGGTTGTTCTTCATGCGGCAAGTGGGTGTCCGAGAGGAACCCATTTGATTCGGGGTAAGTTGCTCGAGAGAGAATTTACCCCCACTATAGTCTAGCCTAGTCACAAATATTCAACAGATTTATTATCAAAAGCATGTCCCCAATAGTTTAGTTTTTCCCGTATTCCTATAACATCCCAAGAAGCCTATTTCCTTGATTAGTACTCTTTGCATTTTAGCTGCTTTTGTTTACTTGTGACAAACCTCAATTCATAATTGACGCTTGCGTCACCCCTTAGATTTAACATGTTTGTATTTGAAAATGTTTTTAGCTATGAATATTTAAAATAAAATTTTATTTTTCTATTAATTCTCAAGCCCATTCTCTAGGGACTCGACCCTAACCCTTGGTTGGGTTACTTTTCTAATATACTATCATAGACACTTGCATTGAAAGTTATGTCTTGATTAAAAAAACATCAAAATAATGCCGCTGTCGATGAGTGGTGTTATTTAAGAATCCTTAGATTAGTAGAATTTTTGTTCTTCTTAGTCGTAGTTTACTCACTTGATTTTTAGTTTTGTTTTTCTTTGAAGCTGTTGATATAGACAAATGCCATGAGCATGGCTGAGGGAAATGGTAGCAACTCGGCTGAAACGAGTCTAGAAGTTGAGAGGGACTTCAAGTTAACTGCAGTAGTAACTTAGCTGAACGTGATGAACGGAAACAATATAGAGATAGGGAAAACAATCGTGTCAAGGACACACTCCAAATCATTCTCCAAAAGATCACCGAACAAGATCGAATGTTGGAAGAGATGAAGGAGAATATTGAAGTATTGAATCAAATGATTGGCTCCCATTTTAGATCGATCCAACTGATCAGGACACTCATAAGTTATGCAGTGCCTCTTCTTCACTCAAATGAACTATTGGGGTTACTTAGTAACACTAGGACCAACCCCACCAATGGAGAGTGAGTAAGGACTCGCGCCGTTCCACGACGTTAACTAAGGCGCTTCTTGGGAGGCGACCCAAGCTTTTAAATGCTTTTATAAATAATGGTGTGTTAGTGGTGCAGGTTTAAATGCTGAAAGTGTTTGGAAAATCATATTGGGGAGTAAAAGGTCAGTCGATGAAGCGCCAAAATGGTCGGTGTGCCCAATGAAGAATACTATTTGGACCTTCACTTTGACTGAAGGTCCTGTAAAAATTGGCGAGCACAGTGACCACTTGGCAGGTCACCGAGTAGACTGCGAGTGCGACTAATGTCGCCAAATGGGTGCGAATTAGACGGTTTATAATGGCCAAAAGACTTAGAATTTGAAATCCTTCACTTTCCCTCGCTTTTAAACTTCACAAACCCACACCAAGGTATTATCTTCAATATTTTTCTATTCCATTAGTATTTTAGTTGTTGATTGGTGCTCGAAACTAGGATTTCTTTGCCCCCTAGCTTTTCAATCATGTTTTAATCTGCATATAAGGTTGGTTTCCAAATTTGAAATTTACATTCAAAAATGTTGTACTCTTTTGCAATAATCATATCGTTTTGTTGTGTGTTGGGCCTCTCTGATAGAATTAGAATGCTTCAATGCCAATTTTCATTTGAAAATCTTGCCCGTATTATTTTGATTGTCAAATGCCCGTAATTTTTGTGCTTTTAAATGAATGAATTTACATTGAGTTGTGATTTCGTATCGTTTAGATTGATTGGGTGAAGTCTGAGTAACCTTCGTTTGTGCCAAGTGACAAAAACTGCTCAATGATAGATCGGGTGAGAACACTTTTAAGAGCAAATACCGTCAAATGGTTAAAATTGGCAAAACTGGGAAAAAATTTGAGCATCCCGGGGTGATGGGTAGTACAGGACTTGTGGGAATTTCATTAGTGCATGCTTTGATTTTGTTTTCGGGAGTTGTGGGGTTGAATTCGAGAAGGTGAATTAAAAATGGGTATGTTGAGTCATTCGGCAAGCTAGGTCGAGCTCGCTTAACCACTCTGTAGTTCGCCTAATGACCCCATCTCGCTTTTAAATTCATGATTTATGCGTTGTTTGATTTAGTAACTTTTGCTGAGAAACCTTTGGTCACCGAAAGCAGTCGGCGACTCGCCAAAAGTACTCTTGATCACACTTTGTATGCTCCCCTGAACCTCTGTTGCACTGTAACTCTTGGCGGACAAACCCATGATCGCCGACAGTAGTCGGCGATTAGCCGAAAGGGCTTTCCCATCACCGAGTTGTTATTATTTTTAAGTCAATCCCTTCAGCAAGCCCGACTTTGCTCTCCAAAGAGGTTCGATGAGTTGACGAATGGATTGGTGAGCCTGCCTGCAATAAATTTCCTATGTTTATGTTTGAATTTTCTCCTAATTTGTCCCGATCTCTTGTAGATATGGTACACACAAATATAACCACGCAACCTCAGAAGAAAGCACATGGCATAACCATAAATGAAGGGGGGTCAACTCTTCCAAAGAGGAGAGGAGAAGAACTCCCACCAGGAAATAAAGGCAAAAGGAAGAAACATATAGCTAGAAAAGGAGTAGCTATTGAAACCCAGGCTAATTTTTAGAACCAGAAGATGAGCAGCCTCTGATAAACCTAAGGGATGAACTTCAGGCCAAATCTCAGTCCACATCCACCAATATTCCCTCAACTGCCACCTCTCCGACAATAGACTCCATGCCAGTGCAGACACCTCCAGTGGCCCCTCCATTCCCTATCGTTCCTCCTCCTAGACTACTCAACAGACTGAAAGGTGAGGGGGTACGGACCATCCTTAAGGAGAAGTTATTATCTACGGAGGGCCTAAAAGGCAATCATCCCGATGTGATTAACACCCTTCGATACCATGAGTTTGAGCAGTTTACAAGGCCCCTAGGCCTTTACATTCCTTCTTGGGTTAGATAATTTCACACAACTTATAGAGAGTTGGTGCCCAAGAATAAGAAGAAGGCAAGTGAGTTTAGATCAATAAAGTCGGTCATAGTCAGAGGCAAGGAAGTTGAGTGCCACAACGAGTATATTAACATTGTATTGGGTATACCTCTACACTCTGCACTTCCCTACGAAGGGTTGCCTATTGTTCAATCCCTAGATTACCTGAAGGGTTGGCTGGCTCCTCTAATTTTTTATACCACCCCGAGGTGGATGGATGTAGGGACACCTATTGAGAAGAGGGACTTGAACATCGCTGCCAGGTTCTGGTTTGGTTTCATCAGCAGCACCATTATGCCATCACATAATGAGTCCATTTTTTGCCATTCTAAGAAAGCTAGCCTTGGTTCTATCATGTCCAGGAGGCGCATCGATCTGGGGTTGCTGATTTCACAAGATATAGCCATGAGGGCTACGCAGAAGCTGACTTCTCTGCCATTCCCAGTCTTGATCACGGATATGCCAGCTTGCTGGAGTACCACAGGACACTACGACGGATATTGAGGTCACCCCGTCTTTCTCCACTAACATCCGGCGTATTTAAGGCCAAGTTCACACAAGAGGAAGTTGACAAGGAGAGAGCAACTCTGAAAAATCTCTTCGAAAGTTGATGTTGACTCGTTACCAGCAGAAGCACCTTCATCTACTCTGGCCTCTAAGCCTTCAGGTACATCCGTTCCATCCTCTTCTTCACAGGTCCTAGGTGCTTCTTCCTCCTTCCAGCCTACCAAGTTTACTCGGGCCATGATCCTGAAGATGGGACAGTTGGCCTATTCAGCATATGTGAGAACGATTCGATTGGAGAGATCCATTTTAGGGATAAATGATAGTGCTATCTTGGCTGCACTGACCCCCCTTAGGGCCTCTGTTGATGATCTAACTACTAGAGTTGCTCCTTGTCAGAGCAGACAAGGGGGGATATTCGAGGCATTGTCTTTAAAAGCTGAAGTATCATATTTGAGGAAGGACGTAGACTATTTGAAGTCTACCAACTTCACTTTATTTATGCAGGGTGCAGACGATGAGGATCATCCTGAGACCTTGGGGATTCCTCCGGCTACCACCGGAGATGTCCAGAGAGGTGGCACAATAAATGAGGAGTCGAATGCAAAGACTGATGAGGAGCTGATAGCAGTACATAAGTAAGAGATGATGGAGAGCCGAGAGTAGAGCATATTAGGAGATTTGTCAGATATTGTGGGGACGATTGTGCAGCTGGTGATCTAGACATCGCTGACTGAGACGTCCACAACAACCCCTAGTGGATCTGGCACTTTTATTCCCTCTGAGGTGACTCCGGGCACTGATGCCCAAGTTCATACTGCTACACCGGGCACTGAGGCCCTGATAGATTGAGAGACTGCATACACAAGACTTTTCTTTACCTCTCTCTATGTCTTACTTACTTTTATTTTTGGATACTTTTATTCACATTTGAGGACAAATAATTTTTTTTTGTGTTGGGCTGAGGCCCACCTTTGTGCATATTCATTTTGGTCTTATATTTTAGGTTGTAAGCTATTATTGTATTATTGCACTACTTTGCGTGGATGTTTGAGCTTATGGCTCCTTTTGTTTTAAATTGCAAAATGATTTTGACCCGTCCAAAAAATTTTTCCACCTCTCATGTGTTGAATGTAGTTGTTCTTTTATAAAATTTAAGTCTCGTTCTGATCAATATCATTGAATTGAATAGTACTCTCAATCAAACAAACCTGAATGCGCAGCTACGATGAGGCCAAATGAAGTTGCATTAACAATATGTGAACTCTTTGCATCTCGTTATGACTAGCCTAGTATCAAATTAAGTCGCTTGTGATGATCATTGCACACTCTCGAAAGTGTGGAGTCTTGTTTGACTGTAGTGTCAATGCCTAGTGTGATGAGCTTACTTTGAACCATGCATAATAAATCTTAGAATTTGCCCCGTTAGTCTGGTCAACTAAGTGATGATATCTCTTGATAAGATCTTAGAAGAGTATGAGTCAATTTGACATATACCTCTTTTGTGACCTACCTTGTGAGTGTATGAACTGCTTTTGAACACCCCTTGAGTCTTATCTTTCTTTGGAAAAACTTGATGAAATCGTAACCTTTCTTTATCTATTACCCATAATCCTAATGAAGTTGTGGTTAGTTGAATAGCCAACTTAGGCCAAAAGCCTAAGTTGGGGGTGTGGTGAAAAGAAAAGGCAAATCAAGAAGTGCAAAAAAGTCCCTCTTATCCATGGTTTTGAGAAAACTCCATAAAAAGAAAAAAAAAGAAAAGAGAAAGAAAAAAAATGGATGAAAAAGAAATTTGTGGAATAAAGTACAAAAGAAATGGGGTTCCCAAACAATCCATAGAAAGGGAATAATAGAGTGACTTAGAAGCACTAAAGGGAATGATGAAGGAAAAGGAAAGGAAGTGTTGTGAGCACCACATTTCATGAGAATGAAAGTCACTGAGCCTATATGACCATGCCCATGCCCATGCCCATATGAAAGTCACCACATTGGACTTGGGTCTTATGGATTATTCATTCTTGACTTGTTTTGAGACTTAAATCTTTATACCCATTTGAATGCAAACTCATATTGGTAAAAATTTCTATCTCTTATACACGTTTAGCTAAAACCCTAATGCTTGGGGTGTAATTTTGTGAATATGAGTTAGATTATCTATTGTTCTTTCTTGTTGATGATTTATTTGTTGTTTAGATGTGATTTCGTTTAGTAGTTGTGGTGGAAGTTAATGAAATTGTACTTGCAAATACGATTTCACCATTGTGTATTCGGCTTGCGAGAGAGAGAGGTCATAAAACTAAGACTACTAAATTAATAGCTGGTGAGATTGGGTCAACATAAGGTTCAACTCGAGAGAGTGAACCCTAGTCCTTCTCCCACACACTCAGCTCGAGAGAGTGAGTGGGATATGGCGGAGGCTGTTCTTCATGCGGCAAGTGGGTGTTCGAGAGGAACCCATTTGATTTGGGGTAAGTTTCTCAAGAGAGAATTTTCCCCCCACTATAGTATAGCCTAGTCACAAATATTCAAGAAATTTAATGTCAAAAGCATGTCCCCAATAGTTTAGTTTTTCCCGTATTCCTATCACATCCCAAGAACTCTATCTCCTTGATTAGTACTCTTTGCAATTTTGTTGTTTTTCTTTACTTGTGACAAACCCCCATTGATAATTAACGCTTGTGTCATCCCTTAGATTTAACATGTTTGTATTCGAAAATGTTTTTAGCTATGACTAATTAGAACTAAATTTTATTTTTCTATTAATTCTCAAACCCACTCCATTGGGACTCGACCCCAACCATTGGTTGGGTTACCTTACTATTATACGATCGTAGACACTTGTATTAGAAGTTGTGTCTTGATTACGCAAACATAACTGTGTTGAATGCCATGTCTAATACTCAAGTAGTGACCCATCTAATGTTATGGATGATTATAGCCATAGTACCCCTATTAAAAGTTGCATAGCGAAATGAGTTATTTAGAGCTCAAGATATGGATAATTTAAAATTAGCATCACATGTTTTAAATCGTTGTTTACTATTGTTGTATTTCACTGTTGTCAATTAAAATGTGAGCTAGTGATCTAGGCCTCTCCAAGGAAGTTCTAAGATTCTAATTGGGTCTATATCAAGTGTTGTGTTTGTTGTCGCAATCATTTTTATGTCTTGATGTCTTGTGACTAAAATTTGTGATGTGAAATGGTGATTGTTTGGTAAGTTTCCTAATGTATTGGTTAAGGGGTATTTTGTTGTAACGGAAGTCTTGTGGTCATGTGCTCACCATAGCAAGGTGGGGTCAAACAGCATGGTTCACCACAACAAGGTTTTCCTTGCCACATCGATTTTGCTGTAGTGAAGGTGGTGCTTCACTAACTTATGTTTCAAGTCAATTTTCACAAATCTTCCTCATAACATAAAATGTTCGAACCAAAGCACTCCTTAGACCACTTTCAAGGTCCATGTCTAGTTCCTCTCTTGAGATAAGACTTATTCATTAGTTTTTTAGTCTCGTGATTTGACATCATCCTAGAATCGAAGGGAGTAATCTTAATGGATAATTATGGGTTAGAACCCTAGAACTTATCAATTTTGTTGGAAAACTAAATATTTAGAATGAATGTTTGGTGATAGAATGCATGAAGCTAGCTTGAATGCTAGACTTGATACATAGGTCATTCAAAAGAGAGGAAATTTCTTGTATCTTGGGTCTATAATCCAAGGAAATAAGGAAATTGATGATGATGTTTCCTATCATATTGGTTTTAAGTGGATGAAATGAAGGATTACGTCTATTGTCCCTTGTGATAAAAAAGATGTCATTTAAATGTAAAGGCAAGTTCTTCAGAGTTATGGCTAGAGTTACTATGTTGAATGGAGTGGAGAGTTGGTCATTTGATAAAGCTCAAATGTCTTCCTTAAAACTAATTAAATGGACAGTGGTCGTAGTCAATAAAAACCCAACGAAGAGTCGCCGTTGAATCCCATAGGGAATGGTATATTGTAGAGAGTTCTTATCAAGAAATTTGGATCGTAAAATTGCTCATTTGTAATAGTAAGAACAAGTAGGTGGATGATTCCACCAATTTTTAAAAAAAGATTTCGTTATCGATTGTCACAGTTAAACTATAATTTCAAAGAATTTTTTAAGAGTTTACAAGCAATATAGGGGTGCGGGGATTGGAATCCAATGTCACATAGGGGTAATTGTGTTGCTTTATAGTTATGAACATTCATAAATATTCTATGTCATCTTCAATGACTCTAATCATCTTTCAATCTCAAAGAATCTATGCATAGAATCTCATTTCAGTCTCATCTATATGCCAATCTAAACAATCCAATACCTGACTCTATTCTCTTTTTCAATACAGAAATAGGGCTTATAAATCTGACTCATAACCTTTATTTTCAAGCAAGTTACAGATATCAAACCTATGTTGCTAATATTGGATTAATTATGCACTCCAATCAATCTATTTTGAACATCGACCAGAGATAGGAAGTTGGAATTAAGTTTAAACCTTAACCCATAAATTAACCCCAAGCTAATTTAGCCCAAATTCATGTATGAACATCAGCAAAACAAAGCATAACACAATACCCACTACATTAAATCAACAACTAACCCCATAATTCTACCCTTAAATCTTGGTGTTTTAGCCATCCATCACTACAAGCAAAGAAAATATACCTTCGATGAAATCTGTCATGGGTAACATGAAATTAAGCAATTACTAGTAAACCCACTTTGGATTCAACTTCAATTTATCAAATTCAAGAGCAAAGTTGAAAAAATCCAAAAACCAGAAAATGTTCTTCACAAAGGTCAAGTATTCTCTCTCAAAACTCAATAGATTTCTCAATCTTTCTAATTTTCAGAACTCTCTCTTTTCTCTCTCCTTTGGCCTATTTATAGTTTCTCAAAATTTATCCCAAAATTCAATGCGTGTCTCTTTTGGCGACATTAGTTAGGGCCACCGAGTTCGTTCGGTGAATCACCTCTTGCTCTTCAGCTCGCCTTCTCATGCTCTAGGCTTCAAGTGGTTGAACCTCCATAGGTGAACTCGTTTAACTCTTTCTTTCATATTCTTGAATCACCGAGTGCCATCGTGGTTCGTATTTCGAGCATTCAATTTTTCTCCTTGCAGTGTCATTTTCCGTGACTATTAGCAAGGTCATATTTTCCATTCGACGCATCACCTTTTCTATTGGAGTTCACTAACCTATTTTGATAAACACAAGTGTTGTGCACTATCATTTTGGGTGAGGTCATGCTCACTAGGCGGTTCGCCTTTCTCGTTTGGCGATCAACAATGTATAGTTTGCAGTTCTTTTTGCATTCTGGCCATTCTTTCAAACATCAATCCTTGCCTTGTCCATTTGCCTTAATAGTTGTAAATCATCAACATATCATCAGAATGACACAAATTTAGGCATTAAGCACACTAATTATTAAGCTAAATAGACCTCAAATAAGTGCAAATCTACCACTCGTTAACACCCCAACATAAACTTTCACTTGTCCTCAAGTAAATCAATAACACAATTAGCTCAATAAGGATGTCAACAATAGTATTCAATGAGATCTAACATGCAAGTGCAATAACAATACTACTCGCAACAACATGCTACACTAAATCATGATAAAAAAAAAAGTTTGAAATGATGACTAGACGATCTTGACACAAATTGAAGCTCACTTTAGCTTCTTGTCTAATGCAAGACCATGTTTCTATAAATGCATTCAAGTACCCTCACACAAAGAATGATTCCATTATCTCACAAAGCAAATCAACAAAGATATAAGGAATCAATGAAACTCTCACTCTCTCAAAAGAGTAACACATGCAACCTTTGTCCCATAGCTTTCCCCATATTTTCCAATCATCACACAACCTAGTTCATGCAAGATCTCAAGGGTCTTTTAGGCTTGTAATGGGGGTGAGGGTTAAGGTATGGTCAATTTCAATTGTTGCAATCATCTTCACCTCTTCTCAAGTTCTTTTCATTCTTTTTTATTTTAGAACTCAAACTTTGACTTTTCACTCAATTTATTTAGAATCCCCTTTATTTCATCACTTTTTTTTCAAGATGTTTTCACCATAATGATATTTTTATAAGGAGTGGTTCCTTCTTGTTGTAACTAACTCCAACTTGAGTCTCATTTCATCTTTCTTTTCTCCTCACTTGGATTTTATTCCTCCTTCCTTTTTATTCGCAAGTTGGTTATTCAAACCTAACAATGCTTCAAAAACGGTTTTAGATAAGAGGTTAGGGACATTTTGGCTCAAGAGGTTTGCTTTAGGTATTACCAAAAAATGGGTTAGGCTCTAAAGGTGGAAAAATGGATGCACACCCTAACAAGGTAGTCACAAACAATTATGGACGTGTGGGTTCTCTCTTCAAATTATTGCCCAAGATAACACCTCATATTTACCAGGATTTAAAAAAGTGGACCAACAAGAAAAATTCTAGAACTCCACACATGTGCTTTCACGTAAGATCTCACCACACATGGCATTTCAAAATTTACTCGTTTAGCACATCCCGAAAAGATCAAAGTGTACACGCAATTTTCATTGCAAGGCTCACATCAAAATGCAGCTAGTCAACAAAAGACTCAAAGAGATCTCTCAAAAGCGCAACCACGTCGATTTCATTCTCGCTACACCAAAACTCTACATCATGCTCATCATGAGTACATTTCAAGATATCGATATTGAACACAATAGATCCTCAAATAATTATTAATGAAAACTTCAAGCATTTCATGACTTTTAAAACTCTTGGGGAGTTGCAAAATTAAGAAAGAACAAAAAATACAAAAGATATCCACTCAACTAAAATAAACACTATAATATAAATTAAAGTAAACTAATACAATCATCCAAAACTAAAAATAACAAAATACAAATAAAAAGGGGATTATTGGCTCAAAGGCTACCCCACTAAAAATAAACAAGTGGTGTCCTTAATGCGATGAAAAATAGAAGTTGTAAAGACTTATAATAAGTAACTCATAAATCATACAACTCGTGCTACTGTTTGAGATTACTTTCTTTATCTTAAGAATCATATATCTTATGACTCTGCATCTACGAATAGTCTGTAGCCAACTGCTTCCTTTAAATTTATGCAACATATAGACTTGCTAACTTCCAAGAGTTTCTACCGAAGACACATATAGTTATGTGAAACATATACCTTTCTTGATCAGAAAAGAGTACTATAACTCTATAGGTTCAGGATTCCAACATAAGGGGTTTGTGAAATATGATAACCTTTCTTTCAAACATCATATAATCTCTGATGACATTTATCGGAAGAATATGCGACTTTGGGTTATGCCTTAATGACAGAGGAGGTTTTAGCATTACATACCTTACTTCGACACATACTATATTACATTGTATCGTCAAACTCCTTTGCTGACAAATTTATTTGTAACATAACACCATAAAAGAACACTATAAGACACAAATAAAGAAGAACAACAAGGCTAAAAACACCATAATAGTTCACGAGTGACAAGCTCAACAATTACTATAGACAAATGGTGTTTAATCACACCCTTCTCTTTCTCTATTTTCCAAGTGGGGTCATGACTTATTTACGTGTTCAATATTACTCCTCAATCCTTTAACCATAAAGAACCAAATCCCTTAATCATCTACAATTAACATATAAAGTCAAACTAATGGCTTCCAAACACCATCCCATGAGTTCTTTGAACACAACATCCAATTCCCTTATAAGATCATAGTTTAAGTTGGTAGAGAACTATTGCCATCAATTACAATAATTAATAGGAGCTCATATAAACAACTACAGCATATCCTCAAGCAATTTAGGCATTTCATCAAACACTTGGCGAGTGACAAACTTTCAAGAACTATAAGAGATGTGTTTTCTATACACAGCCTTTCAATTTACTATCAAACTGCCCCAAGACAATACTATCCACCCCTCATTTGGTAAAAAAAACAACCAACAAATTCCTCTACAAACTCCCTTCTCACCAAGAACATCAACTGCAACGAGTAAAATATGGACTTACAACATCCTATAACCGTCCCGTGAGTCCTACCCATAAATTATACTAACAGAATCCATAGAATACTATTTAAGGAGATAGAAGAGGATTCATAACTCTATATTCAAGAAAGGCAGTCCTTGCCCTTTCTATTCGTCAAGAACAACACATTTTCTCCTTCAAGAAAATACTTGGCTAAGTATATCTATACGTCTATGGAGAGGAAGACATTTGATTCTTGAAGAAATCAACTTACCTTAAGCTTAGAAGGATTGGCGATGAGAAGCACTTGAAGAAATAGATTAAACTAGTGCTCACGCGTTTTGGAGTATATGGAAAAAGAAATCCCAAATTGATATTATAAAAAACAATAAGTTTGGCCGACTTTCTCCATATTAAAGTGCCACATATCCTGCAGTGATTGGGTAGTGTGTACATCTGTGGTAGAATATACATTACTTTTTACTTGAAAGTTGTATTAACAAGCGGTTTGGTTACTTGGAAACTAGACTAAAATACCTTCATTTGATAGGTTGTAGGTCCTCCAACTCTTTGTATAATAGGAGATATGATCGTTCAAAATTAGTTGATAACTGAGATCATTTGTAGTATTCCTACACAATAAACCTTTAAACTTGAATCTTTTCATTAATGATCTATTTGGCGTAAAACTTTTGTTTAATCTTTCAAATGACTTAGTGTAAGGGTTACATGATATTCTTAACCATTTTCAACGATATATTCTCCTGATATCACACCTATGCATTGGTTTTTACGAGTAGCAAATGTATTTATTATGGGGCATCACATTATCCCCCCCCCCTCCCCCCCGGGATCATTCATCCTTGAATGAAGGGTGCACTTTAAGATGATCTAAAATCTCTTATTTAAAAAATATTGGCTGAGTTTCCTTTGTAAACAGGCCAATCCAAAACCTGACAGCTAACCAAAATGCATACATATTGCTTCACAGAGCATAACAATACATAATATGTAATGGATATTGGGAGGCTACTAAAATAGGTGGGGATACTTGGCCCTCATGTCGGCCTCTGTTTCCTAAGTGGATTCTTCGACATTCTGATTTCTCCAAAGTACCTTGACTGATGCTATGTCTTTGATCCTCAACTTCCAGACCTGCCGGTCTAATATTGTCACTGGAGATCCTCAATTGATAAGTCTTCTAAGAGTTTCATACCTTCAATAGGACTAACCTGTATAGGATCACCAGAGAAATTATGTAACATTGACACATGGAAGACCGGATGTACTACAACTAACTCTCAAAGCAAGTCAACTTCATAAGCTACCTGGCCAATTCTGCATATAACTTTGTATGGCCAACATACCTAGGCTCAACTTACCTTTCCTCCCAAATCTCATAACACCCTTCATAGGTGACACCTTTAAGAATACCCAGTCATCAACCTTGAACTCTATATTTCTACGGCATACATCTGCATATAATTTTTTTAAGCTGTCAGTAGTCTTTAGTCGCTCTTGGATCAACTTTAGTTATTCAATGGCTTGGTGAACATGGTATGGTCCTAATATTTGAGTTTCAGTTGCTTCAAACCAACCAATATCAACTCTGCCTCCTTGGCGGTACTTGCAATGGACTTGAAGGAAACCCCTCATACTTAGTAACAATCAAATTGTCTTCTCTCAAGTCCTCAAACATCAGTTGACTCTCCTCTCTCATGCTCCAAGGGATGAAGCGATCCTGAAAAGCATGGGAGAACATATCACACTTAGCCAAAAGATATCCAATTGGTCTAGACCTCATCAAAGTCCTCCACCACTCTCTGGCGAGTCCACGAAACTAAAGTGCAACAAAATAAACACCACATGCATCCATCATACCTACTGCCTCAAGCATCTCATGGAACAAATTCAAGAACTCATGAGCATCCTTGTTATTACCACCTGAAACTAGGTGGTTTCATCATAACAATATTGATCAGTTGTCATCAGAATAACCTCAGGAGCAATTTGTGCACCAACAGTCAGAGTAGCAACCACAAAAAGATGACCCAACTGATCATGAATACCCAGAGTCTGCTGCTGACCTGGGGTTTGTGCCCCTACCTTCATCTGAGAACCATGTAGTATACCTACCGCACCACATTGAAATAAGTCCTCTATACCTGAGAAGTTGTAGATGTCCACTTATATGAAGCCTTTTTAGTTCAACAATTAGTGTCCTTCATAAATATTTATGTCCTTATCTGATGATATTTTGATGATTTCTAGTTGTGAAGAAAATAGACAAGGAAAGGATGAAATCAAACAAAAAGAGCTCAAAATGCTAAGATAGAGTGAAAACACCAACCTGAATATCACCAAATATGATGAAAGAATCGCCAAATATTCCTTAACTCTGACAAAATTGACACGATCAGAGAGAAAATATCAGGGCGAGTTGGTGAAAAAATAAGATATCAATGATCCACCGACTGTGAAAGGGCGAGCCCAATTCCAACACCAAAAGTGACAGACTATTTAGTTAAAATAAGGGCTAAACTAGAAAAACAAGATGATAATCAGTGATTCACTGAACGTGAAAGACTAACTCAATTGAGTTCACCGACGGATGTTCAAACACCTGAAGCCTGAAGAAAAGAAAAGGAGAGATGAAAAATGAAATGGAAATTTATCGATCTTGTTAGGCGAGCTCGACTAACATTGCCAATCAGGTCACACTTGGAATTTCGGACTAATTTTTTGAGGAAATTATAAATAGCCAAAAGGAGAGAGAAAATGTATCTTTTAACTATTTTAACATTTTCATATTGAGAAGTAGATTTTTTTAGTTTTTCTCTTAGTTTTTGGGGTTTTGAACAATCTTGTAATTCTTATTTGAGGGTTCAATTTGAAGTGGGTGTTGAAGATCATTGATGATTATCAACTCCTTAATGGCTGAAAACATCATTACTATAATTTCTTTTCCTTTTATGATGCTTGGCTAAAACCCCATTTTTAGGGGTGTGATAGGAAGGTAGGTGTTGATTTAATTTAGTGGGTCTAGTGTGTTACTCTATTTTCCTATTTTTCATACATGAATTTGAGCTATCTAGCATGGGGTAAATTTATGGGTTAAGGTTGAAAACTCAATTCTAACTTAGATCTTCGATTGGTGACTGAAAGACATTAATTGAAGTGGGTAAAGAGTTCAATACTTGTAAATTGGATTTGATTGATGTAGTTTGCTCAAAATAGAAATTGTTGTTTAATTCTAATTGTCAAATCTGCTCGAAAGAGAGATTTTAGTAAGGTATTGGGTCTATTCGTAGTTTATATATATGGGACCATTAGAAGATTCTATGATATGATGCATTGAGATCGGAAGAAGATTTTAGTCATTGATGATTACCATTCTATCCATGTTTTTCTAGCATTATTAAGAAAGCACTTGTACCCCTATTTGATGTTGATACCAACTCCTACACCCCAAGATTGCCTTTACTTGTTTGAATCCCCGTATTTTGCTGAATTGTGGTAATAGATTCCTAAACCCTTTTAGTAACATTGGTGGAATCATTCGCTCATTTTCCTTATCTCTATAATGAATTGGTTTGAAAGCTTAATTTCCTAATTCAATTCTTCACATTATATCTCTTCTTGTGTGATTCGACCCCGACTCTTTTGTTGGGTAATTTTATTGCTAACGACCACTTACACTTTTAATTGTTTTTAGATTAATTTGAGTGTTATCAACACCAAGCATCCTCAACAAAGTATCCTAAAACAAAAGAGCTCAAAACCCAGGAGGAACTTGCTCCTCAGCAATATGGCATAGGAGAAACCTCTCTAGCGCTACCTCTAGTTGGTGTTGCTCCACGGGCATGACCTCTGAGCGGTGTTACTCCACGAGCACAACATCTAGCTCAGGCCCTACCTCTACCCCTATATGGGGACTGCCTCCCGTCTACCAATAGAAACAGAAGCTCCGGTCCTCAGCATCTGTCAATATAACATGCAACAACTCAATACTAGCGAAGGTAATCATGCACGATGAGAAAGAATGAATAAAAAAAAGCTTGATAACAGTTTTCATAGCCTCTCGAATGTAAGTACATTTGGTTATGCATTTATATATTTTCATAGTGTGGAAACAACATAAAATTTATAGTTACGATTGCTCTACAAGGTTTGAAAGTGAGTTTGAATAAAAATTTGAATAGCTTCCATTTTTAGATTGATTGACTGACTATTTTTCAAATGATCGGAGAAAGACAATTCAACTATGAGGTCAGCTACATTATTGAGAAGATTCAAAAAATGGTGAATATGCTAATGTTAAATCTATTCACTGCCGAAGGAAGGCTAAAATTATTGTTGATTACTTGACAAAATTAACAAACACTTATCACAGTAGGCAAGTAATTGACTTTTTTCAGCATTTTTCTAATGGAGCAATGGTCCCTTATCATTTGGAAAAAAGGTAGTTGTCATTCATTAGACTCAAACATCATAAAGAATATATTTATGTTTGATAATTTAGTTTTTCTTAGTTGTGTTGGAGATAGCTTGTTGATATTAATCTCTTAATTCTTCTTTTATGAAGGATAGATTATTTCATCCTTATGTTGTATTATGAGATAAGGCCGAACCCCCCATCTTATACTTATTCCCATGATGTATAACATCTATACTCACTAGATATTATTTGATATAGAGGAAAATATTATTAAGTTTAAAGAAAGCTCTATAAAATAATAAATTTCCTCGTTCAAATATTATCACAAAATTTTTAAAAAAGGAGAGAACTTTTTTAGAAATATTAGAAGCATATGGATCTTCTTATTAATATATCAACAAAATGAAAAAATTATAACAAACGAACATGCTCAAGTGAGCATGAAAACCTATTTGATATTTGATTTGATCGCACAAGACCCAAACCAAATAAACATCTCCATTCTAAGAGAAAGATTTCCTAAATCATTCTTGAGCTTCAACAAATAGAAAATATGTTCAATCGAGTATTCCATCATCTCCTCTTGCTCTCTTCGTGTAGATGTTTTTCAGTGGATATGAGTTCCTCATACACTAGAAAGAGGTGCAAAATCACATACCGTGACATTGCAGCTTTATGTGATACTTGTTGAAGATAAAACAAGTGATGATTGTACCATGTACCATGTCAAAGGAAAAGTTCCAAGGAAGCTGTTTGAGGTGTTCACTGTTGGAGAATTAGAGGCACACTAGGACTAGACCACTAAATCCTAACTTATGTACGACAAAGTTCATGTATCGTAAATGTGGCTAAAGTCGACTAGGATAAGGTATTTTAGTCATTGTAGTAATACTACTCATGTAAATAATATATTTGTATTGTAGTAGAAATCCTAGTGTAGCTGTATACGACTCTTCACCTACAT
The DNA here is from genome assembly GCA_037074985.1 of Solanum bulbocastanum. NCBI lineage: Eukaryota > Viridiplantae > Streptophyta > Magnoliopsida > Solanales > Solanaceae > Solanum > Solanum bulbocastanum. The sequence continues at coordinate 8,207,799 of CM073604.1, forward strand.
AGGGAGTACTCAACAGTTTTAATCATCCATACATTCCTTAATTTTTCTAATACTAGACGTGAGATTTTTACATGGTATTAGAGCATTAAAGTTTTTCCGATCTTCAACGTTTTAGATCCAAAAATCAAAATAACCACAATATTGAATTGCAATGGCCTCTTCTACAAACACTCTATCAACCTCCTCACTTCACCATCTTATTGTGACATGTTCCATTACACTCAAGCTAACAAAATATTTTATATGGAGGAAAAAAATGTCTCAGTTGAATCAACTGATGAGATTAACCTACCTCATCATAGAGAATGAACCAACTAAAGGTACCCGTTCCACTGGACAGACTACTATGAATGTTGTAGTAGTTGAGAAGGATGCAGAAGACAGTAGTAGTATTGATGACTGGGAGGAGAAGGATGTGTTGCTAAGGATTTGGATCTCTGGAACCTTAACAAAATAAAGCATGTACTTGATTTTAGGTTGCTCAACTGCCAAAGAGATGTGAGAATTCTTGGAAGAACTGTATCTTCAAGCAACGAAAGATAAGGAGTTCCAGCTCAAACAAAAACTACAAAGTGTTAGGCTAGAAAACAAAAATGTTAAATAATATATTAAGGTATTCAAACCCATATGTGATGGTCTTGCATCCATTCACAAATCTATGAATGATGATAGTAAGTAATTAATTTTGCTAGAGGTCTAGGTCTCAAGTACAAGATTGTTGGGACTGTCATGTTAGTTAAGGCACCATATCCCACTCTAAATCAATTTATTAATTCTCTCAGGGGTTTTGATACGAGGGAGGATGAAGAAGAAGTGCCACAACAAAACCATAACATGAAATTCTCTTCACAAAGGGGTAGGGGAAGAGGAAACAACTTTCAAAGAATAGGAAACAATAACTTCAGATCCAGAGGAAGAGGCTTCAAGCCTACAAGACAAGGAACAAGTTCTTATAACAGAAATATGGACCAGGTTCTTAGAAAAGTCCTTCAAGTGGAAGTTAGGAGAGGAAAATTACTGATGCGTGTCAAATTTATGGTAGGAATAACTATACTATCCAGAAGTGTTTCAACAAGTGGAACTACTCTTACCAAGCCGCAAATGAACTATCACAGGCATTGACTACTACTAATCTACAAAACACTAATATGACACATAACTCAGGTATTCTAATTGATCTTAAACAGTATAATAGACCAGACAAAATAATTATTAGGAATTGACCCAAGTTAGGCATAACACCTATTGGGAACTTATTAGGATCAGGCCTAAAGTTAAAAGAAGTTGTTATAGTTCCTAAGATTAATAAAAATCTACTCTCAATTAGTAAACTTGCTAAGGATAATTGTTGCACTCTTAATTTTGATGAAACTAACTCTGTTGTAAAGGACAAGAAGACAAGGACACTGCTGGCCAAGGGATCTAAAAGGAATGGACTTTATACTTTGGAATATAACAATCTCTATGATTTAACTGTAGCACTGAATTGGAACACATCAGACAACATACGACATACTAGATTAGGACACCTCAGTTTGAAGTCTTTAAAAATTTTGAGTAGTAATATTCGCATCAATGTTAGTAGTTGGAATAAAATGCATATTGTTTGATCTAGTTGCCAATTGGGCAAAAGTCGTAAACTTCCATTTGGTTTGAGAAATAAAACTGAGAAGAAACCTTCATTGAAAATGTATTGTGAATTATGGGATCTGCTCCTGTTTGATCTTCTCAACATATGAAATATTATGTCGTTCTTATAGAAGATCACACAAGATATACATGTATTTATCCACTAAAAAAAAATCTGAAATTTTTGAGGTTTTTGTAAAAATCCAAAAAAATGGTGGAAAAACAATACTCTAAAGAAATATGATATTTTAGTATGATGGAGGATGTGGGTTTATCAAAATAGACTTCATCAAGCATTTGGAAGATTGTGGCATTGTGAGACATATTTCATGTCCTAACACACCTAAACAAATTGGAGTTTCAGAAAGAAAACATATGCATATTGTGAAGACTGCTTAATTCTACTACTTCATGTCAACCTACCTTTGTTTCTATGGGTTGAGGCTTTCCTCATTGCAGTGTTCCTCATTAATAGACTGCTCTCCGCAGTCCTACAGATGGTGACTCCATTTGTTAATTTGTATGGAGAGCAACCTGACTACAACAGCCTAAAGGTGTTTGGGTGTAGACGTTTTCCATATATCAAGAATAGCAACAAGTTCAGTCCAAAGACTTATCGTTGTGAGTTCATAGGGGTACAACAACTTACACAAAGGATATAGATGTTATCATCCCTCTATAAGGAGGGTGTACATATCCATACATGTTGTGTTTGATGAAAACACATTATCCTATGTGCCGTCAAGTCACTATCAGACTAACATTGATGTCTCACCTCATCTTGATGCTTTTGTTAAATCTTTCTATAAACTGCTAGCACATGAAAATCATAATTTAGGGGAAGTATAGGTTGATAGTACGCAAGTTAATAGTGAAAATGCTACTACAACAACCCCTATACTCATTGATGATGAGTGTGCTATTAACCCTCAGGTGATCCTGATGATCATGAGGAACAAATTGAAAGTGATGATCCGACAGTAGTAACGAGACAGATTGATGAGAATCCAGCTGCACAATTTGGATTACCTAGTAGCAGTGAGGAACAAGTTGCACGTACAGGTCCAATAAATAGCAGTTTATCAAATCCCACTTTCTCCGCGACTAATTAAAAGTTGACTTCTCTAAGTGGAATCTGCCAGAGCATCATCAACCTGAAAATACTACAGCTAAATCAACTACTTCAGTTAATGTACTTCCTGCATCAGAAGGGCATCATATAATCAGCAGAAACACAACAAAGGAACATCACCTATCACTGGTTGCTCGCAGTATCAAAGAGATTTTGAGGGAACCAAATACTACTAAGGCAACACTAAGGTCACCTCATTGGCTTGCAGCAATGCAGTAGGAAATCAATGCTTTGCATACTAACAAGGCATGGATATTGGTGCCTAAATCTCCTGGTATAAACTTGGTTGGTTCAAAATGGGTGTTCAATACAAAATTGAAAGATGATGGAACAGTAGATAGATACAAGGCTAGACTTCTGGCTAAAGGATTCTCGAATCTTGTGAATTTAGCAAGACAGTTTATGCAAAGTCCTAACATTGAACATCTTCAAGGAGTTAAAAGGATTCTCAAATACATCAAAGGTACTCTACACTTTAGACTCAGAATTATTTCACAATCACCATATAGGTTAAATGGATATTCATATGTTGATTGGGGAGGTTGTACAACCACTGGAGATCAACTACAGGTTGTAGGATCTACCTACGTGCAAATTGTATTTCTTGGACTTCCAAGAAACAGACCCACGGTATCTTGATCGAGTATTGAAGCTGAGTATAAAGCACTAGCCTTCACTGCAACAAAGATGACATGGATCATGTATCTACCCCAAGATCTTGGGGTGTTCCTCCGATTTGTTCCTAAATAGTATTGTGATGACTTGAGGGACTTGTACATGACAGTTAATCTAGTTATGCATCCTAGAACCAAACATGTTTGAAATGAACTATCATTTTTTTCGTGAGAAGGTGGCCAAAGGACAACTTCTTACTCAGTTTGTGAGGTCTAAGGATCAGCTAGCTGACATTCATAGCAAAGCATTAAAAAAACAAGTCCTTGCTGGATTTTGCAGTAAGCTAGGAGTTATAGTTCCTCACTCACTAGCTTGAGGTGAAGTGTTGCAAATTAAGGAAGTTGATGATTGGAATATGTCAAAGGAACAGGCCTAATGAAGCTCATTAATGTGTTCACTGTTGGAGAGTTAGAGTCACACTAAGACTAGACCACTAAATCCTAATTTGTGTATGACTAAACTGATGTATTGTGCATAGGGCAAAAGTCGACTAGGATAAGGTGTTTTAGTTATAGTAGTAATATTACTCATGAAAATAATGTAGTTTTATTGTAATAGGAATCCTAGTGAAGCTACTATAGGACTCTTCAACTATATAAGGAGTATGTACTCAACAGTTTTAATCATCAATACAATTTGAAACTCATTGACCTTCTTATTTTGGCTTAGTTGATGTAGAAGTGGGAGTCCCATAGTTAATCACAACCTCCTTTCCTTATGGTTCCTTAGTGTGTGCAAGTGTGTTAGAAGAGGATAGTAGTAAGGACTATATTAAAAATGAAAAATTACAAAATGTGAATACTAGTAGGAGAGATATATGACCCTTCAAAATGTTAAATGATATGTTTGACATCTTCATCTAATAACGTCTCGCTAGTTTTTGGAAAGATTTATAATTTGTTTGTGACGATGATCCACTCCTCATAATTTGGAGACAAAAACTTGACCAGTTACTTATTATATACGCATACTTTTTTTTCTCCCTTCAAATGGGGAATGGGCAGCTAGGATTTGAGGACATCGTGTATTAATTTGAAAGGATTAAAAAATAGTTCAAGATATCAAGGAAAAAGATATAAGATGAGGTAGGAAAAAGACTGTTTGTCTCTTGGTCAATTGTTCAATACTCATAATTGTTTTCTTCTTATTCTCACATATAAATATTTTTTTTGTATAATTCATGCTAACCTACCTTTTTTTCTATGGGTTGAGGTTTTCCTCACTGCAGAGTTCCTCAATAATAGACTACCCTCCTTAGTCCTAAACACGGTCATTCCATTTGTTAAGTTGTATGAAGAGAAACCTGATTACAACAACCTAAAGGTGTTTGGGTGTAGAGTTTTTTCTTATATCAAGGGTAGCAACAAGTTCAGTCCAAAGACTCACCCTTATTTGTTCATAGGATACAACATCTAACACAAAGGACATAGATGTTATCATCCCTCTATAAGGAGGCTGTACGAATCCAAAAATGTTATGTTTGATGAAACACATTACCCTATGTATCTCCAAGTCAATTTCATACTAACATTGATGTCTCACCTCATCTTGCTAATTTTGTTTAATCTTTCTCTAAACTGGAGGCATATGATAATCATAATTCAGGGGAAATACAAGTTGATAGTACGCAAGTTACTGGTGAAAATGCTACTACCACAACACATATACTCCTTGATAATGAGAGTGTTATTAACCCCTCAGGTGTAGGATCAAATGATGATCATGAGGAACATGTTGAAAGTGATGATCCTGACAGTAGTAATGAGACTCAGATTGATGAGACTCCACCGGCAAATTTCAGATTAACTAGTGGCAGTTAGGAATTGGTTGCACGTGCAGGTCCAGTGAATGGTGGTTTATCAAATCCCACTTTCTATGTGTCTAATCCATGGGGAATACATTTAGAAGTTTACTTCTCCTAGTGGAATCTGCTAGAGAATTGTCAAAAATACTACACTTCAATCAACTACTTCAGTTGATGTACTTCCTACACCAGAAGGGCATCATATGTTCACCACACACAAGGCAAAGGAACAACACCTATCACTAGTTATTTGCAGTAGCAAAGAGAATTTGAGGGAACCAAATACTACAAAGAGACACTAAGGTCACCTCATTGGCTTGCAGCAATGCAGGAGGAAATCAATGCTTTGCATACTAACAAGATATGGATATTGGTGCCCAAATCTCCTGGTATAAACTTGGTTGGTTCAAAATGGGTGTTCAATTGAAAGCTGGTGGAATAGTAGATAGATACAAGGCCGGACTTATGGCTAGGGAATTCTCGTAGATTGAAGGGATAGACTTTGAAGAAAAATTTAGACATATGGTAAAACCAAAACTATTAGGGTGGTTCTATCCATTGCTATCAGCTCAAAGTGGGAAGTTAGGCAACTAGATGTCAAAAATGTCTTTCTCCATGGTTTTTCTACAAGAGGAGGTCTACATGAGTCAACCTCCTGGATTTATTGATCCCAGGTATCCTCAGCATGTATGTCTACTTAAAAAGGCATTGTATGGTCTTAAACAAGAACTAAGAGCTTGGTTTTATAGGTTTAGCATGCATCTTCCACACCTTGGTTTCATCTGTAGTAAGGCAGATCCCTCCTTATTTACTTTGCAAACTTACAAAGGCGCAATATTTCTCTTGTTATATGTGGATGATATTATTGTCACATGAAGTAATCCATCACATGTCTTAGAGTTGGGTCTACAACTTGGAAAAGAGTTTGCTATGAAAGATCTTGGCCTTTTACACTTTTTTCTAGGAGTAGAGGTTAAGTGTTTTGAAAGGGGGAATTCATTTACGTCGGAGTAAGTATGTTGTTTAGCTGTTGGATAAAACAGAGATGACTTTGGCAAAGGTTGTAGCCATTCCTTTCGCTCAAAAGCATGGTTTAAATGAAGTTGTGGGAAGTTTTGTAGATGCCTCATTATATATGATGATAGTAGGGAGTCTTTAGTATGTGACACTCACAAGACCTGATATCACTCATGTGTTGAATTTAGCAAGCCAGTTTAAGCAAAGTCCTAACATTGAACATCTTCAAGGCGTGAAAAGGATTCTTAGATACATCGAAGGTACTCTACACTTTAGACTCAGAATTATTTCACAATCACCATGTAGGTTAAATGGATATTTAGATGTTGATTAGGAAGGTTGTACCACCACTAGGAGATCAACAACAGGATACAACATCTACCTTGCAAATTGTATTTCTTGGACTTCCAAGAAACAGACCATAGTAGCATGATCCAGTGTTGAAGCTGAGTATAGAGTACTAGCCTCCACTGCAGTACAGATGGCATGGAGCATGTATCTACTTCATGATCTTGGGGTGTTCTTCTGATCTGTTCCTACATTGTATTATGATAACATAAGTGTTGTACATAACATATAGTCCAGTTATGCATGCTAGAACCAAACAAGTTGAAATGGACTATCATTTTGTTTCGTGAGAAGGTGGCCTGAGGACAACTTCTTACTCAGTATGTGAGGTCTAAGGATTAGCTAGTTGACTTTCATACCAAAGCATTGGCAAAACAAGTCTTTGCAGGATTTCGCAGCAAGCTAGGAGTTACAGTTCCTCCACTCACTAGCTTGAGTGGAAGTATTGCAGATGAAGGAACCTGATGATTGGAATAGGTCCAAGGAAGTTGACTGATATGTTCATTGTTGGAGAGTTAGAGTCACACTAGGACTAGACAACTGAATCCTAACTTATGTACGACTAAGCTGCAATATTGTTTATGGGCATAAAGTCAACTAGGATAAGTTGTTTTTAGTTATAGTAGTAATACTACTCATGAAAATAATATATGTACATTGTAATAGGACTCCTAGTGTAGCTAGTATAGGACTCTACTCTTATATAAGGAGTATGTACTCAACAATTGTAATCATCAATACAATTTGAAACTCATTGACCTTCTTATTTGGGCGTAGTTGAAGTAGAAGTGGGGGTCCCGTAGTTAATCCCAACATCCTTTCTTTATGGTTCCTTAGTGTGTGTGCAAAGTGTGTTAGAAGCGGATAGTAGTAAGGACTACATTAAAAATGAAAAATTACAAAATGTGAATACTAGTAGGAGAGATATATGACCCTTCAAAATGCTAAAGGGTATGTTTGACATCTTCATCTAATAAAGTCTCGCTAGTTTTTTGAAAGATTTATAATTCGATTGTGACGATGATCCGCTCCTCATAATTTGGAGACAAAACATGACCAGATACTTATTATATACACATGCTTTGTGTTTTTTTCCCCCTTCAAATGGGGAATGGGCAGCTAGGATTTGAGGACATCAAGTATTAATTTGAAAGGATAAAAAAAAATAGTTCAAGATATCAAGGAAAAAGATATAACATGAGGTAGGAAAAAGATTGTTTGTCTCTTGGTCAATTGTTCACTAGTCAATACTCATAATTGTTTTCTTCTTATTCTCACATCTAAACACTTTTTTCGTATATAATTATACGCTACATTAGTTATCATATTCATTTTCTTCTTATATATTCCTGCTATTTTAAATATTGATCATTTTGATAAATGAATTCGTCTAAAATATTTGGCGACATGTATTATTTTCTCTTTCATCTTTATTTTTCTTATTTTTTGAGTATTACTTAAATAAAATGTTTAGAAGAGATATAACTGAGATTACAGAAACTCTTATTGACAAAACTATTCATTAAGTATCTTTTTAAAAGAAAATAAGGAAAAGAGTTCGAAATATATTTGAACTTTGATCAAAATTGCTATAACAATCTCAAATTTTGGGAAGGACCTATTACCCCTTCACTATTTAATAGTGTATTTTAAAGATATATAAGTGCACACGTGGACATCATAATATTACATCATTATAAATAGTAACTTGTCCATCTTATATATCTTTAAAATACACTATTAAATAGTGCAAGGGTAATAAGTCTTGTCCAAAGTTTGGGATTGTTACAGCAATTTCGGTCAAAGCTCAGATATATTTCAAACTTTTTTCCCTAAGAAAATATAATAAATAAAAATATAACAGACAAACACAAACAAACACACACATATATAGAGAGAGAGAAAGAGAGAGAGAGAGAGATCAAAAGTAGTTACCCTCTTGTTTTAGTTTGTGGCATAATTTGAATTCCGAAAGTATGATTGTGAACTTGAACACTGAACTTGACCACGGAGGTCACTTATCTATTTCCTTTTTTGAGTTACTTTATTTTTTTAATTTATGTGGCATAATTTAAATTTCTAAAGTATGATTTTGAACTTGAACATTGAGCTTGTCCACGGAAGTCCCTTGTCTATTTCTTTTGTGAGTTATTTTGTTCATCCTAATTTACGTAATATTATTTGAGTTGACATGGAATAGTAAAAGAAAAAAAATACTTTTCAAATAAATAATAAATATTTCTATAATTATAAATAATCTCACTGAAGGTAAAATAACTATTCCAAAATTAAATTATTACTTCCTTCATCTCAATTTATGTGACACGTTTCAAATTTCAAGATTCAAACAAATCAATCTTTGACCGTAAATGTTTCATACTCCCTCCGTTTCAAAAAGAATGGCCTAGTTTGACTTGGCACGGAGTTTTAAAAAATAAAGACGACTTTTGAATCTTGTGGTTATAAAATAAAGTTATGTCAAATGTATTAAATTACCCTTTAATCTTGTGGCATAAAACATATTACGTGGAAAGCTGAATTAAAATGTTACCAAAAAGGGAAGAGGTCATTCTTTTTTAAACAGACTAAAAAAAGAAAGGAGGTCATTCTGTTTTTAAAAAAGGGATTATATATTTTAAATATTTTGAATCGTAAATTACTGTGACTTATAATATTTTTTATGTAGTTTATAAATATATAAATTTCATTTTTAAAATTGAATATTTTATACGCAAATTACCTATCGAACTTATATTGTTGGGGTTTACCCAGTGCACACAAAGTGCTCACCCGAAGGATAGAAGTTGTGACAAAGATTGTAATAGTTGCGGGTTATCCTAGAGTTCCAAAAAAAATTTATATTGTTTAATTTTTAAAAGGTGAAATATGTCATATCAATTGAGATCGAAGGATTAAATGTCCCGTTAGTAAAGAGGGAACAACAAAATAACGTTCGAAAGAAAGCCAAAACTCCTACAAATTGGGAAGATCACACTTCATGCTTTTGCATACGTAACGGCAACACTTCTAGAACAGCTAAAACCTGGCGCAATATTGTGCAGCAACGTATGAAAACGATTTTACATACTAAGCTTCTGCCGATTTATATTGAGCACCTAACAGTAGCCGTTTTCAACTTTTTTAAAATAGCTAAAACCTAGTTTTCAGGCAACTTCAACACTTGGAGAATATTAAATAATAATTTTTTAATTAAAAAATAAATCAAATTTTTTGAAAATCAAACTACATAATATTTAACTTGAATGTTCATGTTTACTTAATAGAAAGTGAACCGACAAAAAAAAAAAAGTAGAAAGAAAAAATTTAGTTTAGAACGAAATCACAGTTATACTTCAAGATTTCACCAACCTTTGGTGACTTAACAACGAGAATGAAAATAAAGAGTAGAATCAAACGAATTTTTTACTAGAAATTTTATGTGGGGCCATTTCATTTTTAGTAGCTTTATAGAAAAAAAATAAGATTTTCTTATTAAATTTAAATTAAATAATTAATTTAAAATTTTTAATTTAAAAAATAAATAAATCAAAATTCAAATTTAGTAAAAATTTAATTGGGTATTAGACTTTTATTTAGAAACGTCAAATAAAACACCAAAGTAAGTCATTATTAAAATCAATTGACCAAAATAATACATTTTTTGAAATTTTACAAAATTAGTATAAAGTAGTTCTCAGTAACATTTTAGGTTATATTTTATTCAAAAAAATTCAATAACAAAGACAAAAATCTGACAAAGTAAACATACCTAAAATGTTATTGTCAGTAACATTTTATAGTTTGTTATTCTGAGGCACGTTTTACAGCTAAAACGTGACTCACAGTATTGTTTCTCTGAAATGACTGAAAATTGAAATTCAATCTTGTACATGCTTCAATATTCATTATTCAAATTTCTACTATTAAAATGAATATATATACTTTACACATATATTCATTTCATATCTGATGTAATCCCACGAATGGTGTCTGAGAAGGATAAAGTAAACAAAGACAGGCATTTGAGGAAAATTCTCCACCTTCTGAAACATTTTCACTTGATAGAAATTAATAAAAAAAACTTTCAATATTAGTACGTACAATCTGAAAATTTATATCCATTAGAACAACATCATTGCAAGGTTCAACCTCAAAAGGAAGATGATCATGCAGATTAGACCATCGAACAAAGAAAACTGCTAAATTTACAAAGTACAAAATGCAAAATAGTAGCTACTACATATGCTAAAGCGAAACAATGGTAAACTTGACATAGAGATCCAGTAGCAAATTTCTGCCAAAATATATGTATTCATTTTAGTAGTGGAAATTTGAATAATGAATGAGGCATATACAAGATTGAATTTCAATTTTCAGTCATTTCAGAGAAATGTTACTGAGTCACGTTTTAGATGTAAAACGTGTTTCAGAGTAACGAATTATAAAACGTTACTAAAAATAATGTTTTATGTCTGTTTACTTTGTCAAATTTTTATCTTTTTATTATTAAAATATAATCTAAAATGTTACTAAGAACTACGTTTATACTAATTTTATAAAATATATTATTTTGATAAATTGATTTTAATAATAACTTACTTTGATAAAAAAGAATTCATCCGTGGGAAATCAAAACTACCGGCATGCAGGGTCTCAACTTTAGTTGAACCCCCGAAACTAATGGGCAAAGAAATTTTGTTGTTTTAAGGGTATAAAATTATTTATTTAAATATTTAAAATATTTTTTTTTTTATATATATAGTGTAATTTTTTAACAAACGATATTTAGTTAGACACTTTGAGCCTAGTGTAGCTTCGCCCCTAGGCGTTACTGTGGGCTCCGTACGTTGAATAGAAAACAAAAAAAAAAAAAAGGGGGGGGGCGGAGGGGAGGGGGGTAACAAAAATCTCATACATTTGGGTGTCTCAACAAGTTTGGGCGTAAAGTTAATCTTTTCATAGAGACCATTTCTTTAGTTGATTTAGTTATATAAATTGAATAATTATAACATACTCAATGTAATGCTACAAATGAGGTCTAGATAGGTAGGATATACTTAGACAATATGAAGTATGAATGTAAACAATGTAAATTTTAAATGAGAAAATATTAATACAAAGTTAGAATAATAAAACTTGACTCAAAATTTTTAAAATTAATTTATATAATCATATCAAAATAATGTTGCACTGAATTTGATAAGTTGAAATAATGATAATAAAATAATATTAATTAATTTAGCGCTTGAAATTTGAAGAAGACAAAATAGAATAAATTTGATCTTTCTATAAACACACATCAATATCTTTTGCGTAATGTAGAAGGTTTGACCGTTTGAAAGACTTTAGAATATTCAATAATAAGAGAATAAAATAATGAAAGGAAAATTAAAAAAAAGAAGAAGTTAATATAAGAATAATAATGTTGGGGTGCCAAGCGGTTGTTTTAGTGGTCTTATGATCTAGACGTCTATTGAGTGTTAATTACATCATATCTCAGAAGTTTCCTCAATTACAAAAATTTTGAATTTTCGATCGCTTTTGAATACACTTTTTAATTGTTCGGTACATTACAAATGATACATAATTACTTAACAAAAATGATATATCTGATAGGAGATATAAATATATTCGAAATGGAATGAATATATCTGAATGGAATTGAATATATTCCAGAGGAGATAAAAAAATATTTTTATATCTGATTTTTCAAGAAGCGGGTAAAATAAAAATGAACATGTGAAAATATTAAATGGAAACCATTTGCATGCCAATAATGCAGAAAGAAAGGATTATTCATTTTCTGTGTGCTAAGCCTAATTTCCTCCATTTTTATATTGATTCTTTCTTGGTACTTGCACTTTCTCAAAGCTATTAATGAGGTTATACATATTATTATATATTAAATGTGGCTCATTTGTTTCTAGCCACGTATCAAAAAATGTTTACACATACTAAGGTTTTGCCAATATATATAACAGCTAGCAATAGTTCAATCATTGTAATACTTCAAAAACTAGTTTATTTGCTGCTCATGATGATCCTAGAAGTTGTGGTTGAAACAGAGATTCTTCTCAGTCAAAATAAACACATGACCTTATTATTAATTTATCTTTTTTTTGGTAATTAACCACACATGACCTTATTAAATGTAAGCAGCTTGCTGATTTCTACATGGTGGTCTGCTGTGGAAAAATAAAATTGCTAGAGGTGGAGATAGAATTTTAATTTAAAAAATTAAAAAATATGAAGATTAATTTATAAAAAGTCAAAAGAAATTAATATTTTATAAAATAATTTTAATTTTATATATAAATTATGATTTTTCGTCTTGTCTCCATGGCTCTGTCCCTGATTCAGATCGATACCCTTTTATCGAAAAATTATATTGTCTAGCTAGATAAAAATTATTTTTTGATGTGTATATATAACTTCTAGCTATTTCACCTCTTTATAGTTTGACATCTCTCAAAATTCTGGCGCCGCGCCACTGATGTGTAAGTGTCAGTGAAGAAATTATAAAATAATATCAAATATAAAATTATACTATGTTTTACTTTTCATCTTTCTACGTGAAGTAATGACTTGGTTATGTAATTACTAGTGAGGAAATAGCCCGTGCAGAGCACAGGCCAATATTAATTTATAAATTATTTGCTTAAAATAATATTAATTACATAATTTAATTTTTAATAAAAATTAACTTTAAATTTATGGTAATAGATTATAATTAAGCATGAAATGAATACGTGATAAATAATTTTAAATGGTGTTGATTAAACAATTTTAAACTTTTTATCCAAAAAAGTTATATATATTTTTTGTGGTAACTTCATTCTTCTTTCTCGAAAATTTGACGTGATGGATTACTATTAGGATCTCCATAATTGAAATCTTTTTTCTTCATTGTTTGTCACTTTCTTTAACATAAAATAATTATAAAATTTACTTTAATTTCAACGACACTCAAAGTAAGAAGAGCTTGTTCGGCTTTGCTGGAAAAAAATAACTTTTAAAAAATAATTTTTTAAAGTCAAACTTTAATGACTTTTAAGTTAAAAGTAAAAAGTAGGGAGATTTTTATTTTTGGTTTTTAACCTTTTTTAAGTTATTTTAAATTCTTTTTAACTTTATTAAGCACTTTCAAAAATAAAATAACTTAAAAATAAATTTGATCAATTTTTAAGTTAATCCAAACGCACTCTAAACCTATATGTAAGGAATTTGTATTTAACACGAAATGGATAGCCTAAATAGATCCTATAATTTCGAGAACGGAAAAGGGCCTAAAATGCCCTTTAACTATGCAAATTGGAACAAATTTACCCTTCTTCTACCTTTCGGGCTTAAAATGCCCTTGACATCAATCTTTAGGCTCTATTTTGCCCTTATTTTTAACTGCCTAAATAATAACATTAATTAACAAATTTATTTATGACGTGTTGCTATCCTATTGGCTATCCTAATAATTAATTAAACTAATTAAAAAAACTCAAACCCACCCAAAAGAGCAGGAGAAAGTGGTAGAGTACCATAAAGTGGGCAAGAGGATTCAAACTACACCACAATGAGATCTGCCACTAAAAGGGTGACCCGATCAATCATGTGAACAATGAGTTGGAACTTTGAGAAGGAGACTCTCAACCTTATCACTCGATCAAGGGGCAGAACGTTGTTTTTATGGAAAAGGGCCTAAAATGCCCTTTAACTATGCAAATTGGAACAAATTTACCCTTATTCTACCTTTCGGGCCTAAAATGCCCTTGACATCAATCTTTAGGCTCTATTTTGCCCTTATTTTTAACTGCCTAAATAATAACATTAATTAACAAATTTATTTATGACGTGTTGCTATCCTATTGGCTATCCTAATAATTAATTAAACTAATTAAAAAAACCCAAACCCACCCAAAAGAGCAGGAGAAAGTGGTAGAGTACCATAAAGTGGGCAAGAGGATTCAAACTACACCACAATGAGATCTGCCACTAAAAGGGTGACCCGATCAATCGTGTGAACAATGAGTTGGAACTTTGAGAAGGAGACTCTCAACCTTATCTCTCGATCAAAGGGCAAAACGTTGTTTTTATGCTTGACACCCTTGTAATGTTGTTCAGGACCTCTAATGAATTGTATATAATTTCTGTTAGAATACTGTGTTTTTCTAGAGGTTCTCTCTTCTTTAGTTGAAGGTATTAATACTATAACTTCTTGTTATCATAAAGTACCAGTAGTTAAATCAAATTTCTTATGCTCAGCTCTTCGTTTAACGAATAGATTCTTTGAGCATGAATACTGATGAGAAATAATGATCCGAGTGAAGCAAGTGGTAATCCCCACTTACATGTATGGGACTGTAATTGTTGAGGAGAAGAAAACAGAAGAAGATGTCGACATTGTTGCGGAGAAGAAACTGAAGAAGAATGGCAACTTCAAATTGTTTGCCAGAAGAAACAAAAATTCTTACTTGAGTTCTGGTGAGCTTTGATAGGTGAAGAAGAGAGGAGATTTGGCCAGAAAGCTTGAGTTCAGTGAGCTTCAATTGAGGAAGAAGAGAGGAGATTTAGATTGGAGCATATGTTATTTTTAGGTTAAAGGAATTGGGGATAAAAGATGGGCTAAAGATTTGGGTCACTTTAATGGGGTGGGTCTTTTGGGTGGGTTTGATTTTTTTAATTAGTTTAATTAATTATTAGGATAGCCAATAGGATAGCGACACGTCATAAATGAATTTGCTAATTAATGTTATTATTTAGGCAGTTAAAAATAAGGGCAAAATAGAGCCTAGAGGTTGATGTCAAAGGCATTTTAGGCCTGATAGATAGAAGAAGGGTAAATTTGTTCCAATTCGGATAATTGAAGGGCATTTTAGACCCTTTTCCGTTTCGAGAAATTAATGACTACTTTTTTTCTTTCGATAAATAATTAAATTATAGTGGAGCAAAGGCAAACTTTTTTTCCCGAAAATATGTTGAAGCTGCTCAAGTTTAGCAAGGGACTCACATGGAAAAGGGATCAACTACAGAGGAGGGTTTTTTTTTTTTTTTGTCTATTATGAGAAATGTTCACCCAATATAACATATACTCTCCCTACGTGACTTATTTTTCTTTTTAATCAATCTTAAAAAGAATGACATATTTCCATATTAAATAACAATTTAATTATAAAATATCTATTTTTTTCTTAATAAAATAATTTACAGCTACACAAATTTCTATCATTTATTTTGGACCACAAATTTTAAAAATTTTCTTTTCTTTGTTAAATTCCGTACCGAATCAAATAAGTCAAACTATCTCACATAAAATAAAACAGAGGAAGTAGTACAATGCAATTAAAGCTTAAAGCTTTCAAGTGGGAAGCCTTAAATGACCAAAATATCCTTTGGTTTATTCTTTGTTCCTAAGAAGCACATATGTCGAAGGGGTGTGGGCTGCTTGATGTCTAAGTTTCACTTACATAATAAGAGAAAAGATTTCTTATTGAAATTTGACTTTACAATTTCAGTTTTAGTTATAATTTAATTAATTCTAATGTCAATATTAAATTTTGTTTTACGTTAATTATATTCTACTATACGTTTTGTTATCATTATTCTCCCTCATGTTGAACATTGGCATTAATATGATATAACTCCAAGTTTGCTGCAGTGTCCATGTAAATAAACCTTGTATTTTATGAACTTGAAAAGGCCATCATGAATAGAGCAATATGATGTCTATTCAAATAATCTTTAGCGGTAATAAATATACACATTAACAAAGAGTGATAAAGTCTTTACTGATATTAGCTAAAGGCTTTAGGCATATTTACAAGGGTAAATTTTAGGAATCACATAGTTTTAATATGAAATTACAATTTATCCCTCTTTAGTTTGTAATTACATTAATCCCTTAAAAAGTAACACAAATCGGATACATAATATGTAGCTCGGATACATTAAAGAGCATCTCAGATATATTATAACATAAACCGGATATACAATATGTAGCTCAGATACATTAAAAGCTAGCTCGGATACATAATATGTAGTTCGAATACATTAAAAACTAGTTCGGATATATTATAAAATAAACCAGATACATAATATGTAGCTTGAATACATTAAATACTGGCTCGGATACATTAATATGTAGCTCAGATACATTAAAGAAATAAGAGATTTTAGAGGTTTTTAGAAATAGAAGGGGATATTAGAAATAGAAGGGAAACATAAGACGTGTATTTCAGTAATTTTTCCAAATACCGCTAAAAATAATAAGGATTGGTAGCTTGTACGTAATTATCCTCAAGATTCTAAATTTATTTTGGTCAAAGTGTGGCAAATAATAAGGATATTGACTTATCATTCATGATTCTAGCATGAACTTCTCATCGAGGCATTGTTTTCTTCTCATTCTATAAATTTAGGGTAAAGAATTTCTTCTATCACCCTTTTCATTTAGTACAATCTTATATAGTAGTTCCTTCGTAATAATATCATCAATCTTTAGGATTTACATTAACTGATTTATTATTGTTTTTTCAAAAAAAGATAGTTCGAGAATTTCAATATTTTAGAATATATATGTGACGACTCGATATTATCATGCCACATAGGTTCCTCTTTGTATACTTTTTTTTTTCACGTGGAATCCTTATATAAGGAGAAGGCTAGCATTTGTGTGAAGGTCTTAGATTGTGGGGGGTTTTCCTTGGAAGATCTTAGAACCCCAACTATATTAGTTTGCTAATTAAGAGACTTTGGAACTTTTTCGTCACATAGAAAATTCGTAAGAGGTGACTTGTAAATACTAAGGGACTTGTATAGTTGTATAATATAATATAATTATTTGTTCACTAGCCCCTAAATAACTAGTATATACCTCGATCATTCATTTATAAGATCATTAAGTAAATTGACGTGGCATAGTAAAAATTGTAAGTTATGTGATAATGTGAGTAAGCTGTCAAGTAACACACATACTTAGTTAATAACTAAAAGTCCGTTTGGATTGACTTAAAAAATAGCTTTTAAGTCAAAAATATAAAATCAAACAGAAATGATTTTTAAGTCAAAAAATAAAAAGTAGGGGAGACCTACTTTTGGTTTTTGACCCCCCTACTTTTTATTTTTTGACTTATTTTAAGTCATTTTGGATCTTGCCAAACATGTCCTAACTTATTTAAGTCATTTTTTTGATTTATTTTAAGTTATTTTTTATATTTATCAAACACTTTTATAAATTAAAAACTGATTTAAAAATATATTTGGCCAACTTTGAAGCCAATCCAAACGCCCTAAGAATGTGACATATAACTATAAATAGATGGAGAGATTCACTGAAAGGAGTAGTGTGGAGAAAGATGAATCGACCACTAAAAATGTGGAACAGAGTTCAGGATATGCCAATATGCCACTAAAATTGGAAAAGTTTTGATATTCACAAATTGTAGGTCTTTTATGTTATCGAGGAAAAATAATTTTTGAAATTTAAATGGTAGTCTAAACATAATATCAACTCCAATTAATCTCTACCTAATTTATATGTAATATAAAGCTAAATAAAAGAAAAGTAATGTGGCACCTCTCTTTGGCCAAGGATTCTATTTATTTATTTTTCTTATTTTTTTGATTATTTTTCTATTTTTTTTATTTATTATTGTACAAAAATGAATGCACTACTAAAAAACTGCTGAAAAACGACGGAAATAAAAGCGACGGACGATGTTGCTCCAAAAAGCAACGCCATTAGCCACACAGTCCGTCGCTTTTTAATTAAAATAAATTTTTGTTCTAAAAAGCGACGGACTGCATCGCTTAGTCCGTCATTTTTTTTAGCAGATTTTTGCGCCAAATATATATAATCAATAATTAATTATTTTTTATAAATAGCGACGTAGTTCATCGCTTTTATTAAAAGTAATTATTTATAAATTAAAAAAAAGTCACGCTGTCCGTCGCTTTTTATTAATATTAATTGTTTAATATTTTTTTAAATAAGCGACGGACAACATCTTTATGTCCGTCGCTTTTTGGTCAAAATATATGGTTAAATATTTTTAAAAAGCGACGGACAGTGTCTCTTAGTCCGTCGCTTTTTGGTCAAAATGTTGGTCAAACATTTTAAAAATTATTAATAAACTAGTTTTTTTCATATTAATTAATTTATAAACATTTTTTAAATTATTAATAAACATTTTTAAAATAATATATCACCCTTTGAATATACTCCTCCGTTTCTTTTTATATGCTATCCTTACTATAAATAGTTGATCCATAATACTTGTCATTTCATAACTATCAAGGATATATTCTTCCTATTATATCCTTAATAGTTAATTAGTCTTGAAAGTAGAGATTTTACCAACCAAGGAAAACTAATAAGTAATTAATGTTCATTGTATTTAATTGATTAATTACTCTCATAATTGCATTACTTTATAAAATCTGATTTTGAAAAAGAAATCTCAACAAACTAACTAAAACTAAAAGA
Source organism: Solanum bulbocastanum (assembly GCA_037074985.1). Classification (NCBI taxonomy): domain Eukaryota; kingdom Viridiplantae; phylum Streptophyta; class Magnoliopsida; order Solanales; family Solanaceae; genus Solanum; species Solanum bulbocastanum. Next base: position 8,226,879 of record CM073604.1, read on the forward strand.
TGAATTTACTTATCATTTATTGAAAAGTTGACTTCAAATAGACATTAAATAAGAGTAGAAATGTAGACTTACTCGTGCAAGTGAAATCTAAAAAGGTGACATATAAAAAAGGATGAAGAGAGTAATAAATACAATGTCTTAAAAAATATAATAGAGAAATAACTATAATTAATAATAAGGGTAAATAAAAAACTAAGTGTAAAGTTATCCATTGAATTCATAAAGTGGACAAGTATTGTCGAACATCCCAAAATAGTATAGTGGACAACTATATTTGGACGGAGGGAGTAGTTGATTACTATACTAAAAGTAGTTGTTCCATATTAGTTTTTTTTTTGTTCCATATTAGTTGATCACCTTACTAAATCAATAAAACATTAATTGATTTTTTTCCATATTACACTTGCAAATTAATTCTTATTGAAAGTGTTTACACTTGTTTGTAAAATTTTAAAAAAATTCTTAAGGGGTGAATTGGTAATACTACCCTTTTAACTATGATATTTTAATATGCATACAAAAAGGTTAACTTATAAGAAACGAAGGAAGTATTAATATTTTAAAGAGTTAAGGGTGGGTTAAGAAATTTAAAAAGATACTCACTCTGTCCCTAATTACTTGCCAATTTTTATTTTTTAGTTGTTCCTAATTATTTGTCTATTTTGACAAATCAAGAAAGGATAAATTTTTTTTACCTATTATACCCTCCATTAATTACTTTGAAAAAAGGTAAAACTTCTTGAAAATCTGAAATTTTTAATTCATCTACTTCATAATTAATAGGTTAAAATGATAAACTTACTATGTCAATAATTTTTTTTAAAGTAGGCAAATAATTAGGAATCTAGAGCAGTGAAAATTTTATAAATGACATATATAAGACTAATATTTTCAAGTTATGACAGTATAATAAAACTTTCAAGTTATAACAATAAAAATTTTTAGGTTGTAATATTTTATTAAAAAAAATATATTTTTAAAATAATAGTAAAAAATATTTTTTTGAAAATCATAAAAACAAAAAAACGGATATGTCATTAATTTGAATACATTAAGGATAATTAATAATGCCATAAATTTAGAGGATTCAAAACAAAATATTTGTTTTCCTATTTTTACTCAATCAGTTAAAATTTTTTTTTTTTAAAAAAATATTGTTTTCCTTGTTTAGCTCAAAGTAGTTAAAATTCGTTCAAACATATTTCTTTTCTTTTGTTGGAAGGTTTCTCTCTCTTCTCAATATTTTCTCTGTAAATTGTCACTCTCATCTAATTCATTTTCATTTTTATTCAATAATCTTTATTTTCTTGTAATGGACGGCTTTTTATTAGTATTAATAAAGCATGGTGGTTGATGTGATCCTTCAGATGCGATTTTTTATTTGTATTGTAATATGCAAGCCAAAAGTTGAAAAAAATATATTCAGATTTTGTTTGTGTATAATAGTTTTAATTATGGCGTTTTTTATATGAATATTCACTTTTGAAATTACATAAAATTTGTTTAAAATTGGTATAGATTTTGGTTTGAACATTCATTTTGTTTGTATGTTTTTGGTTGAAAAATTACATAAAATTCATTTGAATTTGGTATATTGGTTATACCATGTTGGTACGATTTTAGAATTATATTTGAATGAATTTTGTATACTATTTTTCTAATAAATGATAATTAATAGTTAGAAGTCGTATTATTTTGGTATTATAGTGCTATGATTCTGTTGTGAAAAAGTAACGACTTATGACATGAATTATGTATAATTTTGGCATGAAATAGGTCTGAAAAGTGTGCATAATAATTGTATGAAATTTGTATGGTGATTTCAGATTTTTTGTTGTGTATAATAATTTGAATTATGACATTTTTTTTAAAAAAATGTATAATGCTATATTTTGGTATGAACATTGAATTTGTTCATTATTTGTCAGACCTATTTTTTATTTTTTGGTATATTTATGGTTAAAAAAATAGATATTTTTTCTTTGGAATTTGTATACAAATACTACCAGACATGTATGATAATCGATAATATTTTTTGATATGATTTATGATTTGATTAGATTTTTTTTTTTTTTTTTGGCATTGTATTGTAATGAATTTTGAGAATAATAATGTAATGAACTTGGTATACTGTTTATTAAAAAAATGACAATTAATATTTCTAAGTTGGAATTATTTTGGTATTCTAGTGGCATGATCCTGATATGAATAATTGATAACTTTTTGCATGAAATAGGTGAGAAATGCGTGAATAAGAATTGTATGAATTTTGTATACTGATATAACATATGTGTTTTTACTTTTGTACTCTGTAATAACATATGAAATTGTTTAAAAATAACGCATGTATTTTTACTTTTGTATGCATAAAAATGTTATGAAATTTGTATACTGATATAACATATGTATAAAAGTTATTTGTACTTTTGTATGATGTAATACCGACACAATAATTTATGATGAATCAGAGAAATATGCAATTCAAAAAGTGTCGGAGCATAAATTATAGTCGCCTGTTTCAAAAAGAACTATAGGGAGACCACAACTTGAACGCTGTAAATGGTTTGCTGATGTGAAATTCAAGAGGTCTAAGATTACGTGCAGTGCATGTCATCGGGAGGAACACAACAGAAATACATGTTCAAATTACTCTTCTGAAAAAAGACATAATTTATTTTTATTTTGATTTGGTTGTTTTATTGTGGCAAACTCATGTTTCGATTTATTTTGTCTTTTAAGTTAATGAATTATAATTTCAGAATATTTATTATGTGTGCTAGTTAATCATTTGCATATTCAGTGTTTTTCAAATGTATACTCAAAAAATAAGTAATGTTGGTATGCAATTGATATCGACTGAAAAAATTAAGTCAAATCTTAGCATGAAATTGATATACATTTGGTATCCAACTTACGTCCCAGTGATAGAATTGAAAAAAAACAACATATAATTAAGATTTCAACTGAAATAGACAACGTAAAACTAGTTAATATTGTATCCAATTTGTATAAATTTAGTATCGAATTGATATCCCATTGGGAAATTGAAAAATCAACATGTAGTTGAGATTTCAACCAAATTAGACAACCTAAACAAGTAAATATTGTATTCAATTTGGTATCCAACAGATATCCCACTTGAAAATTTAAAAAACAAAAATGTAACTGATATTTCAACTAAATTAGACAATCTAAAACAAGTTAATGTTGTATCTAATTTATATACACTTGGTATCCAACTAGAAATTTTAGAACAAAGACAAAAAATAAAAATGTATGAAATTGATATCCAACTGGTATAAATCTGGGAAGAATAAATCTGACAGTAAAACAATGCATATTATATATTGTTGTCAGAAATTGTAGCAAAAGAAATATACATCACCCAAAAATCAAAACATGTAATTAAAAGTCTAAACTACAATAACTAATACAAGTTTTACATTTTCCTCTCTCTTCAATTTATATTCCATATTTAAGTGTGATTTTTTAAATCAAATTTAGGCTAAAACTTAGGAACTCCTTATTAAAGATTTTATGATCTCATATTATCTATATATATCAACAAATTTCAGAATTAAATATATTTATTTCACCCACAAAATAATATTTTAGATATAGAAAAACACACCAAAACTGAATTCAAAATTTCAGTAAAACAATTTTTTTCTCAAAAAAATCAAGTTTCAGATTAATTAAAATAAAAAACGAAATCAATTTTTGAAAATATAGAATTCTTAATTCTAAAAAAAATCAGATTAAAAAAATAAAAATCAATATCAAAGTTTAAAATAAAAAAACATCAAGAAAAGCAAAAAAGAAAGATTAAAGTGAGAGAAAATTACATGTTACAATATATAGTGATAAGTTTATTGATTTTTAAAAAATTAAAGGCCCCAATAGTCATTAATAATTAAAAAGTATCTGAATAGTATCAATATTTATCTTGAGAATAATAAAATAATCAAAATAAAAATCAACTAATTAGGAGAATATCAATGGAAAGATTTATCTTGTCAATTATAAATTACTATATTTATGGAAAAGATATTTTGAGAGTAACGTGAGGGTGGGGTATGAGTTGACATATGACAAGTTAAAAATCCTTTAAAAGGTGTGATAGATAATTACAAATTAATTCTCTCTTATTAATATTATTTCTCTCACCTATTATTATATAACATTATATAAAACATATTAGCTAATAATATATAATTAATTAATTTATAAATTAAAATAAATCTGTTAACACTTGTAATTAAAAATGTTATGAGTAGTAATATAAAAAAAGTAGATATAAAAATTGTAATATTAACCCTTAAATAGATGTGTGGTGTGATTTTTCTTATAGAGAGTATTCAATTCTAGTTACAAACTATTCCGTCCCTTAGATACATCAAAAGGTATATCTTAAATGCTTGAGACAACAGTCTCTCACGTCTGCATGTGTTTTAAGGGTGCATTGTCTAATGCTGAGTTCCAATAAAACTAACCTTCTTATGATCTATTTATGATCACGTTTCTATACTTCCATTGGTAGGTTGAGATTATTGAACTTGTTTATGTATTCCTTCCTCAATTTCTTGGGGTTAGTGCAAAGGCAGGGCCGAAACATAATTCTGGTTCATACAGTGATGGTTAGACCGGGTTTATTGTAAGTACAATGTGTGGAGTCCATCTCATATTTTTTGATCAATTTTTGCTACTTAATCGCTATAAGTAATTGTTAAAAAGGAATAGTGATAAGAGTTGAAAATAAAAGATTTGATGGTTGACAAATTGGTAAGATTTGCAACCCTTCGGATTTTGCTATATTTGCCTATGTCATTAGTGACATAGACATGGTTTTCTCCTTCTATAAATAGAGCATTCTTGCTCATTTGTAGAATACACCAAGTTAGAGACAAAAAATCATTTTGAGAGTAAAGTGAGGTATTCCATAGACTATACAAGAAAAATAGTATGTGAAGAAAAATAGAATGTGAGCGATATTTTAGTAAGGTGGAAATCAAAAGAGTGTTATTTCTTTTGAGTGTGTAGTAGTCACTTCGAGTATTGTATTCATGACTACACGATGCAAAATTTCTTACTATAGTGATATCAGTTGCTCCTCTTGGTCCGTGGTTTTTTCCTTATTTAAAAGGGTTTCCACGTAAAATTCTTGGTGTCATTATTTCTCATTTTATTTCTATCATTTGACCATATATATTTTTGTGTTAGTCCGTATTTTTTCAACAAACTGGTATCAGAGCCAATGTTTTATCTGAGTATGCTCTGTGGTTGCAGCACAGTCTGAACTTCCACATCAGAAAAGATTTACTTTGGTTTGCAATAACTATATTTTTGGGGATAAACAATGGAAGCCAACACAAGTAGAATGGTTACTTTGAATGGTGTTAATTATGTCATTTGGAAGGGAAAATGGAAGATATGCTTTATGTCAAGAATTATTACAAATCAGTCTTTACCATCGTAAAACCTAATAATAAAACAGATGAAGAGTTGAATCTGTTGCACAGGCAGATTTGTGGATTCATTAGGCAATGGGTGGACGATAATGTGTTGAACAATATATTTCTGGGGAGACACATGCTCGAACCCTATGGGAGCATCTTGAAATTTTGTATGCTTGAAAAACTGGCAACAATAAAACGTTCTTAATAAAGCAAATGTTGAGTTTAAAGTATCATGACGATTCTCCGATGACAGACCATCTGAATAATTTTCAGGGGATCATAAACCAATTATTTGCTATGGGTATCAAATTTGATGAAGAAATTCAAGGCTTGCTTCTACTTGGTTCCCTACCAAACTCTTGGGAAACATCTAGAACTTCATTGTTAAATTCTGCTTCGGATGGTGTGATCTCTATGGATTCCGCCAAGAGTAGTATCTTGAACGAAGAGATGAGAAGAAAAACTCAAGGTTCTTCTTTGTCGAATGTCCTGATAACTGTCTTTATGGGGGAAACAAAACTCGTGGTTCTCAGAAATAAAGAACAAAATAGGAGCAAATCCAGAGGCAGACTTAAGGATATTAAGTTCTACCATTGTGGCATGAAAGGGCATACAAAGAAGTTCTGCAGGAAGCTGAAGAGACAAAACAAAAACAAAGAGGAAACTAAAGAAGATGGCAATAAAATTGCCTAGCCACCGTCAACATCGAAGATCTTGTTACCATCCTTGGTGCGGATATGATAAATATTGTTTGTGATGAGTCAAGCTGGATTGTAGACACTGGTGTTGCATCTCACATGACATCAAGGAAGGATTTTTTCTCTTTCCTGGTGATTTTGGAACCTTGAGTATGGGTAATGAGACTATTTCTAGGGTGGTTGGTATTGGTACAATTTTTTTGGAAGCTAGTGTTGGAACTAAACTAGTTTTGAACAATGTGAAACATGGACCTGATGTTCGTCTGCCCCTAATTTCTATTGGTTTTTTGGATGATAAAAGATATGTTAGTACCAACGGTGATGGAAAATGAAAACTCATTAAGGGTTCCTTGGTTGTGGCTCGTGGTAACAAACGTCGTGGTCTATACTGGACAATGACCTCTGCTTGTGTTGATATGGTGAATGCGGTTGAGAGCTATAACTCTTCAATGTTATGGCATAAGAGACTTAGCCACTTCAGTGAGAAATGACTTAATGTTCTAGCCAAGAAGAAATTATTATCGAATTTCAAAAGTTCTAAATTAGAAATGTGTGAGCACTGCTTAGCTGGTAAACAAAATAGAGTTTCCTTTAAGTCCTACCCTCCTTTAAGAAAGATGGAGTTGCTTGAGTTGGTGCACTCTGATTTATGTGGTCCAATGAATACAAGGACATTGGATGGTGCACTCTATTTGTCACTTTTATTGACGATTGCTCGAGAAAACTTTGGATCTATGTCTTGAAGACTAAAGACCGAGTGTTAGGTGTCTTCAAGCAGTTTCAGGCTTCAGTTGAAAGAGAAACTGAAAAGAAGCTGAAATGTATTCGCACTGATAATGGTGGTAAATATTGTGGACCATTTCATGAATACTACAAGCATCAAGGTATTAGACACCACAAGATACCTCCTAAGACTCCTCAGCTTAATGGTTTGGCTGAGAGGATGAATAGGACCTTGATGGAAAGAGTTAGATGTTTGCTTTCTCAAGCAAAGTTGTCGAACTCATTTTGGGGTGAGGCTTTATTAACTGTTGCACATGTTATTAATCTATCTACTGTTGTTTCTTTGCAAAGTGATGTACCAAATAGTGTTTGGTATGGAAATGATGTTTTCTATGACTATTTGAGAGTATTTGGTTGCAAAGCTTTTGTATATATGCCAAAAGATGAGAGGTCAAAGTTAGATGCCAAGACAAGGCAGTGCATCTTTATTGGATATGGCCTTGATGAATTTGGTTGCAGGCTATATGATCCAATTGAGAATAAATTCATGAGAAGCCATGATATTATTTTCATGGAGAATCAAACAATTGAAGATATTGACAAAGCGGAGAAACTAGAATCTTCAAGTTTTGATGGCCTAGTTCATCTAGATGAAGTTCCTTACACAAGTGTACATGATGTTGTTGGGCTTGATAATCTTGGTGACGCCCAGAATCATGTATCGAATAAACATGTACAATAATATTGTTATTGATGATCCTCTTGCTCATGAAGTTGTGGATGAATCAAATATTCCGCTTATGAGGTCCACAAGACAGCAGGTTCCTTCCTCCCGTTATTCACCAAATGAGTATATGCTACTCACTGACAGGGGAGAACCTGAATGTTATGAGGAGACCATGGAAGATGAGCACAAGGATCAATGGATTGAAGCCATCCAAGATGAGATGAAGTATCTGCATAAGAAGCGTACTTATGAGTTGGTGAAATTGCCCAAGGGCATCATGAGAGCTTTGAAAAACAAGTGGGTGTTCAAGTAAAGTTGAAGAACACAACTTGAAGCATAGATACAAAGCTAGATTGGTTGTTAAGGGATTTGGTCAAAAAAGGGATATTGACTTTGACAAAATATTTTCTCTTGTTGTGAAAATGTTCTTGATTCGTACAGTTCTAGGTTTGTCTGCTAGTCTTAATTTAGAGATTAAGCAGATGGATGTGAAGACGACTTTCCTTCACGGTGACCTAGAAGAAGAAATTTATATGGAATAACCTGAGGGCTTCAAAGTAGAAGGTAGAAATTTTTTTGTGCAAACTTAGAAAGAGTCTTTATGGCCTAAAGCAAGCTCCTATATAGTGGTACAAGAAGTTTGAATATGTTATGGAGGAGAAAGGCTATAAGAAGACTTCATCAGATCATTGTGTATTTGTACAAAAAATTCTGACAATGATTTTATCATTCTCTTGTTGTATGTGGATGATATGTTGATTGTGGGAAAGATTACTTCCAAGATTGACAAGTTGAAGAAAGAGTTGAGTCAGTCTTTCACTATGAAAGACTTGGGTCATGCCAAATAAATTTTGGGCATGAGAATTACTCGTCTCAGAGATGAAAAAAAAAATTATTTGTCACAGAAGAAGTACATTGAACGTGTATTAGAGCGCTTCAATATGAAGAATGCTAAGTCTATTAGCACACCTCTTCCTGGTCATATGAAGTTGAGCATGAAGATGTGTCCTACAACTAGGGAGGAAACAGAGAGCATGGCCAAAGTTCCATATTCCTCCGTCGTCGGAAGTCTAATGTATGCAATGGTATGCACTAGACCTAATATTTCTCACGCAGTTGGTGTTGTCAGTAGGTTTCTCAAAAATCCAGAAAATGAGCATTGGGAAGCTGTGAAGTGGATACTCAGGTATCTTAGAGGAAGCTTAGATGAATGCTTGTGTTTTGGTGCATCAGATCCAATCTTAAAGGGCTATATAGATGCTGATATGGTAGGTGACCTTGATAACAGAAAATCCACTACTGGATATTTGTTTACTTTTTCAGAGGGAGCTATATTATGGCAGTCGAAGTTGCAGAAGTGTGTTGCACTATCTACAACTGAAGCTGAGTATATTGCGGCTATTGAAGCCGGCAGGAGATGATATGACTCAAACGATTTCTTCAAGAGCTTGGTTTGCATCAGATGGAATATATTGTCTATTGTGACAATCAGAGTGCAATAGACTTGAGCAAGAACTTCATGTACCATGCAAGAACAAAACACATAAACGTTAGATATAATTGGATTTGTGAGGAAGTGGAGAGTGAATCATTTCACATCAAAAAAATCCACACAAGTGAAAATCCTGCAGATATGCTGACCAAGACGATACCGAAAGACAAGCTCATATTATGCAAAGAACTTGTAGTTATGAGCTCTCTCTAAAGAAATTGGAGATAACTTCTTCTGGTAAATGGGATTGGGGGGGGGGGGGGGGGGGATTTGTGGAGTCCATCTCATATTTTTTGGTCAATTTTTGCTACTCAATTGCTACAAGTAATTGTTAAAAAGGAATAGTGATACGAGTTGAAAATAAAAGATTTGGTGGTTGGAAAATTGATAAGATATGTAACCCTTTGGACTTTGTTACATTTGCCTATGTCATTAGTGACATAGTCATGGCTTTCTCCTTCTATAAATAGAGCATTCTTGCTCATTTGTAGAATACACCAAGTTAGAGACAAAAAATCATTTTGAGAGCAAAGTGAGGTATTCCATAGACTATACAAGAAAAATAGTATGTGAAGAAAAATAGAGTGTGAGCGATATTTTAGTAAGGTTGAAATCAAAAAAGTATTATTCCTTCTGAGTGTGTAGTAGTCACTTTGAGTATTGTATTCGTGACTACACGGTGTAAAATTCCTTACTATAATGATATCAGTTGCTTCTCTTAGCCCGTGATTTTTCCCTTATTTAAAAGGGTTTCCACGTAAAATTCTTGGTATCATTATTTTTCCATTTTATTTCTATCATATGACCATATATATTTATGTGTTAGAACGCGTTTTTCCAACATAATGTTGGCTTGTAAAAAAATATTCATATGTAAATGGTGGAAATGAGGATGTAGAATTAAATATGCGGATAAATATGGAGCGATATGATTATAAATGAGAGTATTTGAGACAAAGTGAGAGTGATCTCTGTAGTGGACAAGATACGGAAAGGAAGACTGAGTTTGAGCATATGAAGAGGAGATGTGCGGATGCGGATTTGTGAGAGGTTGGATATATTGGGTTGATGAGAGGTATAAGTAGGCCGAAAATATATTGGAGAGAGATGATTATCCAGGATATGATGCATCTTTAGCTTATCGAGGACATAACCTTAGACATAGAATATGAAGGTCGAGGATAAGGGTAGAAGGTTTGTAAGTAGTTGAGAGTTGTCTTATTTCTAGCCTATTCATGTATTTGGTTTGGTGATAGTATAGAACAGCATGTCATTGAAAGATTAGCCTATTCATGCAGTCATTGAACTTTGATATCTGATATCATTTATGCTTTATTGTGTTAAGGTGATCACACCTTGTTATTGTTGTTATGATTTTTTGCATATACATTCCACACTGATTTGCTATTAGTTGTTATTTTTCTCTCCACTACCGTTTTAATTTGCTTGAGCCAATGATCTTTCAAAAACAAACTTCCTATCTCAGAGAAGTAGTGGTGAGACTTGCCTATCTACCCTCTTCAAACCCCTCTTTATGGAACTTCACCGAATATGATATTGTTATTATTCTAATACTTTTTCTTTTATCTTATTGGGTTCTGAATTATTATTTACATACGATAAAATGATTCTTAAACTTGAATATTAATTTTTAACCAAAATTACTAAATTATGCTAAATTTGTAACCATATAACTGAGGATCCGCCATGAGCGTGCGGATTGTGTGAATAAAGGGACGTGGAGAGAGGTGAGAGAGATCGAAATACAGATGACGGAAGGTGAAACAAAGGGATGACAGCAGTACTATGTGTAACGAGAGGTACACCAATATTATATATAGAATAAGAATCATCAAGGAATCAAGGAAACATAATTAATAAAAATGATTGTCAAGAAAAAGGAACAAACTGAAATATGAGATTGATGATTAGAATGTCCAAGGGACGATCTTTCTATCATCAAAGGGACAGTCAAAATTAACATTTTTGTATGATTATATTATAAAAAAAAACAAAAAAGAAACATGTTCGATATTGTCATGTTTTGTGGAAATAATAGATAGCTCTCTATAGAGGTCACTAGTAGGTTTCTGTTTTTGACAGATTCCGCTCCAATTCGCCGCGTTTCACACACATGTTATGATTTTCTGTAAAGATTTAAAATATGAAAAAGAATAGGCACCAAAAAGTTAGTCGGGACTTAACATCTACTGTGTAATAGGCACGAAAAAGCTAACGGGGACTCAACATCTACTCTCTCTAAATATATATATAAATACATAAAAAATAATTTTATGTATACACATAGTTCTTTAACTCTACAATTCACTCTTACAGCTAAACTACTTTAGAGGAAGATAAACTCTCTTAATTGAAACACACACCTTCGAGCACTTAGAAGAATATTACAACTCAGTAATAGCTATGGGCTGCCCACCCCATTCGGGTCAATCCATTCAGGCTTTGAAATTTTACAGGCCAGGTTAGGCTAGCTCATTTTTTGTGTGGGTCAGAAAATGGTTGACCCAACCCACAAGTACGTGGGCTACGAGCTTTGCCGGGCTAACCTTTTTTTTAAAAAAGTAAATTTTTTATAAATTTTAAAATTAAATTATAATTTAAAAATATTATCATAAATATCGACAAGACAATATTATATGGTGTTAGTATTACTACTTGTTTATCAAATGCACAAATAAAATTATCTTTATAATATTTATTAAGTTTGATTTCAAGTAAAATCATAAATAACTAAATAGAAATATTAACCTAATTGTTTTCCAATGATCATAATAAAACACAAAAACTATGACAACATGTAGCGACCCCTTTCCATTTACCGTATGCACATAAATTACAAGATGTAAAAATATATTTATTTTTTTTTCGTTTCTCCTTTTTCCTCATGCAAGTAATTAATGATAATAAAAATTATCCACTTCCGAGTACCCAACTAGTTGGGATCATGCTTTACAATCATTATCAACGAGTAGGACATGTAACATATTACAAAACTTGGGCTTAAACACCCCAAATGAACCAAACACATAACCATACTTAGATTACAACCCATGAACATGATACGGCAAGGCTTCAAAACCGAATGCAAATATATACATCATATAGATCGATAGAAGTACCAAAATTTATACAAAATATATATGTCTATATACAAATGTGATCTTCTTTTAAGTTCTCAAAATTTCCATCTCCCATGGCCATCTTCATCACTCCTCTCGATCAGCCCCTACGATAGAAACAACTATCGCTAAGCATAAAGCTTAGTGGTGTAAAAACTATAGGGTCGAAAACCTCAAAATTCATCAAGCCACCTTTTCCAAGTCAATGAGCATCATACTAGAAATATAATAAATAAATCAAGTAACAATAGATAACAAGTATCAAATTCGATATTCAAAGATACAAATATCAAGAAGCTCATAGCACCCTTTTCCAAGAATTTCAATAGCAAGGCTCGCCCCATATATACTTCATGTCGTCACACCCGGCACAAGCAAGTATCAAGAAGGGTCGCTGCCCTGTATCAAGAAGGACCGAAGCCCTGTATCAAGAAGGACCGAAGCCCTGTATCAAGAAGACCAAGAACCATATTAAAAATGGCTTTCTAGTTCGTTCTTAAAATGGATAACTTCCATTCCTAAGACGAACTACAAATCCAGAGTCAAGATGGCAAATGATCTGAATCAAGAGGCCTGCCAATAGTGACAAAGCCGCAGCCACAAGAAGGACATAGTCCCAACAAGAGTGCCAAGTGATCCAACAATCCGTACAAGTGGGCGAGATACACAAGCATTATACCAACATGCCAATGCAAGGTAACAAGAGGTAGCTGAGGTATCAAGATCAAATTTCATTTATACCAGCCATCACAAGAGTTCAAGTACAAGTTGATACACAAACCTCAATACTTTAGTGTAGCAATAGTCCAACAAACTTTGCAAGCAAACCGGAGGCCAACCAACGTATCAAGTTCCTCAACTTGTTCACAACTCTATACAACCTTAAAAATGCAATTAAATAACTTCTTTAATTCCTCATATCTCAATAATATCGAAATAAAACAGGATTACCACACAGACACAATTCTGTTCTCAAAACAGTGATTCTGGACAGTTTAGTACCCCATGTTGCAACTTAAATTTGAACAGGAAATAAGCAAAAATAGATTTTGTAACCTTCATTAAAGTTGTAGATACATCTCTTAAGATTGCAACGCAACAAGAATCACTGAAAAATACATTTTGTACAAAAAGATATCATCAATACACTAACAGTGGTTCCTCCCAGAATTCTAAACCCGAAATCTGGACAACACTTGTCCTGTGTTGCGTCCCATTTTTCACATCTATAACAGCTAAATTACACTTTCACATAAACATAAGAGTTGTAGATATATGAACCAGATTTCCAAATCATATTTATGCACCCAAAACGGAGTTCTAGATACTGAGATATTCTCAACGTAACACAACCTATTCAGCTACAACAACAGAGAAATCTGGACAGAACTTGTCCTGTGTTGCGTCCCAGTTTTCACATCCATAACAGCTAAATCAGACTTTCAAATAAACATAAGAGTTGTAGGTATATGAATTAGCTTTCCAAAACATATTTATTCACCCAAAAAGGATTTCCATATCACAAGATATACATAATTTACCAAACACTGCCTAGTTCGGGAACAGATTTTCAGCACTTACCAACAAGGTAGTTTGTCTCTTGACTTTCCACCAAAAGACCAAGGTTTTTCTTGTGATTTTGATGAAGAAAGGGTTAATTAAAGTTCTAAAGGTTTTGTGGCTTTGAATGGACCGAAATTCACAAGAGAAATGTTAATATATAGCCACACAAGTTATGCTTATCACTTGGGACACTTGGCTGGCCAAGGTGCTGCCAGCCATTCCTTATATTTTTATCCTTTTTGTGCTGCCCAAAATGCATATTTACATATTTATATGTATATGCCCCATCACCAATTAGTTATACATAATTAGAATAGAATATTTTCTAAATACACCAATACAAACCCTTAACTTACGATAACAATTTATGCTAAGCAAGTCAGCAATTTTCACAACTTTAAAGTTTCCCAAAATGAAAGTAAACCATATTGAAATAGTTTAACAACGGTAAATCAATATACACGTTCTTATTAACATTTAGGGGTGTTACAACTCTCTCCCCCTTAAAGAAATTTCGTCTCGAAATTTACCTTACCTTAGTCCCGAAACAAGTGCGGATATTGTATCCTCATGTCTTCTTGTCTCTCCCAGGTAGCTTCTTTTCCCGAATGGTTCCTCCAAAGTACCTTTACTAAGGGGATTTTCTTGTTTCTAAGTTGCTTCACTTCCCGAGCTTGAATCAAAATAGGTTCTTCATCATACGTCAAGTCAGGATTAACCTCAATAGATTCTACTGGAAGAACATGAGATGGATCAGAACGGTATCTTCTGAGCATAGAAACATGGAAGACATTATGTATCTTGTCTAACTCAGGTGGCAAAGCCAATTTATATGCAACCGGTCCAACCCTTTCAAGTATCTCATATGGTCCAATAAATCGAGGACTAAGCTTTCCTTTTCTGCCAAATCTCATAATCTTTTTCCATGGAGACACCTTTAAAAATACTTTATCTCCCACTTGATATTCAATGTCACGTCTTTTAAGATCAGCATACGACTTTTGTCTATCCGAAGCAATCTTTAGACGATCCTTGATAATTTTTACCTTGTCTTCTGTTTGTTGCACCAACTCAGGACCAATAAGTTTCCTGTCACCAACTTCACTCCAACAAAGAGGGGTCCGACATTTTCTTCCATACAAAGCTTCATAGGGAGGCATTCCAATACTCGATTGGTAACTATTATTATAAGCAAATTCTATCAAAGCCACATGTTTGTCCCAACTACCCTCAAACTCTATAATGCAAGCTCGAAGCATATCCTCCAAAACTTGTATCACCCTTTCCGACTGACCGTCTGTCTGAGGATGAAACGAAGTGCTAAATTTCAGCTTAGTACCCAGTGCTTCCTGCAAGCTTCCCCAAAATCTAGATGTAAACCGTGGGTCTCGATCAGATACAATAGACATAGGGATCCCATGTAGTCTTACAATCTCATTAATGTACAATTCGGCTAACCGCTCAAGTGAGTAATCCATCCTGATTGCTAATAAGTGTGCACTCTTGGTCAGCCTATCCACAATCACCCATATTGCATCATGATTTCTTTGGGTGCAAGGAAGTCCAGAAATAAAGTCCATAGTTATTCTCTCCCATTTCCATTCCGGTATCGGCAAGGGCTGTAGCAACCCAACTGGAACCTGATGTTCTGCCTTTATTTGTTGACAAACCAAACATTTAGAAACGAACTCCGCAATGTCTTTCTTCATACCGTACCACCAATAATTTGCTTTGATGGTTTGGTACATCTTTGTACCCCCAGGATGCATTGCATATGATGAGGTATGTGCTTCATTTAGTATCTCTTTCTTCAAATTGTCATCATTTGGGACACAAAGTCTATCTTGATAAAATAAGACACCATCCTTTGATAATGTAAAATCAAGTTTTTCCCCGTTTTGAACTTCTTGGGTCACTTTGGCAAGTTTCTCATCCAACTTTTGTGCTTCTTTCACCTGTTCCACTAATATTGGCTTTACTTGCAAATTAGCGACAACTGAACCCTTTGAATCAAATGTCAAACCAACATTCATGGCTCTCAACTCAAGAAGCAAGGGCAAAGGCCTCAGAGAAATACTTGCGAAGGATTTTCTACTTAAGGCATCTGCAACCACATTAGCTTTACCTGGATGATAATCAATTGTGCAGTCATAATCCTTAATAAGTTCAAGCCATCTACGCTGTCGGAGGTTCAGCTCCTTCTGAGTACCCAAGTACTTTAAACTCTTGTGGTCAGTGAATATATGACATTTCTCTCCATACAAATAATGCCGCCATATTTTTAAAGCAAACACTACTGCGGCAAGTTCAAGATCATGAGTAGGATAATTCAATTCATGTGGTTTTAATTGCCGAGAAGCATAAGAAATAACCTTCCCGTCTTGCATCAAAACACATCCGAGACCATTGTGAGAAGCATCGCTATACACTACATACTCCTTCCCTTCAGTAGGTAAAGTAAGTATAGGTGCTTGAGTCAGCAAGGATTTGAGAGTTTCAAAGCTTTCTTGGCATTTGTCATTCCAAGTAAACTTCACTTCCTTCTGCAATAGCTTAGTCAATGGAGAGGCGATAATAGAAAAGCCTTTCACAAATCTTCTGTAATATCCTGCTAAACCCAAGAAACTTCTTACTTCGGTTTGACTTTTGGGAGGTCTCCACTCAACGACTGCTTGTATCTTACTAGGATCCACCTTGACACCTTCGGCCGATACAACATGTCCTAAAAACTTCACTTCATCAAGCCAAAATTCACACTTGGAAAGTTTAGCATAAAGTTCTTTCTCTTTCAAAATTTGCAAAATAATCCGGAGGTGTTTATCATGATCTTCATTACTTCTGGAAAATATTAAAATATCATTTATAAAAACAACCACAAACTGATCAAGATAAGGCTTGAATACTCGATTCATTAGATCCATAAATACCGCAGGAGCATTTATCAACCCGAATGGCATCACCAAAAATTCATAATGACCATACCAATTTCTAAAAGCAGTTTTAGGAATATCCTTCTCTCTAACACGCAGTTGGTGATATCCAGATCTTAAATCAATCTTCGAGAATACTTTAGCACCCTTCAGTTGGTCAAATAAATCATCGATCCTTGGTAGTGGATATTTATTTTTAATTGTGATTTTGTTCAATTGTCTGTAGTCAATACAAAGCCTGAGAGTGCCATCTTTCTTCTTTACAAATAACACCGGGGCTCCCCAAGGAGAAACACTAGGTCGAATAAAACCCTTCTCAAGAAGTTCTTGTAATTGAGATTTCAATTCTCTTAATTCTGCCGGAGCCATTCTATAAGGAGTAATAGAAATAGGGGCAGATCCAGGAATAAGCTCGATAGGAAATTCAACCTCTCTTTCCGGGGGCAATCCCGAAAGATTTTCTGGAAAGACTTCTGGAAAATCACGCACAGCAGGGATGTCCTTGATACTAGGACTCTCTACCCGTGAGTCAACTATGTGAGCAAGGTATGCCTCACAACCTTGATGCATCAATTTTCTTGCCAAGGCCGCCGAGATAATACTAGCTGTCAATGATCTTTCACCTTGTACAATGATGTGTGAAAATGTAGGATCTTTAAAAGTCACCTGCTTAGACCTACAATTTACAACTGCATGATATTTATAAAGCCAATCCATCCCGATAATAACATCAAAATCCTTGAAGGGCATTTCAATCAAATCAGCAGGGAAGACTAGATTGTGAATCATGAAGGGACAATCTTGATAAACTCGATTACACACAACCAGATAATCCAAAGGACTTTCAACCAACACATCAAAATCAAGTCTCACAGATTTCACATTTTCAAGAAGAGCAAGTGATGAACAAAGATAAGAATGTGTAGAACCGGGATCAAACAATGTAAACACACACAAGCCAAATAAGTGAAATTTACCGACAACCACATCTTGTCCATCTTGATCCTCCCTCTGCCTCATAGCATAAGTGAGTGCAGTAGCCCGTGGTCCACTAGCTTTATTTACTCCACTTGCATATGTTGCTTATATATTTTTAATTCTTGCACCTTCATTAGTTCGAGGAGTATTAATCGAAGGCTTATGAACTGAGCCTTCAGTTCTCAAGGAAAGAACATTATTAGGATTAGAAGAATCCTTCACTTCTGATCAAAGCTCCCGCTTAATTTCCATAGGTCGGTCAGCAGAAGTGGCCATAACTTAATTTCTTCAAAAGGGAAGATCACATTACATTATGGACATGTATATGATGCACGTGCACTTTACATGCGATAAAAATATTATGAACCATGCAAGTGAACAAATAATCCACATAACTTTTGTCTTCGAAACGAACAAGTATACAAGTACTTTACAGCTAAAGTACTAGAACCACAAACCTAGGCTCTGATACCAAACTTGTAGCGACCCCTTTCCATTTACCGTATGCACATAAATTACAAGATGTAAAAATATATTTATTTTTTTTTTCGTTTCTCCTTTTTCCTCATGCAAGTAATTAATGATAATAAAAATTATCCACTTCCGAGTACCCAACTAGTTGGGATCATGCTTTACAATCATTATCAACGAGTAGGACATGTAACATATTACAAAACTTGGGCTTAAACACCCCAAATGAACCAAACACATAACCATACTTAGATTACAACCCATGAACATGATACGGCAAGGCTTCAAAACCGAATGCAAATATATACATCATATAGATCGATAGAAGTACCAAAATTTATACAAAATATATATGTCTATATACAAATGTGATCTTCTTTTAAGTTCTCAAAATTTCCATCTCCCATGGCCATCTTCATCACTCCTCTCGATCAGCCCCTACGATAGAAACAACTATCGCTAAGCATAAAGCTTAGTGGTGTAAAAACTATAGGGTCGAAAACCTCAAAATTCATCAAGCCACCTTTTCCAAGTCAATGAGCATCATACTAGAAATATAATAAATAAATCAAGTAACAATATATAACAAGTATCAAATTCGATATTCAAAGATACAAATATCAAGAAGCTCATAGCACCCTTTTCCAAGAATTTCAATAGCAAGGCTCGCCCCATATATACTTCATGTCGTCACACCCGGCACAAGCAAGTATCAAGAAGGGTCGCTGCCTTGTATCAAGAAGGACCGAAGCCCTGTATCAAGAAGGACCGAAGCCCTGTATCAAGAAGACCAAGAACCATATTAAAAATGGCTTTCTAGTTCGTTCTTAAAATGGATAACTTCCATTCCTAAGACGAACTACAAATCCAGAGTCAAGATGGCAAATGATCTGAATCAAGAGGCCTGCCAATAGTGACAAAGCCGCAGCCACAAGAAGGACATAGTCCCAACAAGAGTGCCAAGTGATCCAACAATCCGTACAAGTGGGCGAGATACACAAGCATTATACCAACATGCCAATGCAAGGTAACAAGAGGTAGCTGAGGTATCAAGATCAAATTTCATTTATACCAGCCATCACAAGAGTTCAAGTACAAGTTGATACACAAACCTCAATACTTTAGTGTAGCAATAGTCCAACAAACTTTGCAAGCAAACCGGAGGCCAACCAACGTATCAAGTTCCTCAACTTGTTCACAACTCTATACAACCTTAAAAATGCAATTAAATAACTTCTTTAATTCCTCATATCTCAATAATATCGAAATAAAACAGGATTACCACACAGACACAATTCTGTTCTCAAAACAGTGATTCTGGACAGTTTAGTACCCCATGTTGCAACTTAAATTTGAACAGGAAATAAGCAAAAATAGATTTTGTAACCTTCATTAAAGTTGTAGATACATCTCTTAAGATTGCAACGCAACAAGAATCACTGAAAAATACATTTTGTACAAAAAGATATCATCAATACACTAACAGTGGTTCCTCCCAGAATTCTAAACCCGAAATCTGGACAACACTTGTCCTGTGTTGCGTCCCATTTTTCACATCTATAACAGCTAAATTACACTTTCACATAAACATAAGAGTTGTAGATATATGAACCAGCTTTCCAAATCATATTTATGCACCCAAAATGGAGTTCTAGATACTGAGATATTCTCAACGTAACACAACCTATTCAGCTACAACAACAGAGAAATCTGGACAGAACTTGTCCTGTGTTGCGTCCCAGTTTTCACATCCATAACAGCTAAATCAGACTTTCAAATAAACATAAGAGTTGTAGATATATGAATTAGCTTTCCAAAACATATTTATTCACCCAAAACGGATTTCCATATCACAAGATATACATAATTTACCAAACACTGCCTAGTTCAGGAACAGATTTTCAGCACTTACCAACAAGGTAGTTTGTCTCTTGAATTTCCGCCAAAAGACCAAGGTTTTTCTTGTGATTTTGATGAAGAAAGGGTTAATTAAAGTTCTAAAGGTTTTGTGGCTTTGAATGGACCGAAATTCACAAGAGAAATGTTAATATATAGCTACACAAGTTATGCTTATCACTTGGGACACTTGGCTGGCCAAGGTGCTGCCAGCCATTCCTTATATTTTTATCCTTTTTGTGCTGCCCAAAATGCATATTTACATATTTATATGTATATGCCCCATCACCAATTAGTTATACATAATTAGAATAGAATATTTTCTAAATACACCAATACAAACCCTTAACTTACGATAACAATTTATGCTAAGCAAGTTAGCAATTTTCACAACTTTAAAGTTTCCCAAAATGAAAGTAAACCATATTAAAATAGTTTAACAACGGTAAATCAATATACACGTTCTTATTAACATTTAGGGGTGTTACACAACATTTCATAGGTTACGGCCTATGTAGTGATTCCCTAGAAATTTTAGAAATTTTTTTATTTTATGTAGTACATATTTTATAAAGGGGGTACCCATCAGTAGCTCCCTAAATTTGGCATCAATTTTCACTTAGACACCTCAAGTAGGTTTTGTTCATTTTAAATACCTCAAGTAGGGCTCCGTTGTGTCATTTTGACACTTTTTCTATTTTCAAAATCACATATTAAGTGCATACATCCAGACGCAAGAAAAAGAAGAAAAAGGTGAGGGCATGAGGTTTGGGATCTGGAATAAAGAAAAAAGAAAGTAAAATTGAGTTTTTAAAAAATAAAATAAAATTTCCATGTGTCACATATCAATTCGTTTATTTTTCCACATAAGAGCGTCTGGATGTACGCATTTAATATGTGATTTTGAAAATAGAAAAAGTGTCAAAATGACACAACGGACCCCTACTTGAGGTGTTTAAAATGAACAAAGCCTACTTGAGGTGTCTAAGTGAAAATTAGTGCCAAATTTAGGGGGCTACCGATGGGTTCCCCATTTTATAAACATAATTTATATTTAAATTGTAATATTTCAACTTTTAACAGATTTTGAGTTTAGACTCTTGTTATTTTTTTAGCAACATTCATATATAGCAAACACAAAAATCATATTTGTCTGCTATAATTATAGTTTGCATAGTTGTGCTCCATAACAAACATAAATATGTATATTTCTCTATACATATACAAAAGATAGCAGTTGTATATAATTTGTTTCTGTTTCGGTATACATATACAAAAGATCAATTGTATAATTTGTGTTTGTACAAAGCGAGAAAGAGAGAAAGGCAAAAGAGAACTGGGCAGAAAAATATTTGTATTGTATAATTATAAGTGTAAAGAACGAAGATATATGTATTTGCATATATCTCTTTATACAAACAGAAACGCAATTTATACATTTCTGTTTGTATAAGCGAGAGAGGCGAGGGAGAGACTGGCGAGCGAGATCTAGGAGAGTGGCGAACGAGAACTGGGAGAGAGGAGAGAGGGGAACGAAAATATATGCATATATACAATTTTCTCTAGCTTTATACAAACACAAACACATTTTATATATTTGCGTTTGTATAAAAAGCGAGAGCGGCAAGGGAGAGAATAAGAGTGACGAGCGAGATTCACCAGGAGAGAGGCGAAATAACAACAGTTTGCTATGGGGTATAATCAAATCAAATTATGTTTATAACATTTAATTTAAATTAATAGTTTGTAATTATATACAATTTTTCATATTTTTAATACTTTATTTGATTTTTATTTAGCCCACGGGCCGGCCCTATCCATATTTCTTAGGCCCCACAAATCAGCAAACTTATTCATGCCGGACTAAAAGGCCATTTTCTTAAATGAACTCCAAAATTCATAGCCCACCCCTATTAAATCACAGATTAGGCCAGGCCAGTCCTACGGGCCTAGCCAATATTGACGGCTCTAATTACAGATGAATTCAATTATGACCATTGACTCTTGTTCTGAAACACATCAGTTTACTCCACTGATGAATACAACTATGACTAATAACTCTAGTCCTTAAACATATCAATTTACTCTAACTAATAAACTTACCAACGATTAATATCTCCAGTTTTTAGCTAACAAAACATCAATATTCAATGATAGAGACAACCTTATAAAATCAACTGATTTGCTATAGGTGATCCATTAAATCAAGTGGGAGATCGGACTTGATTATCAATTATATTACAAAAGTTCAATCTTCATTGTGTGTACCCATTATTAGTTCAAAAAATTTATAGAGTCCATCTCTTCGTTTCACCAACATCAAAAAGACAAATTTTTAGTGAATAGTACAAAATAATATGAGTTTTCTATCAATTGCGACATAGAAATCAAGTTGCATGTTAAATCGAGCACAAAAAAAAATCTCTTATAACAAAATTTCCTTAAGCTTAATTAGTTAAACCCACATTGGTGCATGGCTATTGTATTAAATAATCCTATATGATTGAGTGACATGTCATCTCGTTTTTTCATGTCAATACAACAAATTAATTTTTATTTTTTTATTTTAAATTGAAGAAACATAGTATTTTATTGATAATAGCGCGGGTACAATTCTGTTCCTCCCATGATTCTCCTTCATGAGATTTATCCATGATTCGAAGGCCGTTAGTGACGTATTTCTCAAATTAGGATGATTTAGATTTGATCTCTATATGAATATTACATGAATTTGCGGAATATTCAAGATAATAATCAAATTAATGAGAGACAATGAAAATAAATATGATTTGATTTAGCCTTTAATTGAGTTAATTAGTAGATGTTTAATTTGGGCTATAATTCTATAAAGACTTATTGTAACATAAATTATTGTACGTTCAAACTTAGGAAAATATGTTAAGAAAGATAAATTATGAAAAAGTTTAAGAAAAACTTACATATTACATTATAAAAATATTTATAAAGTTTGAGTACAATATCAATTTTAGTTTGATTTCAATTTTATTTTATTTTTAAAAAAAATAAAAATCAGATCAAATTAACTATGATCAGAATTTTTTAATTAACGCCAAACGAAATTATTTGGTAATTTTTTCTGGGTTGATCGGTTTCTTTCGACCACCCTAATGGAGTAATGGTAGCATGACTAACAGTATTAACAAATGATTTGATTTTGTATAACTCCATTAACATATATTTTCTTCTTGACTATATATAATATATTCCATTTTTCATTCTCATTATTATATTTAATAATCACCTTAAGCAAAAGTAGACCACTAGGGATGAGGTTAATTATTGCCTAGAACGAGCATCAAAATAATGTCTTAGAGAAGTTGTCATATTTTTTTATAACAGTAATTTTAGCCAATATATATATATATGTTAAAGTGAGTTCCGTAATTTTGTTGTATAAATTGCTCAATTTGTTCTACAAATTTAGCTTGGTATCCTAAATACAAATTGAAATTGTTTTTAAATTTTTTGAGAGTAATATGAAAGTAAAAAAACGAAACAACTTTTTAATGCTTTTCAAATTTCAAAAAAATAAAATTTCAAATTTTTATGACCAAATATTATAAACACCAAAAAAAATTCATAGTCAAATGACATATATATACTCACTGACCATACATATAGAAACACTTTCTTCCACAAGTTTTAAGTAGTAATAAAAACACGACGCAATGCAAGTGTGGGGTGGGGGTGGGAGGCTATATTGTTACAAATATTATACAGTGTAATTTTTTATTTCGAGATATCATCGGGCAAAGTGCAAGGATATTCGAATTTGATGTTTGTAGTTAAATTTGCATTCGCTTTGAAATATATTTAATTTGCACATGTACTCACTTCGAAATAGCTTCAAACATATATGATTGAGCTTAGTCATTAATTGTTGCCTCATTTCAACCATTTTTCCTTATACTTCTATCATATATAAATGAAGTTTAGTCCTTTTTGTCAAGACTTGAGTTATGTTTGATTGAATGTTAGTCATACGTACATGAATTTTAAATAAAAAAGACTATAGTCAAATAAAAATGATTAAAG
Source organism: Solanum bulbocastanum (assembly GCA_037074985.1). NCBI lineage: Eukaryota > Viridiplantae > Streptophyta > Magnoliopsida > Solanales > Solanaceae > Solanum > Solanum bulbocastanum. Next base: position 8,251,009 of record CM073604.1, read on the forward strand.
TTCAACCATTTTGCTTGAATGTCTCAATGATATATAGTTTCAGACATGGTGTCAAGCATAACTTCAAACTCCATATATTCAAAGTAGATGTAACAAACAAAAAATTTAAAAAGAAGAATGCATATTAAGTATTGTTGTCATATATTCTCGATCAAAATTTTATGGCCCCATTGACAGAGATGTTGTCCACTTCATGTTGTGTCCTGCTGAGTGGTCTGCTAATCAAACAAAGAAAATTTTGACCCTACATTTTGAGGACTGTCAATTCCCCCAGTGCCTCCTAAATTTTATATTCACACCTACAAACATTTTATTTGGACACAACTTAATTATCACAAAAGAAACACATGTTAATTATGTAATAAAAATTGATAGAGTTGACTAACTGTTTATTTTTATTGATGAGAATCTGATTTCTTTCCACATTTTCCTTTTCTTACCCCCGATTTATAAATTAAAAAACACAACCGTAAACATTTTACAAAGAAGAGTTATATCATGTCTAGGACAAATTGAAACAAAATGCTGTTACTTAAGCCGGCAAGTTTATGATCAGAAAAATACAAATGAGTCTAAATTGAAATCAAAGAGCAAGTTTATGTCTATTTTCACACATAGAATTCGACTACGAAACACATTGAACTATTGAACCTATAGTTGGATCCGTCACTGTGCATATGCCCCTTTACTACATGATTTGTAATAGACACATTTTTTTTTTTTAAAAAGGTTGGTCTGGATGGATTTATAGCTTTTGACTTATATTTTTTTTTTTTTTTGTCTTTTTAGCTTAAAAATAAGTGAGTTAAAAAAAAAAATTTCAGAAATAGCAAAGATACATAATAAGACTCAATAACTATAGTTTCGATAATTGCGCTTCATAGCTATAGTCCCGTTTGTTGGAGAGGTTGCGATTTGTATATTTCTCTTGTAAATATACAAATAGGGTAAGTAAATACAAATGGAGCTTGCGATTTGCATGTTGCGCTTGTCCGTTTGTACATTTCACTTGTAAATATATAAGCACGGTAAGTATACTCAACTTTTGTATTTATATATTTAAGAATTTTTCAGAACTACATTTGTATATTTCGCTTGCCAATATACAAACATGGAAATTTATTATGATTTTTTCGTAAATATTATACAAATAGATAGGATAAACATATAAAAATCTACATTTATACAATTAAAAACCGAATTATACAAATTTTGAAATTATACAATTAAGAAACCAAATAGCAAAAATTGAGAAAACTATAACCGTAAATGACAATTTTCGTGAATTATAGTTATAATACATAATATAGCCTATAGATTTACTATTCTGCGTAATTTTCCAAAAAAAAAAAGAAATGGTTAAAAGCGATTTTAAGCACATCCTCAATTAATAAAAAAACCAAAGACAAAATTAATTTGACAGGTCACTATGACTAGGTTGTGAAGGGGACAAAAAAGTGATGGCAAATAGGGAAAACATCTATAATGTTCAGAATATTGTTCATTTGGTGACCCTATGTATGACTCTTTCACTAGAGGTTTGACATATAAAATCAAGGCTTAAGTCCTTTATTTTATAGTTGTCCGTATAATTTATTTAGACACCTTAATTAAGATTAGTATATATTGAACATATCTATCCTCTCGAATTTGAATCATTTAGACATTTTATGCAGATATGACACAAAAAGTATAGTTCATGTCTTGGTAAGTGGGTGAAATCAATATTTTAGCATTTTTCCTTTTCCTTTTCAATTTTTTCTTTGTATTTCTCATTATTTTTTTTTTTAAAATAACAATCTTTTTCTTCTTCCTCTCTTTTAAAACCACACACCTACTGCAACCACTTCTTCAACACAATCCATCACCATTTTCCCCCACAAATTTCCTTCTTTTTTTTTAAAAAAAATCATCTTATCATTGTCTACTTCCGGCTTTTTTTTTTTCCAGAAAAAAGATGGAGATCACCAGTTCTTTGTCGAATAAAATGGAGGTTATTATGTACGCCTTCTTTGTCGGAAAAAATGGAAACCATCTATATCTTCTTTGCCCAAAAAAATAGAGATCATTATTCAAATATTTACTCTCTCCCTCTTCAGCTCTCCCCACACACACCCCTTCTTCCTCACAAATCGAATAAAAAAAATTGAAATCAAAATAAGAAAAACGGATCTTTTAAGATAACACCATCAATTTAAATGAAAATAAGGAAGAAGGCATAAAGAGAAATAAAAATGATAAATTCATTCATATTACATGTTAAAACCTCTAATTTTTTTAAATGGAGGTTAACAATGATGGACAAGGCAAATGTTAGGAAAAAAGAAGAAATGGAGAGGTTTGAGGTGGGTGGGGTTAGGGGGTGTACACTTTTTTTAGTTTAAAGTATTTTCTTTTAGAATTTTGTTATATTCAAAATTTATTTTTATAATTATTTTAAATTTAAATGCCACATGTTTTCATTTGATTCATCATTTTGCCACATCATATGCATGTGTATTACACGCACATTCTTTTTAGACTAATACTCTGTTTCGATCATTGTTACCCATTGTATTGTATTGTATCGTTACTATACCTACAATGTTTGTTTTGATTGTTATTTAAAATGTATTGTATTTGTATTGTTAAATTTTGTTGTTACGTAACAATGAAAACCTCTATTTTATGGAACAATCGATTTGGTGTGTTTCCATTGTTACTTAGTTTCTTTTTCCAATTATATCTTTACATAATATTTCAAAGTACTATTTTACCATTTATCTTATATTATTTAATTCTAATCAAACCTCATACTCTAGAATAATTAAAGATATTTTAGTCAATTTATATATTACAATACAGTACGATACAATCAAACCAAACAATTAAAATGTTATTAAACAACAACAAACAATACAGTCTAGCCAAATATTATATCTATCATACAGTACAATACAATAGAGTACAATACAATACAATACATTATGAAACAATGGATAACAATGATCCAAACAGAGTGTAAGTGTCAGAAAAATGTTCATTAGGTACTTATTCTTTAAGATTGGAGTGTCTAATAGAAAACAAAGTTTGTTAAGATGTCTAAGTGCATTATACAGACAACTTTAAGAGGCCACATAATGCTTAAGCCTAAAGTCAATATTCATCTGATTGATGACACATTTTCAAAAAAAAACATGCTACTTTGTGTCTTTGTCCATGTTCATCTGCGTAATCATGATTCAAAAATATGTTTCTTTTGCGTCTATGGATGAAAATGGAGAATTAAATGGACAGCCCAACACTGAAAGCTACTAGACAACTTACGATGCCTACCAGATGTAATGTTTTCCAGCAAGATGCACTGTAACAAAAAAGATATTTAGTCGCAATTTTTTTTTAGGGACAATTTATTATTGCAAATATTTAGCGGTAATTGAGCTACTGTCAATACATCCATATTGAACTATTGATTATAAATACTTATATTTACTAGTATTAATTACTGCTAAATCTTTTATTTTGTTGTAGTGGTAGGGTGTTGGGAAGGAATAATGTCACTTACATTTACGTCAAATATTGAATGTGATGAACAAACATGATTAATTTGTGATCACATACAACATAAAATTGTCTGGATATATGAACAATGACCTGCTATCAAACATTAAAATCCTACTCACCATCATAAATACTATGGTATACTTATTGGATCTTCCACATGGGAATGTTGGTGATGCACATGGAGATAGATCATAGGACACCATAACAAAGAATATTTTAAAGTTAGCTTTCTGGTTTTTCCTTGTGAGGATCGAAAGGAAACATTATGATTAATATCATTTAATTTGATTAATGCGCATAGGACTCAAATGATCAACTATATATGCCAATGTACGCGGTCAGCTGGATAAATGATTTTTATTTATTCCATTAGTGAAATTGTTCGGGTTTCGCTCGACAATAAGAAATATTTATAGGACAATAGTATGTAATATTTATAGGGAAATTGTATAAAATAACAAACTATTAATTCAAATTAATGCTATAACCACAATTTGATTTATTTGTAACCTGTAGCAAACTGTTGCCATTCGCCTCTCTCCCTTGCCACTCTCGATTTCTTGCTGGCAGTCTCTCCCTCGCCTCTCTCACTTTATACAAAGACAAATGTATAAAATACATTTGTGTTTATATAAAGCGAGAGAAAACTATATATACACATCTCTTTTTGTTCACCTCTCTCCCCAGAGAATCTCACTCGCCACTTCCCAGATCTCGCTCGCTACTCTCACTCACCTCTCTCACTTTATACAAACACAAATGTATAAATTGTGTTTGTGTGTATATAAAGCAAGACAAAATTGTATAGACAAATACAAATACATATATTTTCATCCTATACACTTGTAATTATACAAATACAGATCTTTTCTTGCCCAGTTTTTTTTGTCTTTCTCTTTTTCTCGCTTTATACAAACACATATTATACAATTGATTCTTTTGTATATGTATACCGAAACATATTATACAATTGATTTTTTTGTATATGTATACCGAAACAGATTATACAATTGATTCTTTTGTATATGTATACTGAAATATACATATTAATAGTCATAGCAAACATAAAATTTGTTATGGAGCGCAATTGTACAAACTATAACTATAACATACACATATGATTTTTATATTTGCTAAACCTAAAATTTACTCATATTTATATTCATGTCAATATCTGATATATAGAAAATATTTATATTCTCTACATCTATGATATAATACATTTTTTCATTTTTTTAAACATATAAAATATAATTTTTTTTGCATCTTTTTAAGTGCAAACTATTTATATGTATATAGTATAATAAAATATTTACCATGGTAAAGTAAATGAAATAAGAGATCATATTTTGAAATAACAATATATTGTATTATATAGTTAAAAATATTTTTTAATAATCCTCTATACAAATTATGATTTTGTATTTTTTTTTTGAAGTTCTTCATTGTGTCTTTATTATTATATTTATTTATAACAATTTTTAAACATTAATAAACTATTTATAAAAATTATGAAAAAGAAACATGAAAAATTTATGAATAATATGTAAGAGTAGAAGTTACACATAAGATGAAGAGACATGAGTTATAAATTTTATTAGAAATTGCATTAATAATTATGCATTAATTTAATTTATAAAATAAATAAATAAATAAAATGTGAAAATAAAGGATAGAAATGCAAAATTATAAACAAAAGAATAAAATAAATTGTGATTGCATAAAAATTATAAGTGCATTTCAAATAAAAAAGAATAGTGGCGAAAATAAATTGCTACATGCAAAATAAAAAGACATCATAGAATTAATATTTTATTTTTTACAAGCATAATAAAAATGAAGCTCATGATCATCATAATATTCCTTTTTGTTGAAAGTAGATAATTATATTAACTGTGCTTCATAACAAACAAAGAAAAATAGAATAGTAAAGAACCAAATGAATAGCATTGCCAATACATATAGTCAAGTTATTTATACAAACTAACGTTCAAAAGATTCTAACAAAACTAGCTAAGTTACTAATACAAGTCAAACTAAATTTTTTTTAACAAAAATAATTCCTAGTTATGCTTCAAAAAAAGTTTTTCTTCAACCATCTTCCTTTGCAAGTAGATTTGCCGTCATACTCTGCGTTCAATACGTCAAACTTTTCATTATATGCTACAGTTGAATAAAAAAATATAATTATAAATAAATAAAATATCATACCAATTGAAAAAAAATTATACCAAAAGAAAGCAATAAATATAAACTGTAAATAATTTTTTCAATTGTACTAGCAATAAATTATAATAATCATCTCTTGAAATCTAACAAATATTGTTATCAAACTACATTATATTTCACAAACTGACTATCAGACAGAACAATCACATACTAACATCACATTGTTCATTATTACAAAAGGTTTTTTTTTATCACATATTTGCTTGGAGAATATAATACATACATAAATAAAATATTAAGAAAGCAAAAGAGAATTGAGAATAAAATATTTCTTACCTTCTGTACTTTTTTTTTGTTACATGTTAGTTGATCACAAACAAATATTATGAACAAGAGAAAATATGTTTTTGAATATGAATCTTCATGAAATTAAATATGAATTTATATAGGCAAAATTTAGGAAATGAAAAAAAAAGACTTGAGAATGAAATATTTCTTATATTTATGTACTTTTTTTGGTTACATGTTAGTTAATTCACAAATCAATATGATGAAAAAGAGAGAGGATAATCTTGAATGTGAATCTCCATGAAACAAAATTTTGAATTAATGTAGGCAAACAAGAGGAATGCTATGAAAATTATGAGAGTCATGAATATTATTAAAATTAAAAATTAAAGAGGTGTAAGTCATGAGTAATTACTCCTTGTAAATAAAATAAATAATATAGAGAAAAAGATATAAAATATTATAAAAATATTATCATTTTATGATCAGAAGTGAGGCTAACAAAGAAAAAATAAATGTGAAGAGCCTTTCTTGTAAATGTTCATCCATTAATAAAATTTTATTTGTAATAAATTAAGTAATTTTCTTTTGTAATACAATAATTAATTTAAATAAGAGAAAAGGCCAAAAAGGAGAAAAAAGATAAATATAAAATGGAGGCCATAGAAGTGTGCCACATCATCTCGTCTATGTTTCTCCTTTATTATATATATATATATATATATATATATATATATATATATATATATATATAGATTTTATTAAATTGAATCAATTTCTTGTCACGACCGAAAATCACAAGTCATGACAGCACCTATTTCCCAATCGATAGATAAGACAACCCAATAAGTTAACCAATTTCACTTAATATATGGAAAAGTAAGTAGCAAGAAAATATCTTACTTACCAAGTCTTTTAAATAAAATGTGGAAAACTCAAATACCACCCCAAGATTTAGTGTCATAAGTACAAGAGATTCTAAAATTCAACACAAGTATCTAATTATATACCAAGTCTAAACATAAGAAATTGTAAAGACCTGCTCATGTCGTTATAGAAAAGCCAACGGAGAAAAAATTTGGGCCGGAAAACTCTTTGGTAGTAACTTGAGAATTCCTAGCCTAGTTCAGATTTGGATGAAATCGGAGTCATTGAGATCTAGGAAAATCTGGTAATGAATGAGGGATCTAATTATGAATTTGATCTCATGAGTAGATATCTAAGACGTTAAGGAACCCGTACGACTTTACAAAATCGAATTCGGGTGAGTATAACTCCCGAAACTGACCTTAGCGTGAACTAGTAGTTTTTGATTGTCATGGGTTAAAGGTCTGTTGTGAAATGGGGGTTTGAGAATCTAATTTCGACATTCTGTCTCCGTTCAAGCTGCCAGGGCGGGGCCGTTGTGGTGGGACAGGGTCCACCGTAGCGGGCCAATCGCGACTTAAGTCGAAAATAAACCCTAAAAACGTTTTATTCTGCAATTTTCATTCTTGAGAGCTAAGGGATGAACTAGGGAAAGTTCTTGACAATTTTCCACCTCTTCTAGCACTAAAGATTAGGATTTTACTCCTCTAATTCGTATTTCGATCCGTAGGACTTAGATTCTTGGGTAATTATTGTTGGGGGAAGGTTTTGATCTGAAGTTAATAGTGGAAAAAGCCCAAATTTAGGTATTGGGGTCTTGGGTTTGGCCTAGGGTTGATGATTTCGATTGTAATCTGGGTAATTAGGCCTCGTTTATTGATCCTTGCATTAATTGTATGTTTTTAAACCACGAACAAGTGGAAAGAATCTGAAAAGGGAGGATTCAAGTGCTTTAGGAGATTCAAGCTTGGTTTCGAGGTAGGTAATGGTTTGATTTCATGTTTGTGTGATGTATGTTAGTATTTGCTTTATTGTAATGCATGTATGCGAATGTTGCAGTATTGATCACACCTAATGTAAATGAATATGAATGAATGATTGTGAGCCATGAATTAACACTTGATTATATGATTATGAGAATGTAGATTGTGATTATGATTGTGGCATGTTGAATGGAACAAGTGTCACGTTTCGATACACTAACTGTGATCGGATGCCATGTATTGACATACACATTAGAATGGGTGTCACGATCCAACACACTAACATGGAATGGGTGCCACGATCCGACACACTAACAACTTGGGTATGGGTTCCATGAGAGAACCAATGACTTGCCATATGTGCATATTGTTGAGAATGTGAAATTGTACATTGATCCTGAAATGATAACTGATATTGTATATGCTCGGTATATGTGTGTTTATTATGTTGTAATTGCTTATGTATGTTTCACTTATTTAGAATAGCCATGTGATCGTACCAGTACATTGTGGTTGTCTACTGATATTGAACTTGCTCTTTCTTTGTTGAGTATAGGGCATCTTCAGGCGGCTACTGACAGACCTCGTTTAGGAGATCAATGATCGAGATCAAATTCAAGGGTGAACCAGTTCTTCTAGGTTGCCATGAGTTCTCGTTATGTTTAGTTCATTTCTATTCGGACTTAGACTAGTATTTTAGACATTCTTATGTTAGTTTGGGTTGCACCCATTTTCTTAGACTTGTCGATTAGTAGATGTTTTGGTACTTTGACTTTCAGATTCTAGGGGTGCTTTTCGCAATGTTTTAGTATTGAATTGTTAGACTTTCGGAGTTTATGGGAACTCCACTTTATATGTGTATTTAAACCTGCTTCTGTATCTTTAAATGTTTAGTTTTGGAGTTAGTTGGTTAGTAATAATGGTTCTCCCACCAGAGGGTTAGTGTGGGTGCCAATCATAACGGTTTGGGTCGTGACAGAAATATCCTATCACAATACCAAACAACCTAATAAATAAAGATGGATGAAGGTATGGGCCTTAGAATATCCAATCAGCTCACCATAACTCTAAGACAATCCAAACTCAGACTCAAGCTCCAAGAAATGCGCTCGAATTTGAAATACAATCTGCACCACAAAAGAGTGCAGCAAGTGAAGTATGAGTACGAAACCACGTGTACCCAATATATCTCAAAGACGGACAATAAAGAAGTAGTAACATTAGTATAGAAGAAAATCATCCTTTAATTTTACAAGTCTACATTATACTTATCAGTTAAGTTTCATCAAATATGAGAAATCAATATCATGTAATGTCCAACCACCAATAAAACACATAATCAACAAGAATAAATGATGTAATGAGATGCAATGCAATATCACACCATGAAATGATATGTATCAGATACCAAGTACTCTCTCAACCGTATATACATGATACTCTTCGAAAATACATCGAGAGTTCATGACCCATGGGGGACTCATAAGGTCAATATACCGACACAGACGAGCTCCACATATCTGTGCGGATGATCTCAACACACTGCCATAAAATTAAACAGTTTCCGCACGGACAATCTCTACGTGCCGAAATTGTAATCATAACATCTCACAATCTCCAGCACGGATGATCTCCACGTGCCTAACTTATACTCAATCTCATGTCAATGCATGTGCACAATTGATTTCAATAAAAGGGAATAATGATACATCTCAATCAATCAAGTATCAGTACGATATATAATCACCTTAACTATAACAAATATACTATTATGAATATGATAAGATTATTCATGTTTTTCATTGGGAGCTTACTTAGAACCAATTTGAATTTTGGATGGAGGCTCACTCGTTAGTACAGGTGGAGTTCCTTAGTATCAATCCCCTTATCTCATACCTATGTGCCCCCGTAGGACTTGTCTCTGATAAACACTAGCTAGTGGATCCACATAAACTTATGATTATGGTCATTACCTTGGCAAATAGAAAACTTTCTTTTCATTGTGGGATAAGTAATGTAACACCCCGTATTATTCATTTGCTGGTTCTATTCATATGACACTTGATATAGCATTATCATATTGGTGAGGGACATGGTTTTTAAATGAAATGTGATGATTTGAATTTGATCGAAAGGTGTTGCAATGCCCCATATGTTTCATTATGTGAACTGTCAAGTTATCCTCTAAAAAAGTATTTAAACTCAAGACAGCAAGGTGGTAATTGAGGTTAAAGTTAAAAGTTGTGTTAAGTTAAAGAAAAAGAGATTAAGATTTAGAGAATGGAATAAAACAGTGAGCGGCTTCCTTGGCTTAATTAAGCTATTAGGTGCATCACCTACTTGATTTGTATGGATTTAGTTAAAGGGACTAAGACTAATGGATCATATTTAGGCCTATTTTAATAGACTCATTTGACACCCAAACTAAGTTAAAAAAAGAAAATGAAAAAGAGCCAAACATCCAAATTTGAAGAGGCCCAATGTAGTTACACACAACTAAGAAAAAGGAAAGTAGGTACATCACCTATTTTGACCCTTTGAGCAGCTTGATGTACATAAGCAGGTGCATAACCCACTTGACCAATTAGTGGCTGAAAATGAAGCTAAACCAATAGAGCTTCTAGAGGATTTTTTTTAAGGGTAAAGAAGATTCCATAGAAGACCAATATAAGCTGGTATTTTCACTCATTTTAAAACTTAAAGAAAATCATATTTAACTCCAGTCATCTCATCCTATGGTTCTTGAAGAAACCCTCATATCTACAAACCAAGATAAAAGAAAACACTTATGAATTTAGCTTAATTCTCCCATGAAAGACTAGAGAAACATGTTATTCATGCTTAAATATACGTATAGAGCAAAATTATTCCACAAGTCAACTACTCACTTTTCTTTGTTAGTAAGAGACTTGTCTCTTATCTTTTGATTTAAGTGTGAAGGGAAGTTGAAGTCCTTTAAAAGTTCAAGTTAAAGGTATGTTATATAAATTGAGGTAAGGATGCTGCTTATTTTTGCCACTCCTTAAATACAAGTTTGGGAGGAGAATTTGGTATATTTTTGTCAAGTACTCATGAATGGATAAGAATCCTTTAACTCTATATTCTCTTATTTTGTTGAAGCATTTGTTTGGGTTTGTTAATGGTTGCTTTATGTGTATTGTTGATAGGGGAAGCTTGGGTGATGTTAGCAAATGATATATGATGTTGTATTGATGTGTAAAACGAGGGTATATTGATTCACCAGTTGTGTAAGGGTTGTATAAGCCTACTGTTCCTAAAGTGTTTCACTACTATTTTATAAGGCCCGCAATGAGATTAGCTACGAACATTAGTTTCATCATGACTTGTATTGTAGATTAATGCCTTAAAGGGGAGGCTGAAATGTGGTAGTTGTATTGGTTAGGAAATAAGGTATGTAAGAATATTTAATTCATATTCATTGGCATGAAATATGATATATGTGATTAATATCAACAAAGTGAGTTTGCTAAACTCTATTCGTAGTAATGGAAACATAGTGGCAACATACGATCTCCAACATAGCTAACAAGATTTTTTCCTCTCTTTAGTGTGTCAAATTACTTCAGTATATGTTTATTACTCTATGTTTCTGTATTTATCCTCCTATGTGCTAGTATAAAAATAATATTCACAATGACAAGCTTGGTGAATTCTCTTTTTAGTCAATTGAAGTCAATGGTGCCATTTAAGCTCTTTATGTCATTGTTACTGCCTTAACGTTTCTATTTTCATGTCTTCTACTACTTTTCTATAGTTCGAAAGCTCAATAATAATTATGACCACTAAAACAACAATTTCAAAGATTAAAAACTAAGTGAAGCAATCTGTATATTTTTGGGTGGTAGCCCAAGGGCAAAATGGGTCGATCCAAATTTGTATAGAATGGTGGCAACTCAAGGGTGAAAGCCTAGCATGGGTTGATTCTAATTTGTGTAATTACGAGGACAACATCCCAGAGGTTAAAATTCCTAACGTGGATCATCCACTTCTATCATTGTTCAATTGGTCATTTGTATCACATACCTTACAAAGATTATAAAGCACGTAAAAGTAAAGGAAAGAATATAATGTACATGATCCCTCAAGAGTCAACAAAGGTGATTTTTTATTCTGATCTATGCATTTATATATTGATACTTGATTTTAGTTGAGACCTTATTTTACATTTAAACTATTGCCTTACATATTCAATACATTCTTTTGTACAGATGTCCCTCACAAGAGACACTGCATTTCATGTTGCAGGCTTAGGTACTCCGGCCAGTAGACCTCCTTAATAGGAGTACATGATACTCAACTGCTTTGGGTGAGCTTTAAGTTGATTCGGGGTGTTATCGAGTTTTCAATATATGCATTTTGGTATTATATTGTGGGTAAGGCGGGGAATATACCGATAAAAACTAAGTTTGTCTATCTTATAGAGGCTTTGTAGATTAATGTATAAAGTGGAGTTAAATTTGGTTCCATAATAGTTGTGGCATCAACGTCCAAGTCATGTACATAAGTTTTGTGCCTATTTATATTGATCTTTTACCATTGTATCTTATATATACTTGTCAAACCTTTATGATTGTCATAGTTATACACATAGTGACTACAAGTTATAAGTTGGTTCTCTTAGGCCTTTAGGGCATCGGGTGACTATTTGTCTCAATAGGATTTGAGATATGACAAAGTGGAATCACAACACGTTCCTAGGGAGTATACAAATTCGTGTCTATTTAGAGTCTTCCTTATGGGTGTGTTGTACACCACAAAAAAGAGAGGATATGGGACATTTAGAAGTTATTTCTATTCTTAATCTCTTAGATCGTGCGGTAGAATCAATGTTGTAGATGAATCATATATAACTTCTAAATCATTTCACTATAGAATAGATATCTGTTACAAGGAGTAAAAGTATAGGCAAGCAAGTAGATGTGGCTGTTAGACAAGGGACCAGCCAATCAACACCTAGATGAGATAATTGAAGAGAGGCTCATGATGGGTCTCTAGTACAAACTTCCCCGACCCCTCCATCTCTAGAAGATATAACGAGGGAATTAGCACCTCGAGACCCCCTATTAAACTATAGAGAAAGATTTAAAGTATGCGGTCCAATTATTGACTCATATAATTTCTTGCAAAGACTAAAGGCAAGAAGGTCTAATTGCAAATACTATGGCGCAAATAGGCCAACTAGCATGCAAATATATTTTTCTTAATTTGGACCCTCCATCATTCATAGGGTTAGATCCTAATGAAGATCCGCATGAATTTATTGATCAAATCTAGTGGACTTTGGACATTATGCATATGTATGGTCAAGAAGTAGTTGAGCTAGCAATATATAAATTAGATGGTGTGGATATTTTATGTTCCGAAGCTTGGAAACAATCTAGGGTACATGTGGACCTTCAACTATTTGGAAAGAGTTCAAAAAGGTATTCTTTGACCATTATCTACCACTAAAGATTCAGGAGGCCTGTGCGGATCAGTTCTTAACTCTCCACCTAGGGAATATAAGCGTGAGGGAGTATAGTCTCCAATTTAATTCCTTCTCTAGGTACGCTCGTAATGTAGTATCTACTTTGGAGGATATAACTTATCGATACGTGGATAGATTGGATTCATATCTGGTTAGAGATTGTAACCTTTCTTCGTTGAATAAAGGCATGGATATAGTAAGGATGTAAGCTCTTACAAAAAAGTTGGAGGATCAAAGACAAAAAAGTAGGACCCAAGAATTTGAGAGAGGGTAGTCTAAGAGGGCCAAATCCATAGGGTAGTTTACGCCATCCTAAAGTGAGCTTAGGCATGTGTTCTTTGATAAACCGCCTAGGTCATCATCTTCCTACTTTACAACTAGTGCCCCACCTTAGTTTCAAGGGTCTAGGGGCAATCACTTTGGGCAAATAATTGAAAATCATGTTCAGAATTAGCAAGTCATCAAGTGTAGGGAAGTACGAACCAATCAAGGCTTCCATGATAGCCTTGTAAACAATGTGGAAGAAATCATCTAGGTGCATGTAGGTTTGGAACAAATGCTTGTTTTTGGTGTGGTACACTCGGACATATGATGAGAAATTGTCTACATTGGGGCATGTGTGATATGGAAAAGCCTATTAGATTGGTTGCTACATCGTCGTCATCAGAGCCATCTTTCAATAGGAGTATAAGAATGCCTACAAGTCATTGTAAAGGTGTTAGAGGGGTATCTAGTTCTAGTGGATTTCAGAGTCATACATGGTAGAGGATCAACAAAATTTAGAGGCTTCGCCGATGTGGTTACATATACATCGTCCATCTTTTCACATATTGTATATGCATCATTGATCCGTGGTCTACACTATCATAATTCACTCCATTGATTGCTGGAAAGTTCATAAAAACACCTAAATTACTAGTCAAACTATTTGAAGTGTCGACACCTATTTGCGAATCTATACTAGATAGAAGTGTTTATCGTAATTTCATAGTAACTGTTTATGATCGTGATACATTGGCTGACCTTGTTGAGCTAGCAATGGTAGATTTTAATTTTATAATGGGTATTGTGATGAATCCATGATTTGGACTCATTTTGGGCTTTATTTTAATAGATTTAGTGTCCTCAAATGCATATTTTGTGCCAATAACTAATGTAAATCCTTGATTTTCAGGTATTTGGATTGAGGAACAAAGCATGGGTACTAATGAGTAAAAAGGAGCAAGGAAGCTGAAAGAACGAAGAAAAGAAGGCCTGATGATCGCCTAACCCATTGGGTGAGTCGCCAAATGACCATGATCTCGCCTAAAGTTCAAGTGTGACAGGCCCTAAAGGAGAAAATCAAGTCGGCGATAGAAAGGAACAGTTGGCGAGTCACTAAACAATTATGCCATGCAGTGCTAGATCGCTCAAAGTTATAGAACTTGAAAATGCTGAAGGCCAAAGCAAAAAGGACATAGAACTGACCCAAGGGCAGATAGCCGAGTGGATTGATGATCCCGACTTATTATGCCGAATGGTCCTTTGCAGTATATTTTTGCAATTATAAATACATTTTCAAACTTTATGTTTAGTATCAAATTTTATTTTGAACATTCATTTGAGTAATTTTTGAGTTAGAACTGAGAGTATTGAGATAATATTTTCCTTAGCTTTGAAGATTTCCATTTTTGAGAAATTGAAAGCATGTATTGAAGATTCCTCAATTTGGACCTTTGTAAAGACGATATTAATCATACCCAATTGATGGAAACACAATTTGGTAATGATTTCTATCTATTATGATATATAGCTAAAACTCCAATTCTTAGGGTGTGATTATGTGATTATGGGTTGATTTAGCTGCTGGGTGTTATTAATTGATAGTGTAAATGCTGTTTAAAAGTGATTTCATTCATTAATTGTGGCTTAATCTAAAGGGTTGTAGCTGCAAATGCAACTCTACCTTTGTGTCTTTGGCTTGCTCGAAAGAGAGGTTTTAAAATCAAGATTACTGATTTGATGGTTTGTGGGTGTTGGGTTGTCATGGGTTCAGCTCAATAGAGTGAATCCTAAACCTTTTTCCACACATTCATCTCGAGAGAGTGAATGAACTTAAGCGTAGTCTGTTCTTAATTGCTGCTTATTGGAGTTCGAGAGAAACCAATTTGATTCGGGGTAAACTATTCGAGAGAAAGTTTATCCCTACTAAAGTCTAGGTTATTCATTGATTTATAATTATTTACTATCAATTGCATTTACCCATTTGTCTACCTTAGCCCATAATCCAATCACATCTCCAGAACCCGTCTCTTTACTTGTTTATTCATGTTATTTGCTGCTGTTGTAGTTGATAATTACAATAAAAACCCCCTCTTAGTTGACGCTTGTGTCACCCCTTAACTTGAAATATGCTTTTACTTGTAAATGTCTTTACCGATGATTGACTTGAACATATTTGCACTTGGCTGTTGAATCTTAAGCACGTACCACTCCCTGTGGGATTCAACCCTTACTCACTTAGTTAGGTTATATTACTAACTAAAGATCTGTGGCACTTAGTATTAGAAGAAGTGTCATGATACACGAAATCAAAATGGCGCCGCTGTTGGGGAGTGGTGTTGGTTAAAAATCTTTAGTTAAGTTGAATTTTGTTTTTGTAGTCATAGATGAACTTATTTAATTTTTAGTTGTGGTTTGTGTGTTGCTGTTTTGAGCAGCGAATTGGAGCATAACTGGTGGCAGCAGCGATCCAATGGATAACCCTTTTTGAGATTTATGATTTTTAAGGATAACATCCTAAATTTTAAGCAATTGGAGGGTGAAGCTATTTATGAGTTGTGGCAAAGGTTTAAGACCCTATCGCAGCAATGCCCAACTCATGGAATTCCTGAGAAGATGCTTCTGAAATGTTTCTACCGTGGTCTTAGCCCCAAAAATTGAATAATAGTTGACCAACTCTCTTCGGGTTGCTTGATGCGACATTCGTATGAGACTGTAGCCCAACTCCTTGATTGTGTGGCCAAGACCAACAAGGAGCAGATGGAGAAAGAAAAGGACCAAGACTTGGTCACTTTGTTGGGTCAGCTGAATATCTTGGCCCAAAAGGACAAGGACTTAGAGGTACCGTCCAACAAGAAGGATAAGTATATCCCCTCTCACGAGTGTCGAAAGATAAATAAACAAGAGGGTGGGCAAATTGAAGAGGTCCTCTTACTCATTCTACACAAAGTTGAAGAACACGACAGAGTGTTGGAGGAGATAAGAGAGAATGTCTTGATGCTGAACCATATGACGACCTCTCATTCAATGCTCATTCAATTACTAGGGTTCCAAATGGACCAGGTGCTGTCTCACCTCTATCCTGAGCCAGAAGAGGGGTTGCCTTGTGAAAATGAGGCAAACCCCACAAATGGAACTTAAATGGGGGCTTGTGTTGTGCCACGAAGTTAACTAAGGCGCTTCTTGGGAGGCAATCCAAGGTTTTAATGCCCTATTTTTTCTTTAGTAAATAATGGTGTGTTGATTGTGCAAGTCAAAATGTGGAAGGTGTTAGAAAAGTGCAGGTTGGCGAGCCAAAGTTCCAATCGGCGCATTGCCGAAACGGTCGACATGCCCAAATTGAACAACTGTTTGACTCAAGACAATTTTAAATTGAAGTCTGTACAACTCGACGAGCCCAGGAGTTGATTGGCGAATCGCTGACTAGGTCGGTGCTAGCAAATTTGACCGCCGTTTGGAACCCTAAAATAACTAGAGGTCCTGTAAACTCGGCGAGGAAAGTGCCCACTCGGCGTGTCGCCGAGTGGGTCGGCGAGCAAAACTAATGTCACCGAATAGGTGATAACTGGATGATTTTTAATGGCCAAAGGTTTAAACTTTCAAACTCTTTCACTTTTTCTCACTTTTAATCTTTTCAAACTCACACCCGCATAATATTATCTATATTTCTTGCATTTTTATTACACTTAAATCATCAGATTTGTGTTTGGAGTGGATTAATTTGCCATCTAGCATTTCAATCTTGATTATTCGGCATCTAAGGTTGGTTTTTCGAACACCGAGTTTATTTTTAGCAATTTTGTACTTATTTTCAATGATCGTATCTTAGTGATATATGCTGGGTCTCTCTGATTTTACTTGTTTTCGTATGTGCCTATGTTAATTTGATAATCTTGGAAGTAATGTTTAGATTGGTGAATTCCCGTGATTGTGTGCCTTAAAATTAATTAAAATTTGTGGGGTTGTGCTTGCATGTTGTTTGGTTTAGTCGGGTGAAGTCTAAGTAGCCCGCATTTGTGCCAAATGACGTATTTTGCCTAATGATGGAGCGGTTGACGTCAATATTAAGGGCAAAAGTCGTCAAATGGCCAAATTTAGCCAAATCGCATGAAGTCTGAGTATCCCGGGGGCATGGGTGTAATGGGTCTGAGTTTAATTTGATAAGTGCATGCTTTGATTTTTTTTTTGGGGTTGCGAGGTGAATTTGAGATGCTGGGTTGAAAGTAGGCACGTTGGGTCGTTTGGCGAGCTGGGTCGAGCTCACCAAACCACTCGGCAGTTCGTCGAAGTTCCCCATCTCACCTTTATTTTCATGCTAAATGAGTAGGTTGGTTTTGTAACTTTCGGCGAAAAGCCTGAGGTCGCCGAGTGCACTCGATGACTCACTCAAAGTCTTTTTTTATCGCCCATTGTCTGCGCCCCTATCCCTAAATTGCATAGTAACTTTCGACGGGCTAATACTTGTTAGCCGAATACTGTCAGTGATTTTTCGAAAGGCCTTCCCATCACCAACGTGCTGAAATTTTTTGAGATTTTTGAGTCAATCCTTTGAGCGTGCTCGATCTGGCTTGCCAAAGCGATTCAACGACTCGCCGACCGATTCGGCGAGTCTGCTTGCAACTATCTTTCTATGCTTTTAATTAAATTATTTTAACTTTTTCCTGATGCTTTGTAGACATGGTAAGGACAAACATCGACATGCCACCCCAAAAAAAGTACGAGGTATCACAATTAATGAAGGGGATCAAATCCTCCCAAAAGTGGAAGGCAAGAGCTCCCAATAGGAGATAAAGGCAAATGGAAGAGGCCCACATCTGAAAGAGCGACTGTTGACTCCCAGGCTGTTGTATCTGAGCTTGAGGATGACCGGCCTTTGCAGTCTCGGCTGGCGTAGATCCATGTTAGATCTCACCCTGACTCAGCTAGAGTCCCTCCAGTTCCCACACCAACAGGCTCAGTGCCAGCTCCAGCATCTCCTGTGGCTCCTGTGCCACCAGTTGTCCCTCCTCCCAGGCTTCTCAATAGGTTAAAAGGTAATGGATTGCGAATTATTCTCGATGAGAAGCTGTTATCTACAGAGGGCCTTGAGGGCAAGTACTCCGATGTGAGGGACACCCTCTATTTTCATCTCTTTGAGAGGTTCACCAAGTCCCGAGGCTCCTATATTCCTTCATGGGTCCGAAAGTTCTATACAACGTATGGTGACTTGGTTCCAAAGAGCAAGAAGAAGGCCAGCGAGTTCAGACTGGTTAATTCGGTTGTGGTCCGGGGTAAAGAAGTTGGATGCAATAGCGAGTACATCAACGTCGTACTTGACATGGTGTATGACTTTGACTACCCCAACCTGACTATTGCCACATCTTCATTGGATGAGCTTAAGGGCTGGCTGGCGCCTCTCATCTTAGACAACACCTCGAGGTGGATAGAGGCAGAATGAGTCCATTCTCTGTCATCTTAAGAAAGCCTGCCTTGGGTCGATTATTTCTAGAAAGAACATTGATATGGGGCTTATTATTGAGAAAGAGATAGCCATGAGAGACAAATAAATGCAGACCTCACTTTCATTCCCAGTCTTGATTATGGAGTTGTGTCGGTGTGCGGGAGTGCCCCAGGACGATACGAGAGATATTGAGGTTATCCCTTCTTCTTTCACTAACATTCGATATATTGAGGCCGAGTACACACAAGAGGAGGCCGACAGGAGGAGAGAAGCTCTAATGGATACATCTCTAGATGTGGACATTGATTTTATACCTGCAGAGGCATCTTTGCCTACTCCAGCCTCCGAGCCTTCAGGTATATTTGCTCTAACTTCTTCTTCTTCACAGGCTCGAGGTGTATCTACCTCTGCCCAGCCCACCGAGATCACTCATTCTATGATCCTAAAGATGGGGCACCTGGTCCATTCAACTGATATGAGGGCGACTAGACTAGAGAGATCTATCCAGTGGATGATTGAGGCTGGCATCTTAGCTGCACTTACCCCCCTTTAAAATTCCATTGACACTCTCACTACAAGAGTTGAGGCTTGTGAGAGTAAACAGGGGGAGGCCTCCGAGGTTACAAATTTGAAAGCTGAAGTAGCAAATCTGAGGAAGGATGTAGACTATCTAAAGTCTACTAACTTCACTTCATTACTGGAGGCTGCTGATGATGTGGATGCTCCTGAGATTCTTCCAACTGCCACCAAAGATGTACATAGGAATGATATAGTATTTTATGAGTCGGATGCAAGACCGACAACGAGCAAATAGAAATAAAGGAGGAGGGCATTTATGGAGACCTGTCAGATCTGGAGGAGACTATTGTATAGTTAGTGATCCAGACATCACTGACCGAGACATCTATGGCAGATCCTAGTGAATCTGGTATTGTTGATGCTACACCGGGCACTGATGCCCCAGTTTAGAGCACTACACCGGAACCTGATGCCCAGGCAGATAGAGTGACTGAGTAGACAAGATTCCTTTTTACCTCTCTCTCTATCTTACTTTTGACTTTTGGATATTTTTTCTTGCACTTAAGGAAACATAGCTTTTGTTTGTGGTGGGGTGAGTCCCATCTTTTGTAACTATTTTTTTGTGTATATATATGGGTTTTTGAGCTATAAATTGTGTTAATACTGTTTTTTGTGGATGATTGAGCTTGTGGCTCCTTGTTTTTAATTGTAAATGATTTTTGGACCCTTCCGAAAAATATTCCACCTCTTTTGTTTGTGAATATGGCTTTTCTCTTGCTAATTTGAGTATCAGTCTTGATCAATATCGATGACTTGAATAGTGCTCATAATCAAACAAAAATGAATGTGCGACTACAATGAGGCAAATGAAGTTGCATAGATAATATGTGAACTTTTTGTATCTCGTTGTGACGAACCAATTATCAAATTGAGTCTCTTGTGATAAACATTGCACACTAGCGAAAGTGTGAAGTCTTGTTTGACATTAGTGTCAACGCCTTGTGTGATGAACTTACCATGAACCATGCATGATGACACCTAGAATTTTCCCCGTTGGTCCGTTGACTAAGTGATGCAATCTTATGATATGATCCTAGGCAACTTTGAAGAGTGTGAAACAATTTGACACTATACCTCTTTTGTGGCCAACCTTGTGAGTGTGTGATCCTTGTTTGAACACGGTTTGAGCCTTATACTTTTCTTGAAAGAAACTTGATGCAAACGGTAACCTTTCTTGATCCATTACCCATAATCCTCATGATTTGTGGTTTGTGTGAATAGCCAACTTAGGCCAAAAGCCTAAGTTGGGGGTGTGGTGAAAAGAGAAGGCAAATCAAGAAGTGCAAAGAAGTCCCCTTTAACCCATGGTTTTGAGAAAGATGGAACCTTCCATATAAAAAAAGAAGAAGAAAAGAATAAATAAAAAGAATGAAAAAGTTGTGGAATAAATTGTGAAAATGCAAAAAGAAATGGGGTGACCAATAGTCCATGGAAAATGAATAATGGGATGACTTGTGAGCATGAATGAGAATGAAAAAGGAAAGGAAAGAAAGTGTTTTTCACACCACATCTCATGAGAATTACAGTCATTGAGCCTAAATGACCATACATTTGCACTCAGCCCCATTACAAGCCTTGAAAAGACCTTTTTGATCTTGAGTGAGTTGAAACAATTGTTGGCCATAAAATAAGGGCAAACCTATGGGTGAAATCATGCATTGTGTTCATCTTTGTGAGTGTAAGTGTTGCATTTGATTCTGGAGCTTTAAATTTTTGAACCATTGTGTATGGATATGGAATCATCCTTTGTGTGAGGGCATTTGAACACCTTTGTTGAGCTTGAGATTCTTTGGTAATGGTGAGTCACAACTTGAATCTTTCAATGCACAATTGATCTATACACAAGTAAGTTGAGTCTTTTTGTGTACATTCATGATTGAGTCTTGTGTAGCACTGTTTAAGGCATCCTTTTTGAACTGCTAAACCTGAGTTTTACTTGAGGATAAACAAAAGTTTAAGTTGGGGGTGTTGATGAGTCCACGATTTAGACTTATTTAGGGCTTTATTTTAATAGATCTAGTGTATTTTGTGCCAATAACTGATGTAAATTCTTGATTTTCAGGTATTTGGGTTGAGAAACAAAACATGGGCATTAAAGAGCAAAAAGGAACAAGACAGCTGAAAGAACGAAAAAAAGAAGGCATGATGATCTCCTAAGACATTGGGCGAGTCACCGAATGGCCATGATCTCGCCTAAAGTTCCAGTGTGCCAAGCCATGAAGGAGAAAATCAAGTCGGCGATAGAAAGAAGCAATTGGCTGAGTCGCCGAATGGTTCCGCGATACAGTGCTAGATCGCCCAAAGTTACAGAACTTAAAGATGCTGAAGGCCAAAGCAAAAAGGCGATGGAACTGACCAAAGGGCGGATCGCTGAATGGATTGGCGATCCCGACTTATTACACCGAATGGTCCTTCGCAGCATATTTTTGGCAACTATAAATACATTTTCAAACTTTATGTTTAGTATCACATTTTATTCTGAACATTCATTAGAGTAATGTTTGAGTTAGAACTGAGAGTATTGAGACAATATTTTTCTTAGCTTTGAAGATTTCTATTTTTGAGAAATTGAAAGTGGTATTGAAGATTCTTCAATTTGGACCTTTGTAGAGATGAAATTAATCGTACCCAGTTCATAGAAACACAACTTGGTAACAATTTCTATCTTTTTATGATGTCTAGCTAAAACCTCAATTTTTGGGGTGTGATTATGTGATTATGGGTTGATTTAACTGCTGGGTGTTGTTAATTGATAGTGTAATTGCTGTTTAAAAGTGATTTCATTCAGTAATTATAGCTTAATCTAAAGGGTTGTATATGCAAATGCAACTCTACCTTCGTGTGTTTGGCTTTCTCGAGAGAAAAGTTTTAAAATCAAGATTACTGATTTGATGGTCTGTGTGTATTGGGTTGTCATGGGTTCAGTTCGAGAGAGTGAATCCTAAACCTTTTTCCACACATTCATCTCGATAGTGTGAATAGACTTAAGTGCAGGCTGTTCTTAATTATTGCTTATTGGTGTTCGAGAGAAACTAATTTGATTCGGGGTAAACTTTTCGAGAGAAAATGTATCCCCACTAAAGTTTAGCTTATTCATTGATTTATAGCTATTTACTATCAATTGCATTCACCCATTTGTCTACCTTAGCCCATAATCTAATCACATCCCAAGAACCCATCTCTTTACTTGTTTATTCGTGTTATTTGCTGCTGATGTAGTTGATAATTTCAATCAAAACCCCCCTATTATTTGACACTTATGTCACCCTTTAACTTGAAATATGCTTTTATTCATGAATGTCTTTACCTATGATTGACTTGAACATATTTGCACTTGACTCTAAAATCTTAAGCAGATACCACTCCCTGTGGGATTCGACCCAACTCACTTAGTTGGGTTATATTACTGACTAACGATCGTTGGCACTTAGTATCGAAAGAAATGTCCTGATACGTAAAATCAATATGGATTGGTTAGCTTCTTTATATGCCAAGATAGATTTCTAAGCTAAGATGGTGCATTTCCATTTTCCAAAAGAGGCATCCCTCGAATGGAAAGGTAATATAGGGGCACCAAAAGGTATGTTTATTTCTTATCTTAAGGAAAAGAAGATGATGGCCAAATGATACATATATCATCTTGTGAGAATAAAAATATATGTGTGGAGCCACCAACTCTTCCATCTTTTCTAGTGGTAAATGAATTTCTTGATGTATTTCCTAAGGATCTTCCAGGTTTACCTGCAGAACGAGAAGTAGGGTTTGGTATTGATGTGATTTGAAGTACTCAACCTATCTCCATCCCTTTATATAGAACGGCCCCGGTAGAATGATGGGAGTTGAAGGAGCAATTAAGACCTATTAGAAAAGGGATTCATAAAGCATAGTATGTCTGCTTGGGGAGAACCAATTTCATTTGTACGCAAGAAAGTTGACTTGTTAAGAATGTACATTGACTACCGATAATTGAATGAGGTAAAGATTAAGAAAAAATATATCTTCCCTAGAATTATTGATTTGTTTAATCAGTTACAAGGTGCTAATAAGTGTTTTTCAAAGATGGACTTGAGGTCGGGTTATCACAAAGTGAGGGTCAAAGATGAAGATATACCCAAGATAGATTTTCAAACTTGGGATAGTCATTTTGTGTTTTTATTCATGTCATTCGGGCTAACAAATGCACCAACAACTTTTATGTATTTGATGAATAAGGTGTTCAAGATATTTCTAGATGTGTTCTTGGTTATATTCATATATGACATTTTAGTGTATTCAAGATCAAAATAGGACCATGCTAATCACTTGCGACAGGTGTTACAAATTCTTTGTGATTGTAAGATGTATGAATTTCTCTAAATCTAAGTTTTGGTTGAAATATGTGGAATTCTTAGGTCATATTGTATCTGACGGAGGAATAAAAATTGACTCAAAAGATAGAAGTTGTGAAGAACTGCCATGACCTATAACTACTATGGAGGTTCTTAGTTTCCTTCGATTTGCAGGTTAATATAGAAGGTTCTTTGAAGGATTCTCTTCCATTTCTTCACCCTTAACAAAGCTAACATACAAAGCAACCATTTTCCAATGGAGTGATGCACGCGAAAGAAGCTTTCTAAAGTTGAAGCATAAATTGACTTCTATACCTGTATTAGTACTTCCAAAAGGCATCAAAGGGTATGCAGTGTATTATGATACTTCATGAGTGGGGTTAGGATGTGTATTGATGAAGGATTGAAATGTGATAGCTTATTTCTCAAGGTAGTTGGAGCCACATGAGAAAAATTATCCAACCTGTGATCTAGATATGGCATCACTACTTGTATGGAGTTCATGTTAACATATATACTCATCACAAAAGTTTTCAATTTATCTTTGAGCAAAAGGAACTGAATCTGAGGCAACAAAGATGACTTGAGCTATTAAGAGATTATGACATTTATATTTTGTATCATCCCCAAAAAAAAATGTAGTAGCTGATGCTTTAAGTCATAAAACAATGGGAACCACTTATGAGGAGTCCGTGAAAAGCCAAGAAATAACTAAAGATCTATACCAACTAGCTAGCTTGGGGGTTTGACTTTTTGAGTCTCTGGACGAAAGGGTTATTGTGTAGAATGTGGTGAAATCTTTATTAGTGGATAAAGTGGAAGAGAAATATAAGAGCCCTATTATATTACTATTACAGAGAATGTAAAAGAGGTATAACAATAACATATGAGTTTATGCAAGATGAAGTACTCCTGTACCAAAACAGATTGTGTGAACTCAATATAGATGGATTAAGAAAGAGTATTATGATGGAAGCACATCATTCAAGATATTCTATCTATCCAAGGTTAACCATAATGTATCATGACTTGAAAAAAGTGTGTTGGTGGGGTGACATGAACAAGAACATTGTAGAATTTGTGGCTCAATATACAAGCTATCAAATAGTTAAATAAAAACACCAAAAGCCTGGAGGTTATATGCAACCTATAAAACTTCCAATTGAGAAGTGGGACGTGATCAACATGGATCTTTTCACTGGTTTCGTTGCTCATTTTGGAAGTTTGATTTCATATGGGTAATTGTTGATAGGCTCACCAAATCAGTAAACTCTTTGCCTATAAAGACTAATTATACAATTGAAGGGTATGCAAAGTTGTATATTAATGAGATAGTTTGGCTATATGAAGTGCCAATCTCTATTACATCTGCTATGGGAGCTCAATTCAATGCACATTTTTGAAAGTTATATTACCCATTACTTCATATAATTTTCCCCCTAACAAAGAAGTAAATTGTGTACCTCAGTCTGAAAATGTGGAAAGGGGCATCCCATGCAACCTTACTACCTCCGTAACATAAATCTTGGCCAACTACTGAGAACTGCAATCGACTCTGATTGGGATAAAGTGGGCTGATTTAGTCAACCTATCTACAATGACCCAAATGAAATCATACCTCCCCAAAGTCTTAGAAAGACCCACTACGAAGTTCATGGCTATTTTCTCCCACTTCTATTCAGTAATGGGCATACTTTAAAGCAATCCTATAGGCTTCTGATGCTGGAAATTTTGACACTTGGACACATAATCAGCTATGTCCATCTTCATCCCAAGCCACCAATAAAGTTGCCTCAAATCTTGGTACGTTATGGTTATGCTCAGATGGATTGAGTACCGCAATTCTTGAGCTTCTGCCAAACCATTCTGAGTAAAGTTTTCAAACCAAGGGACAAAAATACGCCTTGTAAAACATAAAACTCTCCAAACATCAAGTGTGGAGTAAAGAGACCCAAAACACCATCTTGCTTTGGAGCTTGATCAGCTTCTCATCCTAAAATTATTTCGTTTTGATTTCCTCTAGGAATACAAGTTTAATTTTTATATTGGCCAACACTCCACCCTTTTGTGAAATTCGCAACTGCATAACTTCAGATGCTAGAGTCTCATTCTCTCTAGCCAAGGGTCACACTTTTCAACTCAATATGTTCGTAACCACATAGGCCATACCCGGATGGTAATGGTTGGTCACATAATAATCCTTTAACAATTCCATTCACCTTTTATATCTCAGACTGTGATGATTGATGTACACTTTTAACTTGATACTAGAGGGATAATGTTGCCGAATCTTGAGTAAAATTACTATCGTTTCCAACTCCTAACCATATGTTGGGTAGTTCTTCTCATAAATCTTTAATCTCCTTGAAGCATATGCTATCACTTTTTTTTTTCTGCATTAACACAACACCCAAACCCGAATAAGAAGCATCACAAAACACAATGAAATCCTTACCTGCAACTAGCAATGGTAAGATAAGAGATGTAGTCAAGAGTGTCTTGAGCTTTGGAAGCTCTTCTCACACTTTTCACACCATACAAATGGTATTTGAGTCGGTCTAGTTAAATGAGTAGCAATGGATGCAAAATTTTTAAAAATCTACAGTGATAGCTAGCAAGGCCTACAAAGCTTCTAACATCAGTCACGGAGCTAGTCTAGATCAAATTATTAACTACATCAATCTTTTGGGGGGTATACCATCCCCTTTTTTTGGAGACTTGTTCCCCCGGGATATATAGAACAACGCGATGGTGATTGCATGCTCCTCTTTACTCTTGGAGTAGATCAAAATATTATCTATAAACACAATCACAAAATAATCTAGAAATGGCTTGAACACAACATTCATAGAACTCATGAAAGTCGCTGATGCATTATTTAACCTAAATTACATCACCAAGAACTCATAATGTCTATATTGACTCCTGAATGTCCTCTAAGGTAAATCCTCAGGCCTCATCTTCAATTGATGGTACCCTGAACTCAAGTCAATCTTTCAAAACACCGAAGCACTTTGCAACTAGTCAAATAGACCATCTATACGAAGTAAAGGGTACTTATTCTTGATAGTAATCTTATTCAACTATCTATATTCTGTACACATCCTCATACTACCATCTTTCTTTTTCAAAAAAAAGACTAGATCACCCCAAGGTGATGCATTGGGATGAAAAAGAAAATCCCTTATCTAGAAGTTCTTGAAGTTAAGTCTTGAGTTCTCTTAATTCTGTTAGAGTCATACGATAAGGAGAATAAATATTGGGAAAAAATCCAACTCCAAATCTATACATAGATCAATCTCCCTTTCTAGAGGCATACCAGGCAGATCCGTAGGAAATACTTCTTGAAATTCCATAACTAATGAGATTGACTCCAGAGAAGGGGACTCAACACTAACATCAGGAAGATGAGCCAAGTAGGGTAAACAGCGCATCCCTACTAGCCTTCGACCCCAAATAAAGGATATGATCTTTACAGGCTTAGGTCTATACACATCTTCCCACTCAAGTCTATTCCTACCTGAAATTAGTAGAGTTACTATCTTAGAATTACAGTTTAACACAACATGATAAGGAAAAATCAAGTCATACCTAAGATTACATTAAAGTCCATCATATCCAATTTGACCAAATCTACCCAAGTACGAAGACCTACAAACATCACAAAGCATGAATGATACACACGGGTCACTAATACAGACTCTCCAGCCGGAGTGGAAATATAAATAGGAGCATCAAGAGTATCACAAATCATATCAAGACCCAAGGCAAATGTATCATATACATAAGAACATGTGGACCTTGGGTCAAATAAAATAAAATCCATCCGTTCACAGACATAAATAGTACATGTTATCACTACATTAGATGTCTCAGCCTCAGATCTTCCCAGAAAGGTATAGAATCAAGCTTTATCCTCAACCCGAGCGACACCTCTAGTTGGTTCCCCGACCCCCTTCATGCATTACCATTTCCTCTAATCCCATGACCTCCATTTTTATTACCTCTCCCACCGTGAGGATGTCCCTTGCCATTACCACCAGTACCACAACAACTTTAGCCTGTCGCTGCAACTAATTGCTTGCCAGTCTGAAATGACATTCTTTCTTAGGATGACCAAAGTTACCACAAATAAAGCCTCCTCGATCCTGAGATAACCTACTGACTATTGAATAAGAAGCTCCTTGGCTACTGGGAGCCGAAGACTGTTGAATGACCCCATAATGGCCACCTATTGAAATCGGCAAGGGAGACTAAATAGGATGGGGAAAATACATCTGCTAAGTGAGACCCCTAGAGTAAGAACACCTGAAATTACCTGCCTCTTGGGTTTCTTAGCCAATACTTTAGTGTATCCAACATGTCTTACCCCCTCCAACTTCTTCACATAGTCAGTAACCTTATTAAAGCTCTTCCCTAGAGAAGTCGTATGCAAAAATAGGACTTGCAACTCAAGTGTTCAAACCTTTTACATAAAGATGGATCCTCTCCTTCCCAGTTCCCAAATGTTGGGTAGCATAGCGAAATGAAGCATGGAACTTAGCCTCATAGGCTTCAACAAACATGGTGCCCTACTCCAGTTCCAAAAACACATCAATCTTGCAATCTTTAAGAGAACAAGGTACATATTTTTAAGGAAATAAGGAGTGAAAC
Organism: Solanum bulbocastanum; assembly: GCA_037074985.1. Classification (NCBI taxonomy): domain Eukaryota; kingdom Viridiplantae; phylum Streptophyta; class Magnoliopsida; order Solanales; family Solanaceae; genus Solanum; species Solanum bulbocastanum. Next base: position 8,279,608 of record CM073604.1, read on the forward strand.
TACGCCCAAGTCAACGGAGGCAAAACTAATGAATGACACTCCACATAAGTCCTCCATCATTTTTAGCATCTCCTATAGTTGAAAAGTAACAAACTCCACTCCAGGTTGTTGCATAACACCTAACTTGTGCCGCCTCTCATAACAATCCAAGATAAAGTGAAAAACATACTCATTCTCAGTACTATGAAAAGACAAAGGCTTTTATTTTGGAAACTTGGTCAAAAACTCAGGATCAATCTAGATCATGATAGGTCCTAGTATCATATAGAAGAAGACATCAGTACCCCAAGCTTCATCCATCATACTAGAGGTGTTAGCAATGGGATGCACACCTAGGGCTTGAATATCCAGCACAGTGGGAGTGTCTCCAGTACCAGATATCCTATTCAGGAAGGCCAACACCTACTAAACAACCTTATAAGTCATCATGGGAAGGCCTGCACTCCCAACATGTGTTTATATCTGAGGCTTCGCAACCTCCTCATATTATGCCTCCACATCCTTCTTAACACAATTTTTTGGTTGGGGTGGGGTCACCGGTCTCGGCCCAGCTGCTGCTTGAGCTCTATCCCTAGGGGTTTTACTCTTTCTCTACCCCAATCACATTCTCTACCCATGCCATTTCCTCGCACTGGCACTGGCACTGGCACTGCCAATTTTGTAATAGGACTTGGTAACCTTACAAGAGACTCTGATGTGGGGCGTACTGAGTGGCGCGGTACCCCACCCCTTTTCCCAAAAAGTTTGACGATTTTTCATGCTTATTTTCTAACCCCAATTCACCTAGAATCAAATGGTTTCTTCCCCAATCACATAGATTTAAAAACCCGTCATTAGTGTATAAGAATCAACTCAAAAACAACCTTAAAACTCATACGATTATCTTAAGAACTCATCAAAACCTCAACAATCAAGATCATGAAGGAAACTTCAACAAAACTCATCAAGAACTTAAATCTTTTACTTTAAAAAATGAAACTACGCTGAATTAATCATAATTGGTGCGTGGGTGAACGAACCCAACACTATGTGAACTCACATACCTTTTAGGGATCAAACCCTTGGCGAAATTCTCTACAAAATCCTTAAGAACATGACGAACACTTGACTTTCTCTCCTTTTCTCCTCTTCTTGAACTTCTCTCAAAACCCTAGCGTAAAATTTGGATTTGTAAAACTGAACCAAATCAGTTTAGACTCCTAGATATTACCAATTTTTGTTTTAATTTAATTGAATAAGGAAAAGACCAAAATACCCCTATTAAATTTGGGTAACTTTCCTTAACTGGACAACCTCACTTCAAACGAGCATATCTCCCTCATACGAGCTCGAAAATTAGCAAACATGACGGCTTGGAAAGATAATTCAAAGACCTTTTATTTGATATCTTATGGCCCACCTAACTCATCCTGTATTGAGAGTTATGGTCATTTGAAGTTGACCCGAAACTCATACTTAGCATAACTTGGCAAAATTTCCAAATTTAATCTTTCTAAAAATAGCTTCTTTCTAATTCTACTTCTTCCAAATAGCGAGGTGTTACAATATCTCCCCCTTGAGAAAATTCGTCCTCGAATGAGATTACTCAAAGTAGACTAAGGATGTAACATCTGACATTTAGCTCAAACACCCAACAAGGAAAATATAAATACAACATGCCAACTTAAAACAAATGTCAAGAAAAGGATTAGTTCCATAATTTGAAATTCTCCGAATTCGAAGAGATGTGGGTATATCTTCTTCATATCCTCATAAGGTTCCCAAGTAGCTTCCTCACCAAATTTATTCCTCCACAGAACCATGACTGATGCTACTTCCTTGGTTCTCAACTTGCGAACCTGACGATCTAGAATCTGTACGAGAATCTCTCCATAAGATAAGCTATCTTTAATACCAATATCTTCGGTAGGTATGATAAGTGAAGGATCACCCATACACTTTTTCAATATGAAAATGTGAAATACCAGATGAACCGCTGCTAACTCTTGCTATAGCTCCAACTCATAAGCTACAATACTGGTCCTCTCACTACTAAAAAAATAGTGAATACCGACCTAAAAATACCGACCTCCGGAGGTCGGTATTCCCTGTAATTCCGACCTAAAACCGACATCCCAGCTTAGGTCGAAAAAAGCTTGGTCGCTATTCAATACCGACCTCTCGAGGTCGGTTTTTATTTTAAGTCGGAAAATTCATTAATTTATTTTCCGACCTCCGGAGGTCAGTATTTTTATTTTTTGTATTTTTGAAATTCCGACCTCCGAAGGTCGGTAATTTTATTTTTGTATTTTTTAAATTCCGACCTCCGGAGGTCGGTATTTTTATTTTATATTTTTCAAATTCCGACCTCCGGAGGTCGGTATTTTTATTCTTTTATTTTTCAAATTCCGACCTCCGGAGGTCGGTAATTTTATTATTGTATTTTTAAAATTCTGACCTCCGGAGGTCAGTAATTTTATTTTTCTATTTTTTAAATTCCGATCTCTGGAGGTCGGTATTTTTATTCTTTTATTTTTCAAATTCCGACCTCCGGAGGTCGGTAATTTTAGTTTTGTATTTTTAAAATTCTGACCTCCGGAGGTCGGTATTTTAATTTTTTTATTTTTGAAATTCCGACCTCCGGAGGTCGGTTTTCTGCTATAAAACTGGTAGCAAATTGCTGTAATTATAATTGCCCACCTGCATATTTATACCAAAACAACCCAAAGAATATAAACTTCATCCAACCAAAACAACACAATATTTTCAACATATACATTAAACTATTTCAAAATAAACTTCATCCAACTTCAAAATACAATCAAACAATTCCAAAATATAGAAGTCTAAAATGTCAAATAGATACAACTACTCCTCATCACCCTGATCACTCTCTTTATCAGAGTTATCATTCTCATCACCCTCTTTATCAAATCCATCACTGCTGGCCGGACATGGAGGAAGAATATTTCTAGATTCAAAAAGAAAAGTAAGTTGGGCTTGAAGCGCTGCATACCTCTCTACCTCTTGTGCTGCCGCAATCTCCTCTTCTCTCTTCTTCTCTCTTTCTTCTCTCTTTCGGCAACAGCAGTTTAACTATATTAGTTTTGACTTAATTCCAACAACTAAATTCACTAACTAAACCACATTATTTATTTTAACTTATTTAAACACCTTAACAACTTTTAAACTTTAACTACATTAGTTTTGATTAAATTCCAACAACTAAATTCACTAACTAAATCACATTATTTATTTTAACTTGTTTAAATAACTTAACAACTTTTTAACTTTAACTACATTAGTTTTGACTTAATTCCAACAACTAAATTCACTAACTAAACCACATTATTTATTTTAACTTGTTTAAATAACTTAACAACTTTTTAACTTTAACTACATTAGTTTTGACTTAATTCCAACAACTAAATTCACTAACTAAACCACATTATTTATTTTAACTTGTTTAAATAACTTAACAACTTTTTAACTTTAACTACATTAGTTTTGACTTAATTCCAACAACTAAATTCACTAACTAAACCACATTATTTATTTTAACTAGTTTAAATAACTTAACAACTTTTTAACTTTAACTACATTAGTTTTGACTTAATTCCAACAACTAAATTCACCAACTAAACGACATTATTTATTTTAACTTGTTTCAATAACTTAACAACTTTTTAACTTTGACTACATTAGTTTTGACTTAATTCCAACAACTAAATTCACCAACTAAACGGCATTATTTATTTTAACATGTTTAAATAACTTAACAACTTTTTAACTTTAACTAAATTAGTTTTGACTTAATTCCAACAACTAAATTCACTAACTAAACCACATTATTTATTTTAACTTGTTTAAATAACTTAACAACTTTTTTAACTTTAACTACATTAGTTTTGACTTAATTCCAACAACTAAATTCACCAACTAAACGACATTATTTATTTTAACTTGTTTAAATAACTTAACAACTTTTTAACTTCAACTACATTAGTTTTGACTTAATTCCAACAACTAAATTCTCTAACTAAACGACATTATTTATTTTAATTTGTTTAAATAACTTAACAACTTTTTAACTTTAACTACATTAGTTTTGACTTAATTCCAACAACTAAATTCACTAACTAATGCACATTATTTATTATAACTAATTTAAATAACTTAACAACTTTAACTAGTTTAGTTTTGACTTAATTGCAACAACTAAATCCACCAACTAAACGACATTATTTATTTTAACTCATTTAAACAACAAAAAAACTTTTAAACTTTAACTAAATTAGTTTTGACTTAATTCCAACAGTTAAATTCACTAACTAAAGCTAAGCATCAACACTAGATGGACACAAATCGATCTTGCAAGAAAATCAATTTTGTCATCAATGGGATCAACTAGTGTTGGTACTTATGCTTAACAAACACATTAAATTAAAGTTAAGTGTCAACACTAGATGGACACAAATCGATCTTGCAAGAAAATCAATTTTGTCATCAATAGGATCAACTAGTGTTGGTACTTAATTATGCTTCACAAGCACATTATTCCTAAACTAAAGCTAAGCATCAATAGTAGATGGACACAAATCAATCTTGTAAGAAAATCAATTTTGCCATCAATAGGATCAACTAGTGTTGGTACTTATGCTTAACAAACACATTAAATTAAAGTTAAGTGTCAACACTAGATGGACACAAATCGATCTTGCAAGAAAATCAATTTTGTCATCAATAGGATCAACTAGTGTTGGTATTTAATTATGCTTAACAAACACATTATTCCTAAACTAAAGCTAAGCATCAACATTAGATGGACACAAATCGATCTTGCAAGAAAATCAATTTTGTCATCAATAGGATCAACTAGTGTTGGTACTTATGCTTAACAAACACATTAAATTAGAGTTAACTGTCAACACTACATGGACACAAATTGATCTTGCAAGAAAATCAATTTTGTCATCAATAGGATCAACTAGTGTTGGTATTTAATTATGCTAAACAAACATTCAATGGACACAAACAAATTATCAATACTAGAAGGACACAAACACATTATAAAAAGAAATTGTACTTGAACTTTAGAAATTTAGAAACACCAAACCTTATCTTCTACTTTGATGAAAGAAGCTTGTATCAACTTTTTTTGATGTTGAGCTTCCTTAGTTGCCTAGCCCGCAAAATCAACTCATTCAACACTAGAAAAAGATTCAATAATTATTAGTTACTACATAGCACAAACACACAGCAACATCGAGATTCGTCAACTGCCTATTTCCTAAATACGAGCCAATTTGAAAACAAGCATCAACATAGAAAATGAAAGAACACGCCCACATGAATAGATGGACACAAATCGATCTTGCAAGAAAATCAATTTTGTCATTAATAGGATCAACTAGTGTTGGTACTTACGCTTAACAAACACATTATTCCTAAATTAAAGCTAAGTGTCAACACTAGATGGACACAAATAGATCTTGCAAGAAAATCAATTTTGTCATCAATAATATCAAGTTTAGTTAAATATAACCTTCAAATCCAAGAATATTAGTTTTATATATATATATATTCAAGTTTTAATAAGTTCAAGTTTCAATTCAAGTTCATATCTAATTTCTAAACTTAAGTAGCTATATATTCAAGCTAATTAGTTCCAAATTCAAAACTAGCTAGCTAGTTTCCGAAATTTAAACTATTAATTAGCCTAAAATATCAAATATAATTCAAACCATTAGTTCTAAATTCCAAATTCAAACTAGTCTTAAAATCACAAATTGAAAGTACTCCTAGAATTCAAAAACCAAACTATAATGCTAAAATCCCAAATTCAAACTATTAGTAGTCCTAAAATCTCAATAATAATTCAAACTAGTCCTAAATTCAAAATTCAAACTAGTCTTAAAATCACAAATTCAAACTAGTCCTAAAATCCCAAAATCTAACTAGTGCTAAAATCCTAAATTCAAACTAGCTAGCTATTCCTAATCCCAAATTCAAACTATTAGTCCTAAAATCTCAATAATAATTCAAACTAACTCAAATAATACCCAAATTCAAACAACTCCCCAAATATAATTCAAACTAACTCTAACATTAAAATTTTCAATTCACAATCAACAAACACAAACTAACAATCAAATAATCCCTAATTCAAACTAACAATCAAAAACCCTAAATCATTCACTTACTAATTAACTAACAATCAATAAAAAAAACCAATTCAATACACTAATTAACAAATTCAACACTCAAATTGAATACCCAAATTCAAACAACTCCTTAAATACCCTAATTCAATCTAATTCTACAATTCCAAAATCAAACTAATTAACTCAAGAAATGCCAAATTTCAAACAAATCCTAAGATATCCTAATTCAAACTAACCCTAACATTAAAATTTTCAATTCACAATCAACAAACACAAACTAACAATCAAATAATCCCTAATTCAAACTAACCCTAACATTAAAATTTTCAATTCACAATCAACAAATACAAACTAACAATCAAATAATCCCTAATTCAAACTAACAATCAAAAACCCTCAATCATTCACTTACTAATCAACTAACAATCAATAAAAAAACTAATTCAATACACTAATTAACTAATTCAACACTCAAATTAAAAGAAATTAAAAATACTATTATGAAAACTAACCTTGAATTAAAGGAGAAGGGCAGTGAGTTGGAATAGAGGCAACGCCGGTCAATATGGAGGCGGCGTCGGTCGAGATGGAGGCGGCGTGACCTCCTGCTGCTGACGCGAGCTTCCTCTACTGCTGGCGCCGGTCGTCGGGGATGGTGGCGTGGCGCCGGTCCTCGGAGATGGTGGCGGGGCGCCGTCGTCGGGGTTGGTGGCGGGCGCCGATGAGAGGAATAGTGAGAGAGGAGTGAGACTTGTGAGACTTTGACCTAGAGTTTTAATTTTAATAAAGTTAGTTTAATAAATTTAATTTATTGAGGTTGATTTAATTAATTAAAATTACACACACACACACACACACACACACACACATATATATATATATATATATATATAATTTAACTAGACATCAAGAGAAGTTTAATTTAATAAATTTAATTTATGGGTCAAGTTAATTTTATAATTTAATTTAATAAATTTAATTTATCGATCAAGTAAATTTTATAAATTAAAATTATATATATATATATATATATATATGTTTGTGTGTAATTTAATTACACATCAACACAAGTTTAATTTAATAAATTTGATTTATCGAATAAGTAAATTTTATAAATTAAAATATTATATATATATAATTCAACTACTCATCAACAGAAGTTTAATTTAATAAATTTAATTTATCGAACAAGTTAATTTTATAAATTTAAATTATATACCTTCTAATTATATAAATTTAATTTTATTGATCAACAAAAATTTATCAATATCAAATTTAATATATAAATCTCCTTGAATTGATCATACGTATTTCTTTAATTGATAATGTATTTCATATCTGAACCACTAGTTTATAAGACTTGATTTGTTAAACTATTCAAAGGGTATATAACTAATCAACGTATTTCATAATCTGATGAAGTATCCTTTACATGTCATCATAATTAGGAGGTAATAACTACACTTGACATCCATTCAAGATCGAACGTATATAATAATAATATCTCCCATATCATATTTGAATGGATTATATGTTAGCTCTTCACCTCTACATCATGAGATGAGATATTAAGTTCATGATTAGACGACGGACTGATAAAATTTGTACATTACTCTAAAAATATAAGTATATATAATTTTCTTCTAATTCATATCAACGTAGTTTCATACTCTAAATATGGATTATAGATATTTTATTTATTTATTCCACGAATTCTAACTTTTTATTTATAAAAGTATACAAAATTGTTACACTTTTTGAACAATTAATTGTAGGTGTAAATAAAATTTTAGTATTATGCACAATAACAAAAGTATGATTAATAGGAATATTTTAAACAAATCGACCTCCGAATGTCGCTTTTATTAAAAGTAATTAGATTTAATAAAAACTACCGACCTAATGAGGTCGGTATCACATTACATTTTAAGATAAATGAAAAGCAAATCATGTTAATTAAATAAAAAATACCGACCTCATGAGGTCGGTATCACATTACATTTAATAAAACCTGTTGTTTTCATATTTTATTAAGCATAAAAACCGACTACTTGTACTCAATTTTCATATCAACGTAGTTTCATACTCTAAATATGGAACATTTTAAAGAAATCGACCTCCGGATGTCGCTTTTATTAAAGTATATGGATGAAATAAATATACCAACCTCATGAGGTCGCTATTTTATATTAATTTATTTTTTAATTTATATAAAACCCTCATCCGGAAGATGATTTATTTAAACTTAATTGAAAATATTAATTTATTAATTTTATGGAAGTCACTATATAAATATTTTAATGAAAATTAATTTAATTACATACTATTTAACTTTGACGACTTCCGAACGTCGGTATTATAATATTTTTTATTTTTTATTTTACACAAAACAGTCCTCCGAAAGTCAATTTTAATAAAATTAAATCAAAATAATTTCTCAATTTTTTTTATATACTTAATTAAAAAAATAAAATATTGTTATTTATTTATTTTATTTAATACCGACATCAAGAGGTCGGTTTTTACTGTAATTCATTTTTTTTTTGGAAAATTCCGACCTCCAGAGGTCGATATTTTGATTTTTGTATTTTTTAAATTCCGACCTCCGAAGGTTGGTATTTTTATTTTCGTATTATTTAAATTCCGACCTCCGGAGGTCAGTATTTTTATTTTTGTATTTTTGAAATTCTGACCTCCGGAGGTCGGTATTTTTATTTTTGTATTTTTTAAATTCCGACCTCCGGAGGTCGGTATTTTTATTTTTGGATTTTTGAAATTCTGACCTCCTGAGGTCGGTAATTTTATTTTAGTATCTTTTAAATTCCGACCTCCGGAGGTCGGTATTTTTATTTTTGTATTATTTAAATTATGACCTCCGGAGGTCGGTAATTTTATTTTTGTATTTTTTAAATTCCAACCTCCGGAGGTCGGTATTTTTATTTTTGTATTATTTAAATTCCAACCTCCGGAGATTGGTATTTTTATTTTTGTATTATTTAAATTCATCGTCATTCGGATGACGATTTATTTAAAGAAAATATTAATTTATTAATTTTTTTGGAAGTACTATATAAATATTTTAATGAAAATTAAGATAATTAGATACTATTTAATTTTACCGACTTTCGGAAGTCCATATTATAATTTTTTATTTTACACAAAACCATCCTCCGAAAGACGATTTAAATAAAATTAATTCAAATTATTTCTCAATTTTGTTTTTAATATTTAATTGAGAAAAAATAAAATATTTTTATTTATTTATTTATTTAATACCGAATTACACCGAATTTTGCCTTCAACCAAGCCTTTCTGTTCCGAAATCGAGAAAGACCACTTTGAAAAGTAAGCCCGATGGGCAAGATGGGGGTGGGTCAGGGTGAGAGAGAGGACTGAGAGTGGAGTGAGAGATGCCTTAGGGTTTTGATACTATATCATTCTTTTTTTAAGAGAAGTGTTTAATTTACCGACCACGGGATGTTGATATTATTTAAATAAAATAATAATTTAAATATACCGACCTCTTAAGGTCGGTATTTATTAATTTATTTTAATATTAACTCATCTCTTGAGGTTGATTTTATTAATTAAAATTACATTTATAAATTATATATATATATATATATATATATATATATATATATACACCTCCTAATTATATAAATTCAACAGAAGTTTAATTTAATAAATTTAATTTTATTGATCAAGTTAATTTTATAAATTTAAATTATATACCTCCTAATTATATAAATTTAAGTTTATCGATCAACAAATTAAAGTTTATCAATATCAAATTTAATATATAAATCTCCTTGAATTGATCATCGGTATTTCTTTAATTGATAATGTATTTCATATCTGAGCCACTAATATATATATATTTATATTTATATATATAAGACTTGATTTGTTAAACTACTCAGTGAGTATATATAATTAATCAATGTATTTCATACTCTGATGAATTATCCTTTACATGTCATCATTGCCTGCGATATTATCACAACACTTGACATCCATTCAAGATCGAACGTATATAATAATATTATCTCGCATTTCATACTCAAATAGATTATATTATATGTTAATTAACTATTCACCTCTACATCATGACATGATATATTAAGTTCATCATTTGACAACAGACTGATAGAATTTGTACATTATTCTACAAATATAAGTATAATTATCTCTTAATTCATATCAACGTAATTTCATACTATAAATATGAATTATAGATATTTTTTTTATTTATTCCATGAATTTTAACTTTTTATTTATAAAAGTATACAAAATTGTTACACTCTTTTAAACAATTAATTGTATGTGTAGAATGAAAATTTAGTATTATGCTAGCAAAATTATGATTTATAGGAATAATTTTAACAAACCGACCTCCGGATGTCGCTTTTATTAAAAGTAATTAGATGAAATAAAAATACCGACCTCATGAGGTCGGTATTTTATATTAATTTATTTTTTAACTTATATAAAACTGTCATACGGAAGATGATTTATTTAATGAAAATTAATTTAATGACATACTATTTAATTTTACCAACTTTCGGAAGTCGGAATTATAATATATTTTTTTGTTTTTTATTTTACGCAAAACTGTCCTCCGAAAGACGCTAAAATTAAATCAATATATTTAATTGAGAAAAAAATAAAACATAGTTATTTATTTATTTTATTTAATACTGACATTAAGAGGTCGGTTTTCATTGTATTGAAATATACCGACCTCCAGAGGTTGGTATTTTGATTTCTGTATTTTTAAAATTCTGACCTCGGGAGGTCGGTAATTTTATTTTTGTAATTTTTAAATTCCGACCCCCGGAGGTCGGTATTTTTATTTTTGTATTTTTGAAATTCTGACCTCTGGAGGTCGGTAATTTTATTTTTGTATTTTTTAAATTCCGACCTTCGAAAGTCGGTATTTTTATTTTTGTATTTTTGAAATTCTGACCTCCGGAGGTCGGTAATTTTATTTTTGTATTTGTTAAATTCCGACCTCCGAGGTCGGTATTTTCCGGAGGTAATTTTATTTTTTAAATTCCGACCTCCGGAGGTCGGTATTTTTATTTTTGTATTTTTGAAATTCCGACCTCCGGAGGTTGGTAATTTTATTTTTTGTATCTTTTAAATTCCGACCTCCAGAGGTCGGTATTTTTATTTTTGTATTATTTAAATTCCGACCTCCGGAGGTCGGTATTTTTATTTTTGTATTATTTAAATTCCGACCTCCGGAGGTCGGTATTTTTATTTTTGTATTTTTGAAATTCCGACCTCCGGAGGTCGGTATTTTTATTTTTGTAATTTTGAAATTCCGACCTCCGGAGGTCGGTAATTTTATTTTTTGTATTTTTTAAATTCCGACCTCCGGAGGTCGGTATTTTCCGAAGGCAATTTTATTTTTGTATTTTTTTAAATTCCGACCTCCGGAGGTCGGTATTTTTATTTTTGTATTATTTAAATTCCGACCTCCGGAGGTCGGTATTTTTATTTTTTGTATCTTTTAAATTCCGACCTCCTGAGGTCGGAATTTTTTATTTTTTGTATTTTTTAAATTCTGACCTCCGGAGGTCGGTAATTATATTTTTGTATTTTTTAAATTCCGACCTCCAAATGTCGGTATTTTATTTTGCATAAACTATTGTGTAATAAACTAACCGACCTCTTAATGTCTCTAAGTATTTGGATGAAATAAAAATACCGACCACATGAGGTCGGTATTTTATATTAATTTAATTTATATAAATTGTCATCCGAAAGATGATTTATTTACGTAAACCGTCCTCCGGAAGATAATAAAATTAAATCAAAATATTTCTCAATTTTGTTTTTTATATTTAATTGAGAAAAAAAAATATTGTTATTTATTTATTTTATTAATACCGACATCAAGAGGTCGGTTTTTATTGTAATTCTTTTTTTCAGGAAAAAATTCCGACCTCCAGAGGTCGGAATTTTGTTTTCCCGCTTTATTTTGCATAAAAACCGACTACTTGTAGTTGGTTTCCTAAAGTTTTTTTAATTTCTTATTCTTTTTAAGAATACCGACCTCCGGAGGTCGGAAATTACCGACCTCCATTTGAGGTCAGTAATTTTTAGGTCGGTATTCACTGTTTTTTTAGTAGTGTCTTGGATATTCTGTAAGAACCAATGTATCGGGGACTAAGTTTCCCCCTTTTACCAAATCTCATAACACTCTTCATGGGTGAAACCTTTAAATATACCCAATCATCTACTTCAAACTCTAGGTCTCTTCTCCTAACATCTATATAGGATTTATGACGACTCTGCGTTGTTTTCTATCTCTCTTGAATAAGCTTCACTTTCTCCATAGCTTGATGAATTAAGTCTAGTCCTATCAGCCCAGGTTCACCAACTTCAAACCATCCAATAGGAGATCTGCATCGTCTCCCATAAAGAGCATCATAAGGAGCCATCTGGATGCTAGAGTGATAACTATTGTTGTAAGCAAATTCTATGATAGGTAGGTGATCATCCCAATTACCCTTGAAATCAATCACACAAGCCTTCAACGTATTTTCTAAAGTCTGGATAGTGCATTCTTCTTGACCATTAGTCTGAGGATGAAAAGCAGTACTCAAGTTCACCTTTGAACCCAAACCATTTTGGAATGACTTTCAAAATTGCACAGTAAATTGTGCGCCTCTATCTGAAATAATGGACACCGAAACTTCATGAAGTCTGACTACCTCTTAAATATATAACTTAGCATAATCTTCTATTGAATGGATAGTCTTTATTGGTAAGAAATGGGCTGATTTAGTCATTCGATCTACAATCACCAAAATCGAATCATTCTGCCTACGAGACCTTGGTAAACCTGTAATGAAATCCTTGTTGATCATCTCCCACTTCCATTTCGAAAGATCTATATTCTGAGCCATACCATCGAGCCTCTGTTGCTCTACCTTGACTTGTTGGCAGTTTGGACACTTAGCAATGAACTCTGTGATACCCTTCTTCATACTACTCTACCAATAGACTTCTCTCAAGTCACGATACATCTTTGTGGAACCCAAATGGATAGAATATCTGGAGCTATAAGCTTCTTCCATGATCCTCTCTTGGAGTTCATCCACCCTTGGCACACACAATCTACCTTGATACTTCAATACACCATCTCCCCCTTGTTCAAAAGTCATCACCTTTTACTTATGAACATTTTCCTTCAATTCAAGAAAAATAGGATCATGGTCTTGTTTCTCTTTCAATTCACACACTAATGATGATTCGACCCCATTCATCACCACTACTTCTCCTTCATTGGAATCCATTAAAGGAACTCCTAATCGTGCAAGTTTGTGCACATATTTTGCTAAATCTTTCTTATCTTCCTCAACCTAAAAGTACTACCCATAGACAACCTGCTCAAGGCATCAGCAACAACATTAGCCTTACCTGGGTGATAGAGAATACTCATGTCATAATCCTTGAGTAACTCTAACCACCTTCTCTGCCTGAGATTAAGCTTTTTCTGACTAACATATACTGAAAACTCTTGTGATCGGTGAACAAATCCACATGAACAACATAAATATAGTGACACAATATTTTCAAAGCAAACACTACGACAACTAACTCTAAATCATGGGTTGGGTAATTCTTCTCGTGAATCTTAAGTTGTCTGGAGGCATAAGCTATAACTTTGCCTTTCTGCATTAACACACAACCCTGTCCAACTCTGGACACATCACAATATACCATACAACCTTGCGTACCTTCTGGTAAGGTCAATATTGGGGCAGTAGTCAACCACTTTTTCGATTCCTGAAAGCTTTTCTCACAAGCTTCAGACCAATGAAACTTAAACTATTTTCTGAGTCAACTTGGTCAATGGGGATGAAATAGATGAAAATCCCTCAACGAACCTTCTATAATAGCCAGTCAATCCCAAGAAACTCCTAATGTCAGTTGGAGATGTAGGTCTAGGTCAGTTCTCGACTGCCTCTATATTTTGAGTGTCAACTCGAATCCCATCACCAGATACATTATGGCCTAAGAATGCCACAGACTTAAGCCAAAATTCACACTTGGAAAATTTAGCATATAACTCTCTATCCTTTAAAGTTTAGAAAACTATTCTGAGATGACTATCATGATCCTCCTCATTCCTCAAGTAGATTAGAATGTAATCAATGAATACAATAACAAACATATCTAAATAAGGTTTGAATACTCTATTCATTAGATCCATAAATGTTGCAGGAGCATTGGTCAAACCAAAGGACATAATTAGGAATTCATAATGACCATAACGGGTCCTAAAAGCTGTCCTAGGGATATCACTTTCTCTTACTCTCAAATAATGATAGCCAAATATGAGGTCTATCTTAGAAAAATAAGTGGCACCCTAAAGTTGATCGAAGAGATCATCAATTCTCGAAAGGGGATACTTTATTATTGATAGTAACCTTATTCAATTGACAGCAATCTATGGACATTCTAAGAGAAAAATCTTTGTTCCTTACAAATAAGACCGGAGCTCCCCAAGGTGAGATACTTGGTTGAATAAAACCTTTCTCAAGGAGATCTTTCAACTGCTATTTTAACTCTTTCAACTCTGCTAGAGCCATTCTATATGGCGGAATAGAAATAGGATGAGTATCGGGAAGAATATCTATATTGAATCCTATTTCTCTCTCAGGAGGAACTCTAGGAAGATCATTTGGAAAGACTTTTGGAAACTAACTAATAATTGGAATTGACTGAATAGGTGGTGTCTCAACACTAAAGTCTTTAACTCGGACTAAGCGATAGACACACCCCTTGGAAACTAACTTTCTTGCCTTAAGGTACGAAATGAAACGACCCTTAGGCACTGCTGAACTACTCTTCCACTCTATAACTGCCTCATTAGGAAATTGGAACTTAACTACTCGAGTTCAACAATCGACTAAGGCATAACAGACATGAAGCCAGTCCATACCTAGAATGACATCAAAGCTACCATATATAACTCAACTAAGTTAGCCATGGTGTCCTTGTGAATTACGAAAACAATGTAATCACGATAGACTCTTTTAGCTAGAATAGACTCACCAAAAAGTGTAGAAACACTGAAGGGCTCGAGATATTTTTAAGGAAGGACATCAAAATTCATTGCAACATAAGGAGTCACAAAAGATAGACTCACTCCTAGATCTAGCAAAGCATAAACATCAAAATTAAAGACTTAAATCATACCAATGACAACATTTGGCGAATCCACTTGCTCTTGGTGACTAGTAATAATATATAGATAATTTGCTCCTCCGCTTGCCCCTGAAGTAGCTCCTCTAAATGCAGGCCTGTCTGGTGGAGCAACTGAAAAATATTGGGCTCCATTGCCCCCATTATCATATCCTTACCTGTTCTTAGGGCACTCTTTCATAAAGTGGCCGTTCTGACCATACTTGAAGAAACCAGTTGAGCCATCATGACAAACCTCTGAGTGGATTCTACTACACGTAGCATATTTAAGAGTCCCATCACCTCCTTGTGCCACACAACCTTGAGACTGCGTAGGTCTAGCTCTAAAATTTTGTGAATTCTGATTGTTGAGCTCACCTCTGTTCCTTGGTGCAGGTGCACTAGCAGATGATGGAGCAGGCCCCTAAGAACTCATGGATTATGGAAGTATTAGCCACTTTTTGTCGATTTTCTCTCTGTTGCCTAGCTTGGTTGGTCACAACTTGGCTCAACATCCAGATAGCTTCTCGAAATTCTGCATTAGTGACCTCTCCTTGGGGTTGCACTTCTGGTGCATTAGGTACCCCTTGTTCCTTGACATTCCTCCTAGCGGACGACCTCTAACAGCTCTTCGTGGAGGCATGATCTGAAAGATACGTGCAAGCACGAGTTAGAAAGAAACTTTTATAGAGATAAACTCTATCGCATAAAATGAGTATGAAAAAAGTGAGATAGTTCTTAAATGTTGCACCCTCCTAATTATAGATGTGGCGTCCTTCACACCGATAACTAGGACTCTACAGACACAACTTCATAGACTCCCTAGGACTCTTGAACTCTTTGCTCTAATACCAAGTTTGTCACACCCCAAGCCTACACCCTGGACGGGACAGGCACTTGAGAATCATTACTAGCCCCAAGCGAACCTTTGGCCTGACTTACTACTCAGCAAAAGGCTTTACTCAACAAATATAAACTCATGAAATAAACTTAGAATGTTATAAAGGAA
The DNA here is from genome assembly GCA_037074985.1 of Solanum bulbocastanum. Taxonomy (NCBI): domain Eukaryota; kingdom Viridiplantae; phylum Streptophyta; class Magnoliopsida; order Solanales; family Solanaceae; genus Solanum; species Solanum bulbocastanum. The sequence goes on from CM073604.1 coordinate 8,295,964, forward strand.
ACATTCAATTGGCCGATGAGGCAACTCAAGTCTTATAACAAAACAACTAAAATGAACAAGACTATTGAACTAATAATGTCTAACTATCTATGAAGCCTCTAATAACTGAGATGGACGTCGGGACAAGACCCACAACATCCTAATAAGCTAAAATGATAAAACAAAATAAAGGGATACCCCTTTTAAATCCGGGTAACTTTCCTTAACTGGACAGCTCGACTTCAAATGGGTATATCTCCCTCTTACGAGCTAGACAATTAGCAAACTTGATGGCATTGGAAAGATAATTGAAAGACCTTTAAGTTGATATCTTATGTCCCACCTAACTCATCCTGTACTGAAAGTTATGATCGTTTGAAGTTGACCCAAAACTGATACTTAGCATAACTTGGCAAAATTTCCAAATTTAATCATTCCAAAAATAATTTGTTTCTAATTCTTTCAAATAGGGAGGTGTTACAATATTGTTGTCACAGGAAGTAATCCTTCACATGTCTCAGAGTTGGTTCTACAACTTGAGAAGGAGTTTGCTATGAAAGATCTTGGTCTGTTACATTTCTTTCTAGTAGTAGAGGTTAAGTCTTTTGAAGGAGGAATTCACTTGAGTTAGAGTAAGTGTGCTGTTGAGCTGGTGGATAAGACAGAGATGACTTAGCAATTCCTATGCCTCGAAAGCATGATATACATGAAGCTATGGATAATTTTATATATGCCTTATTATACAGGATAATAGTACATAGTCTTCAGTATTTGACACTCAAAATATCACTCATGCTGTGAATTTAGCAAGCCAGTTTATGTAAAGTCCAAACATTGAACATCTTCAAGGAGTGAAAAAGATTCTCAAATACATCAAAGGTACTCTACACTTTGAACTCAAAATTATTTCAAAATCACCATGTAGGTTGTATGGATATTCAGATGCTGATTAGGGAAGTTGTACCAAGACTAGGAGATCAACAACAGGCAAAGCATCTACCTAGGTGTAAATTGTATTTCTTAGACTTCCAAGAAATAGACCACAGTAGCCCCATCGAGCGCTGAAGCCAAGTATAGAGCACTAGCCTCCACTGCAGTAGAGATGACATGGGTCATGTATCTACTTCATGATCTTAGGGTGTTCCTCCGATCTTTTCCTACATTGTATTGTGATAACTTGAGTGCCTTGTACATGACAGTTAATCCAGTTATGCATGCTAAAACCAAGCATGCTGAGATGGACTATCATTTTGTTCGTGAGAAGGTGCCCAGATGACAACTTCTTACTCAGTTTGTAAGGTCTAAGGATCAACTAGTTAACATTCATACCAAAGCATTGACAAAACAAGTCTTTGCTGGATTTCGCAGCAAGTTAGGAGTTACAGTTCCTCCACTCACTAGCTTCAGGGGAAGTGTTGAAGATAAAGGAAGCTAATGATTGGAACATGTCAAAGGAACAGATCCAAAGAAGCTAACTAATGTGTTCACTGCTGGAGAGTTAGAGTCACACTAGGACTAGACCACTAAATCCTAACTTATGTACGACTAAGCTGATGTATTGTGTATAGGGCTAAAGTTGACTAGAATAAGATGTTTTAGTTATAGTACTAATACTACTCATGTTATTTGTATTGTAGTAGAACTCCTACTGTAGCTAGTATAGGACTTTCTCCTATATAAGGAGCATGTACTCAACAATTTTAATCATCCATACAATCCTTATTTCTCTAATTCTAGATGTGAGATTTCTACCGGAACATTTAAAATCAATACATAAATATATTATGCGTAGCTATTTGTTTGTTGTTGCATTGTATTCGTCGTGCTAAAAAAGAGAACATTTGAAGATTATTCGAATATGCATATGCTGGCTTTTTCTTTGTTAGAGAATCTTTCTTATTGTTTGCACATTCTCTGTTGAGACATTAATTAGTTACTTAATGTGCACTATTAATGTAAGTTCAATTAGAGAATTATACGTCATCTGTGTAACATAATTTTACTTCATATGAAATTTAGGGTGGGGGGAGGGGGGGGGGGGGGATAAATATGTGGTCTTAAACATATAACATTTGTGTGAATATAGAAATATTTTTTTAAGAGTAATAAATTTAGAGTGAAATTATCATAAGATAGATAGTTTAAAATTAATTATTATCATATATAGAATATATCTTTTTTTTAATTAATTAATAAGAAATTAAAGTATAATAAATTAGACAACACACAATGTTCATATATTTATTTTTAAAATTTTTATTATATTTTACCTCATGATATGTATTGTTATTAACCATAATAATTTTATTTTAACAACTTAAAAAATTATCTTTATTTTTTTTAATGATTAATCTAGGACAAATAGTAATTCATATTATTACCACCTCAACTAATGCAGAGAGGAGAATTCATTTAAGTTTTATAGGTTTACCATTTAATAAACTTTTCATTGAAATGACTATTTATTTAGAATTTAATTTCACATCAAATACTTATGGTAATTAATAATGTTCTCCGTAAAAGATATTATGTTTAAATGTACACGTTATTAATTCTCTACATCAGCGCTTTTGCTTGGATGTTTGCGTAAAGCTAACTTTTCTAATAAATAATTCACAATTATATAAAAAAAATAAAATAGCTATGATTATTTTATTGACGCAGTACGACAAATATCTATTGGTGAGATGAGGCTAGAGATTGTGAAAGTTGATTTTCTTTCTTTTTTTTTTGAATCGGGAAGTACAACGTGACCAAATACAACAACAGGAAGATCAAGAAAAATATAGTTTAAACATAAGAGAAATGCAACAGTATTAATAGAAAGGAATCAAGGCAACAAATTATTATGATCATGATGTCAACAAAATTGGATTGATCCTTGGAAAAATGATTAATTAAGATGATCTTTCATCGATGGAAGAGTCAATCCATATTATCCATTAATTCATAAAATATCATGTTAGACACAATGAGATTTTGAGGGAGGAACATAAAGACTTTGTGGAGATCATCACAAGCAGACTTTATGTATTTCACAATATTATTTATTCTTCTGTTTTATTTTATTGAAATCCTCTTAATTAATAGCAAAATTTGAAAATAAAAAGATGCTTACAACGCTTGAATTGAATTTTATAACGTTCAAAATATTTTTTTCTAATCATAAAATAATGATATTCAGAATTAAAATTTAAAATTAATGTATCCTTAATAAATATAAAAAGATATCAATTTTTTTCTAGACAAATTGAAAAGAAAAACAAGGTAATAAACTTGACAATATCTTTATTATTGTTTTAATTCCTTCGAAAAAATTATAGGAAATTCCGAAAAATATATCTTACAAAGATTGAGTTGTTATAATGATATCTTTCTGTTGGCATCAATTAGAATTTTAATAAATGACATCTCTCACAATTGAAAAAATTGATTAATTTATCTCAAGAAATATGTGTCATTTATTTGATAGACGTGGATCAACTAAAGCCAACTCCCTCTTCAACAGTCATAGCCAAGCCTTCTTATCTGTGGGTATGCATGCATTATAGCGTAGAGCTCTGTGATATTTTTATTTATTTGTTTTTGTGTACTTCTTCTCTTATGCGGCAAAAAGTTGTTGCTAGAGAAACAATATATCTCGCGCCATTTAATTTTCAATTGACACTTCTACAAGACATATTTATATTAATTATTCTTAATAAATTTCTTTTAAAAAATGTAGCTTTTTGATAATTTTTTTATTGTTTAATTTTCTAATTAAATAAGGATAAAATTGAAAGAATGGTATTAATGCCTTCACTTATTTTGAAATTTAAATATTACTTATTTAAAAATGAAGGGAGTATTATATTATATATCCTAAAATGTATTTGGAGGGTTTGTCCCAGGTAGACAAAGAAAAGGCTAAAAATATTATATGTTTCCTGGTCAATCTCACTCTAAGGGCGTCTTTTTGTATGTCATTTTTTTCTTAATGTCTTTGAAAGATATTGACGTTATATTTTCCTTTATTTTCTTTTCACGTAAACTGCAGAGCGTTAAACGTGTCAAAAAAATTCAGTGTCAAGTTTCATCAGTATTTTCTTGTAGACTAATGACAATTTATAATAGTAATGACCTAATAATAATTTAACTTGTTTAATAACTATATTCTTATTTTTCTCTTCATGAACGTCAAGATTAAAGAAGAAAACTAAAATCTATACATGGATATATTATATGTAGGCTATTTGTTTGTAGTTGCATTGTATCCGTAATGCAAAATGTATATAACAAGAGGATCCATTTGAAGATTATTGAAATTTACGGCTCCTAATGTTCTCTTCGTTTCTGATTCTTTTTTGTTGTTTGCAAACTCTCTCTTGAGTCATTAATTTGTTACTTAATTCGTACTATCAAAGTAAATTTAATTAGGAAATCATAATTTCTTTGTATGATCAATTTTTTCTTAATATGAATGTAAACTTTCAAAAGTTACCTTTACTTATTTTTTCTTCTCTAATTTAATCTGTACTAATAGTAATGTAAACTCAATGTTTGTTTAAAATTATGGGTGTGTTTGGTAGGAAGGAAAATGTTTTCCTGGAAAACAAGAAGATTTTTGACTTATTTTCTTATGTTTGATTGGAGAGTATAAAATAATTTTCGGAAAACATTTTTAGTGTTTGATTTATGAATGGAAAATGATTTTGAGAGATATCTTTTATTTTTACTAGAGTAGAAAATAATTTTTGAAATTGAAAATAATTTTAAAAATCAAAATTAAATTTTTTTTTGGGGTGGGGGTTGGGAGGGTAGGGGTGAAAAAATAAAAATTTGAAGTTGAAAATATTTTTTAAAAACAAATTTGAAATTTTTTTTGTGGGGTGGGGGGCTTGTATGGGGGAGGGGGATGGGTGGGGGTGTCGTGGGTAGGGGTGAAAAAATAAAATTTTGAAGTTGAAAATATTTTTTAAAAATGAACTTAAATTTTTTTGGTGGGTGGGTGCATGGGTGGGTGGGTGGGGGGTCGAGGGTAGGGGTGAAAAAATGAAATTTTGAAGTTGAAAATATTTTTTAAAAACAAACTTAAAATTTTTTTTGGGGGGTGAGGGGGCTGGTGGGTGGATGGAGGTGGGGGTCGAGGATAGGCGTGAAAAAATGAAATTTTGAAGTTGAAAATATATTTTAAAAACAAACTTAAAGTTTTTTTTTTTTTTTTTTTTTTTGGGGGGGGGGTGGGTGGGGCGGGGTCGAGGGTTGAGGGTTGAGGGTAGGGGTGAAAAAATAAAAAATTGAAGTAGAAAATATTTTTTAAAAACAAACTTAAATTATTTTTTTTTGAAGGGGGTGGGGGGCGGGGGCTGATGGGGGGGGGACGAGGGTAGGAGGTGGGGATGGAGTAAAAAAATTAAAAATTGAAATTAGAAATATCTTTTATAAACAACTTTTAATTTTTTTTTTTTGGAGGGGGGTAAGGATGAGGATGGGATAAAAAAAAATTGAAGTCAAAAATAGTTTTTTAAACAAGCTTTAAATTATTTTTTTGTGGGGGAGGGGGGGTGGTTTGAGGGTAGGGGCAAAATAAATTGATTTTTTCAATAAAAAAAATTGTAATTTGAAGTCGGAAGAGAGTTTTGGAAAATGTTTTCCTTATGTTTAGAAGGGAAGTCATTTTCCTTAAATTTGAGGAAAATGAGTTGATTTAGAAAACATTTAACACAACCAAAATGAGAAAATTGGAAAACATTTTCCCTTACGTACAACGTGACCAAATACAGTAGTAGACGACCAACAAGAATAAAAAAATATATAATTTAAACAAAGGATGATGTGCAACAAGATATGTAGGAAGGAATCAAGGAAACAAAATATAAGACCATGCATGATGCCAACACAATTGGAAGAATGACATTAATGCCTTCATAATTATATGAAACAACATTAATTTTGAAATAAAATAATTAAGATAAAAATATTATTTATTTTGAAATGTACAGAGTAGTATATACCATAACAGGGATTTGGTAGGTTCTTGTTCCACGTTGATAGAAAAAAGGCTATGAAAAATTTATACTTCCTCTGTCTTGTTATTTAAACGGTCCAAAAATGATTGATACATTTTTGTATAATTGCAATTGAATTTTAAACTATTTTGCATTTAGCAAAATAATTTTAAAAATATAATTATATGTTACTTATTTTAGACTAGTTTTTTTTTTTTTTTACTTTTTTAAGCTTATTGTCAAATCTAACTACATCACATAAATTAAAATGAAGGGAGTATGTTTCTTCGTCTGCCTCATTCAGGCACGTTTCACTAATGTTTTCACATGGTCTATTGTCAAATTATAACAACAATGATTTGACAATAATTCAACTTAATAATTATATCGTTGTTCTCCTATTCATGGACGTCAAGATTGATAGAACAGAATAAAATTAATACATAAGTATATTATACGTAGCTATGTTTGTTGTTGCATTGTATTCGCATGCAAAAAAACAGTTTATTTGAAGATTATTGGAATTTGCATTTGCTGGCTTTTTCTTTGCATTGTTAGAAAATCTTTCTCATTGTTTGCACATTCTCTGTTGAGCCATTAATTAGTTGCACTATCAATGTAAGTTTTATTAGAGAATTATACTTAATTTGTGTAACCTAATTTTACATCATAGGAAATTTGAGGGGGATAAATATGTGGTTTTAAACGAGTTTTTGGCCAAAAACATTGTTATACTATCCTCAAAACCTAAAGTACATTCTTAAAGTATCCATGTAAACAAATAACATCCTTAAAGTTTCATAAAATTAGCAAGTTTCATCTTTCCGTTAATAACAGCGTAAAACTAACACAAAACTCACTAATACAGCTAGTAATGACTTCTAATTGTTACTTCCGCAAAATGCATAGGCAGCAAGCGACAAAAAACGCGCGTATTAGCCACGCAGGAAACCGTGACTAAATGGGACTCAAACCGTTGCTAACTGCGCTTTGCCACGGTCTTTTAGCCACGGTCACAAGCGTTCCCATAACGGGCATCGCGAGCAAGTTAGCCACGGTTTTGGCATCCGTGGTAACATTTATTTAACCACGGTTTGTGTAATGATCCGGAAGGTCATTTTTGGAAATTTGAATTATTCGTTTAACTTAAGTTAATTAATTGATGAATAATTATAAATAATTAACAGTTAATGGGCTAAAGTGATCATTTATTTAAGATCCTATGCCATTAGACCCATGTATTAGAAATAAGTTTGTGGATTTTGTCAGTTTTAATAAACAATTGATTTGGAAAAGAAATAGAAAGGTTAGGAGTGAACGATAAAATTCTTAGTGGCGGCTTCGGCGAGGGTATTACGTGTGTACTTCAGGTAAGTCATCAAATCACCAACATCTTGTTGTATTGTATATATTAATATGAGCTATATTATTGTTGTTATTATTGTAATATTGGTTGAAAAAGAGAAATCAATAATCTGGTAGTGTAAATATTGGACTTGAGGGAATAATAGTAATGGATAAATATGTAATTTGAGCAATGATTATGTCCGATCATTGATGCATTATAATGGAAAATCATTTGAGGTTAATATACATATAAAAGAGGTCGGTGATTATTCGGTATATGTGTAGTATTTTAGTTAGGCTTAAAGATCTATACATTAGGTTTTCTCAACGTTGAGTTACTGACATGGTAACTACTTGACACAGGTTTCTATTTAATCTATTATTATTATAATAACAATGTTGGCTTTGAAAGAGAAACAAGAGAAATTGAATTTAATAACCTATGCTAACGTTTACTTGGTGGAAAATTGTTAATGGCTAATATAATCATTGGATAATGATTATGGGTAATCATTAGGTAATATTTGGATTTATATGATGGGTGGTTAATGATCAGAAAACAATTTTTTTCGAGTTGCTTAGTACATTAAGTGAGTTTTTGGATCTAAACTAGACCTTGGTAATATGGGTGTTGTTAATTTCGAAATCTTATTGTGATTATTTACTTGAATAAATTATATTGATTTGGAAGCCCAATGAAAGTAGAAGGCTCAAGTCCTGAAGTAATCATTTCATTATTTGAGGCAAGTGGATTTCTAAACCCTTGTTAAGTGCATGGAATTTGTGTATTTCCTTGTAATATGTGTTTGGGGGTAATGAGACTTGGTGAGGGGTTGACTTGTCCACATTGATTAATTCTAATGATGAAAAAGGGATAATAAAAGGCAATGTGATTAATTGTTTGTATCTGATGTGTTGAGAATTGTTCGTACCAATGGTGTGATGAGCATTGGTACGAGTACCCGTGTTATAAAGGGAAGGTTTATTACTATAGAATGCGGATTGTAATCCTAGAATGCCAAAGCATATGGGCATTAACTGATATATTATTGACTTGATTTATTATAAGTGATTGTGTTCTTTATTGAACTTGTATACTTGTGATAGCTGAGGTGATTACGTATCACATTGATATTTGATTGAGATGCATCATCCCTTTTATTGAACTCATATTGTGCACATGCATTGAGATGAGATTGAGTATAAGTTGGGCATGTGGAGATCGTCTGTGTCGGGGATGGTGAGATGGTAAAATTACAATTTGGGCATGTGGAGATCGTCTGTGTTGGGGATGGTAAGATGGTGAAATTATAATTTGGGCACGTGGAGATCGTCCGTGCGGAATCTGTTTGATTTATGATAGTGTGTTGAGATCGTCCGCACAGACACGTGGAGATCGTTCGTGTCGGTATATGGACCTCGCGAGTCCCCCATGGGTCATGAAATCTCGATGTATTTTTGAGGAGTATCATGTATATACGGTTGAGAGAATACTTGGTATTCTGAGGCATATCATTTCATGGTGTCATATTGCATTACATCCCCTGACATCCTTCATTCTTGATGATTTGTGTTTTATTGGTGGTTGGAAAGTACTTAATATTTGATTACCTCTATTTGATGAACTTTATCTTGTATTGCTGATATTGTGAGTTTCTTTTTTGTGGAAGTTGTGATTGATGAATATTAAGCTTGTTGTTGAGAATATGTGATTGTTAGAATGTTGTTGTTGAGATATGTGCTTGTAAATTGTAAATTGTTAGGTTGGACTGGTTTTATGCAGTTTGTAGTTATGGAGGTTTGGTTGGGTGTAAGAGTACCCGTATTCTATCCACTTAGCATGTGTTTAGAGGTTGAGGTTTACTAGCTGAGTACCGTGTGGTTTGGTACTCACCCCTTGCTTTTACAATTTTTTTGTAGGTTACGAGCCTGAATTTTGTGATACTTTCCATTCTCTTATTTTTCGAGGCTTCTTGGAGATTTGTGAGGTAGTTGTTTGTAATCTCAGCAGACCTTCTTACTTCTATTTATGATCTCGTTCTATTCTAGAAACAAGGTCATTTAGAACTTGTATTTTTCTTTTGAATCAATTGTAATACTTTAGAGGCTTGTACACCAGATTTTGGGGGTACTTTTGAGTTGATAATGAAATTTCCGCATTTTATTGTAATGGTTATGTTTTAAGCTGACTTGTCTTGATGGGATAAGACGAGTGTCATCACGTCCATTTTTGGATCGTGACAGTTTGGTTAATTATAGACACGGTTATTGCATGGGTAAATAAGGCATAGTTATACATTAGCCACGGTTGAACCGTGACAAACATAAACTATTTTTTTTAAAAAAAATTTACAATTGTTTCCTAGCATTATGCTGGTACCAATACATTAATAAATAAGCACTCACTAATAACCATCATACACAAATGAACTTATTGCAAGAACTAAAGATATATTGGCATTCATATTTTTTGGCACCACCAAGGAATATAATATATCTCCAAGGTCTTTTCTTTCATTTCCCTTGAGTAGCAAGTTTTCCTGATAGTTTCTAAAGCAACCATGAAACAAGTTAGGCATCACAAAAATGATAAAGCATCCCAACTAAGAAACACAAGTTAGATTCCTAATTTATGCACACATCTAGATAAACCAATTTAAGGTTGCTGATACAAGCAACACTTAAGCAAAATTGACAATCCTTTTCCCCCATTTCGATCAATTCACACATAACAGGAAAAATATAGAAGTAATCCTTAAAAAGAGGGTCTTAGTTGTGTCATTTTCTGGTTCATCTAAGTGGAGATACACATAAAAACACATTTCAAAGTGCAAATATTAAAATAATAGCAGAACTAAAAGAAAATAAAGCAGATTAGTGTAAACAAAACAGAACTCTATAATACCTTGATCCCAAAAGGAGACATTTGAAGTTGTGACCTGAATCAAGCAAAATCGAACCCACCAAAAGACATCTTAGTAGGATGCTAAAACCAGACATTAAAGCACTGGCAGTCTCCAATCCAAAGCAATCAATAAAATCACAGTAACAATCAAAAAAATCAAAAACATATCAAAAGTACACGATGAATCTTTTGGTCTTAAAAATGCTATGACATTTTTATAATGAAGTGTCATTAGGGATAAAATAGAAGTCTAAGAATTAAATACTTATGGAACACAAAGAAGTAACATTCTTTTTATAGGCATACTAAAAAGGAAAGTAAGTCACATAAATTGAAACAAAGGGAGTGGGTAATTTGGAATAATGGACTCAACTCACTAGCCTAAAATGGTAGTATTAGGAAGTTCCTTGGGTCAATTTGATTTGTTCCAAAATTACTAGTGTTTGAATTAACTATTATGAAGGGTATTTCAAATACCAGGAGGCTCAAGCAACCAATATTAAGAAACAACGACATCTTTGATACTCCAATAATGTTCTAAGCAGAGATAGCAGAAATTCACCTTCCAAATCTTCCAAAACATCCTCCTCACTACCACACAACAAATGGCCTCCCACCCCACCTCATGTCCACTCTAAAAGAATGCCATGGATATGACCCGACCTACTTTTCTCCATATTCTTAATACTTTGAAACTAGATTTGGTTATGTATGACTTTCTTCAGCTATGATTTCCAACTATGGTTGCTTTACTGAATATATACTATGTGGAACACCCCTGGTGCAGTCACAGGTTCATATCTTTCACATATTGGTAAAAATAAATTTGTTTCTAAATATCATTTTCTATCCATTTACCTAAGAGATTATGAGTACAAAAGGAATAGACATGTTTGAACCAACTGAAGAGGACGAAGCTAATGACAAATCACCTAGAAGAGTCAATGGATGCACATATGGATCATCTCAAATCATCTTGATCAAGTCAATCAAACAATTAAAACAATTAAAACAAAAAGACATTGATTCTCTCTCTAATATAAACAATAAGAGCTATGTTTATCTTATACACTCTTTTGTCAAACTTTCAAAATTTGCTTATTCACAATAGTTAAATGATTTTTGTATTTCTAGAGAGTAAAGTTCTTTTAAGTCACTACTAAAAAATAGAAATTACTGATAGAAAAATTTGATGTTAAACAAGTTTGCTTAATCATAACGGCATTGAATTATTTATGCTTAACAAGACATTTGCTTACGACAAACATCAAAGCACTAGTGACCTATCCTAAGACTGATGCACTTGTTTCAGATGTTCATTTTGAAATTACAGAATTCAAACTCAGGCACAAACACATAATTGAAGTTATCAGACAAGTATTCGTCGACAAGGAGATGGATATCAAGGATAGAACAACCACCAAATGGGACTTTCATCGATAGTGAAGATAAGATTTATCTCATAGAGCTCTCAATCAGCTCCATTACACCAAGCATAATACTCTCACGTCACGATAGTTTAGCAAAACATATTAGCAAAAACAGGTGAAAAATATATTATCATAACATATCATTTAACAAGTGACTAATTAATCCCAACACATAAATGTAAAAAAGAAGGTAAATAACAATATTGCAGTATATAGTCAATTAATTCAAAGCTACTAAGAAAATCAAAAAATTTCAAATGGACAAGACCTAGTGATTGCAAACCTACTCACAAGCTCACTTAAATTTTCCTGAAAATCACATAGTTAGGATAATGTAACTTTTCCATCTAAGCCTAAAACCCAAGCTAGTTCCTCAAAATTAGCCACTTTGCTTAATTTAGACCCATTTTATCAAAACATTAGACCATGGTTCAAGCCAAAGAAACAATATAAACAACATGGTATATCATAAACAAAAAGAAAATACTAAGCGATTTATACCACGACAAAGAGAAATAGCTAGCATCTGTTTTCTCCAAGCAAAACCAACAAAAAATTTTCTGTACAAACCCACAACAAGTTTTCTTGAGCTTTTTCATTGAAGAACTGATTGAACAAATTGAAAACAATAACTACAAGTATATTTGCCTAAAATACCACAACCCCATCAAAGGTAAAAGAAATTTTTCACAAAGAGAAACCTCAAAGAACCCCATTGAAAATTGAACAAACTATTAACTTGAAAATCTTGGATAGCAGAGATTTGTTATTTGAAAATGATTTTACTACTTCTTGCTACTATTTGACACAGTCGAATTTTAGAACGGTGAAGAAGTACTCCAACTTTGTTGAGAGATTTGAGGGCTGGTTTCTTTCTTCTCCATTTCGGTAAAAAAAATTTGATGGAAATGGTTAATAAAGATGATGTAAAAAGACAAATACTAGGGAAATGAAAAAACAAAAGGGAGGGAGTGAAATTTTAAGTCCCGCCTTATTTTGGCACGATATTTTAGTTTCAACTTTTTACTTTTAAAAATTTTTCATTTATTTTGACAATTTTACCACGATTTGTCAAACCATGGCCAAATAACTGTGGGTAAAAGCCGTTTTTTTTTATAGTGTATATTAGCATACATAACTTTTTCTTTATTTTTCAAATAATCATATAATTAATTTGATATTAATGGTGTCTTACAAAAAAAAAATACTTATTAATTTTGTTTTATATTTGAAAAATATTCTTTTTCCAGTGCCTATTTGACTTTAGATATCTAAATACACTGAAGTTAAATGTAATTATCACATATCCTTCTCAAAATTGTAATTATCAGATATTCAGAACCTAAAATAAAAATTTCAAATGAAATAATATTGAATAAAATTTCAGAAAATTGAACCGAACGAAATGAATTTTGATTTGGTTTTGATATTTCTAATCGAAAAAGTGAACCAAAATTTTCAAAATCAAACATACTGAATACCCAAAAAAAATTAGTACAAAGATTATCTCTCACGGTGTCTAAATTCTTTCTTTAAATTGCATGAAATATTTATGATTTATTTCAATAGCTGGTAGTACATTTTAAATTTGTTTAGCAAGTGAAAGCCTCTTCCTCTTTGGGTTTGGGACTTGGGAGGAGTAAGTATATCTTGCATTTCTTAAACTTTCATTTGTAAATTTTTTTTTTCGTGTTTTCCTTGGATTTGTGAAAGTCATGTTTTTGCATATGATTTTGAAGCTCCTGTTAGTTTCTCAAAGGTGGAGTATAGTTGTTAACTTTGAGAAATGTAAAGGATGTTTTTTGTTTATCAAAATACTATAAGGATATTGTTTAAATTAAAGACATAATATAAGGATGTTTTTGACCAAAAATTCCCTTAAGCAATAACATTTGTGAGAATATAAAAATATTTCTGTAAGAGTAACTGATAAATTTTGAGTGAAATTCTCATTGAAAGTAAAATATATAGTTTAAAATTAATTATTTTCATATATAGAAAATATCTTTTTTAATTAATTAATAGGAAATTAGAGTAGAATAAAATAGACAACACACAATGTTCATATATTTAATTTTAAATTTTTTATTATATTTTACCTCATCATATGTATTGTTATTAATCACAATTTTTATCTTGACAACGTGAAAAAATATATCTTTATTTTTTTCTTTTTTAATGATTAATCTAGAACAATTAGTAATGCATGTTATTTCCAACTGAACGAGGTGAATTCTGAATTTAAATTTTATAGTCGAATATTTAAGATTTTTTTCATTGAAATCAATAATTATTTAAATTTAAATTTCATATCTACTACTCATGATAATTGATAATGTTGTCCTTTAAGAGTAATATATTTATATCTACACAATGCTAATTTTCTACAGTGTTTTTATTTGCGTGCGTGCGTAAAGCTGACTTTTCTAACAAATAATTCGCAATTATTTATAAAATTAAAATACCTATGATTATTTTATCTGCACAGTTCGATAAATTTCTAGAGACTTGAGATGGTGATAGTTGAACTTTGTGTATTTTTTTTATAATTATTATTATGAATCGGGGAGTACAACGTGACCAAATACAACAATAGACGGATCAAGAAAAACGAATCAAGGAAACAATATATTAAGACCATGATGTCAATACAATTGGATTGACTTGGAGAAATGATTACGATAATCTTTCTGTGATCGAAGAGTCAATCCATTAATACATAAAATTTCATGCTAGACACTTTCAGATTTTGTGGGAGGAACATGAAGACTTTGTGGAGATCACAAGTAGACTCTCTGTCTGTTACAACATTTATCCTTTTATTTTATTTTATTTTATTGAAATCAGCTTAATTGAGAGCAGAATTTGAGAGTAAAAAAATAGTCTACAATCCTTGAATTGAGTTTATAATATTGAAAATATTATTATGATCATAAAATCCTGTTATCCAGAATTAACATTTAAAACTATCCTATCTCTAATAAATATAAAAAGATATCAAATTTTTTCTAGACAAATTAAAAAGAAAACAACGTGATATAACATGAAATAGAAACAATATCTTTATTATTATTATTTTAAATTCCTTTGAAAAACTTATAGGAAACTCCGAGAATTATATTTTACAAAGATTGAGTTGTTAAAATAATATCTTTCTGTTGGCATCAATTACAATTGCCCCGTTTTACAGCCAACAAATTTTAAATGACATGATCTCATAAGTCATAATTGAAAATTGATTAATTTATATGTGCCATTTATTTTTATTTGATAGACGTGGATCAACTACAGCCAGCGTCCTCTTCAACAGTCATAGCCAAGCCTTCTATATTTGTGGGTTAGCATGCATTATAGCGTAGAGCTCTGTGATATTTTTATTTATTTGTTTTTGTTTACTTCTTCTCTTATGCGGCAAAAAGAAGTTGTTGGATAAACTATCTTGCGTCATTGAATTTTCAATTGACGAACATATATTCATATTAACTATCCTTAATAAATTTCATTAAAAAGATGTAGCTCTTTGATAAGTTCTTCATTGTGTAATATTTTTTATTTAAATAAATATAAAATTGAAAGAATGTTATTAGTGCCTTCTTGATTATGACTAACATCACTTATTTTGAAGTAAAATTAAAAATAAATATCACTTATTTTAAAACGAGAGGAGTATTATATATCCTATAATGAATTTGGTAGGTTTTTGTTCCATATGGACAGAAGGCTACAAAAATATTATATATTGATTTTTGATGAATCGGGAATTACAACGTGACCAAATACAGTAGTAGATGATCAAGAAAAATGAAGAAATATATAATTTAAACAAAGGATAAGTGCAACAAGATATGTAGGAAGGAATCAAGGAAACAGAATACTAAGACCGTGATGTCAACACAATCGGATGGACTCTTGAAAAAATGATTAGGATAATCTTTTCTGTGATCGAAGAGTCAATAAAATTGAACATATCATTCATTTATACATAAAGAATCATGTATAGACTACCATATTTTATGGGAGGAACATGACGTCTTTGTAGAGATCACAAGTAGACATTTTATATGTCATAACATTTATCCCTCTATTATATTTTATTAAAACCTGCTTAATTGAGTACAAAGTTCAAGAATTAAAAAATATTTACAATGCGTTATTTGAGTTTCATAAGGTTCACAATATCTTAATGATCATAAATTATGTGATTAAGAATAAATATTGAAAATTTTATGTTAAACTATTTGTAATACCTATTAAAAAGAATCAATTTCTTCCATACAAATTGAAAAGAAAATAATGTGACATAACATAAAATAGTAAGAAAGTATAATTTTATTATTTGCTTTAATTTCTTTTACAAAATCATAGGAAACTCCGATCAATATATCTTTCAAAGATTGAGTTTCTATAATGATATGATATCTTTCTTTTGGTATTAATGATAGCCAACGAATTTTAATGATGATTAATTTATTTTAAATCATATGTTGCATTTATTTAAAGGATGTGTATCAATTACTGCCAACTTCCTCTTCAACAGTAATAGTACAGCGCAAAAGTGTGTCATGTTTCTATCCAATTCTTTTTGTTATCTTCTTTCCTTATGCGGCGAAAAGTTTTTGTTGACAAAACTATCATGTGCAAATTAAATTACTAGTTGATATTTGTAGAAAAATATAGCATGCAGTGCAGATTCAATATTTGAAATGTAATGTATGAAATTTAAACTTAGAATTTTAAAGTGACCTTTTAACACCACCTTAAACCACCAAAATCACCCTTTGGACTCCTAACTAGGGGTGAACAAAACCGAACCGTAAACCGAATCAAACCGCGAATCGAGTCAAATCGAAAAAAAAACCAGACTAGTGGTTTGGTTTGACTTGGTTTGGTATTGAAAAAAAAAACCCGACTATAATTGGTTTGGTTTGGTTTTAACTAAAAAAAAGTCAACCCGAGACCAAACCAACCCGACATTATATATATTTATTTTAAATTTTATTTTATACAAAAAAATGTTTATTAATATATAATTTATATATTTTTCTTAATCTTTCTCACAATTTTATGTTTAATATTAGTGGACTTGTGCTACATAGACTTGAGCCCACTTATTATTTTTAGAAATAAACAAAAGCCCAAATAAATTATACAACCCTATATAATATTCTCTATCTCATTTAACAAAGGTCATTAGGATTTGGGTCAGCTGCTCTTCACTTCATAAGCATAGTCATTGTTAGGTTTCACTCAACTATTAGGGCATATATTGAGCTCGTCTTTTTGATTCTAGTTCAGATCATCATCAACTCATCTTAATCTAGGTAAGTAATTGCTACTAACTCGTTTTTAGATTTTTTTTTTAGATATTTTTCTTGTATTGCCATTGTCAACAACATCACAATTTTGGATAGTTGAATCATAGATATAAACCTAAAAATTATACATCTTGGTGTCCATATCTATGGTGTGTTAAGCTTAGCAACAAGATGATGATAATTTTTTTTGTATATAAGTTTCACTTTTCTCTCTTTACTTATGTTGTTTCAATGCAATGAAAAAGGGGCAAGTGTTCCACTCATTGGTTTTGGTTCCATTTGTATGGAGGTTTTTGTATTGTAAACATCGTGATGGTCCGCAGAGATAAGGAAAAACAAGTGATAGAGATAAAAAATTAAGAGACTATTAGATTTTGATAGCAATAGCAAGTAATATACATCAAACTTTTCTAACCAAATATTTTGTACTCCTATATTTGTATCTGTTTTGGTTTCAAAGTGAAATATACTTCTAAGTCTTGTGAACAATACTTGAATGGAAGTTTTGTTGAAACACAATCTTGTATCAGAATACTAATTACTATTGTTATGTATGTGCAACAATTTTCTTTTTGGATGGAAACTACACCTTCTATAACGGATGTAGAGATGACTATTAATATTCCTTCAACTATATCGACAATATCTCAACAACAAGGTAAAGTATCTCCACATCGA
This sequence comes from Solanum bulbocastanum, assembly GCA_037074985.1. Taxonomy (NCBI): domain Eukaryota; kingdom Viridiplantae; phylum Streptophyta; class Magnoliopsida; order Solanales; family Solanaceae; genus Solanum; species Solanum bulbocastanum. The sequence continues at coordinate 8,313,605 of CM073604.1, forward strand.
CGCACACCTCCTAAGAAGCAAGAAAGAGCAGCTCCTCCGGTCGCTCCTAACTCTGGAACTACTGGTAGAGAAACATCTCAAATTTGGAATCATTTCTCCAAGTTTATTGTTAAAGGAGGTAAATGTAGGGCAAAATGTAATTATTGTACTAAAACATTTGCTGCCGACAGTGTCAATGGGATGACTACATTATGGAATCATTTAAATGTGAAATGTCTCAAGTCTCCATTTAAGTCCGATAAGAGGCAAACAACATTAAAACCTATCAAAAGAGGTTGGCCAGAAAGTGGTTCCACAGAAAAAGGGGTGTTTTATATGGATGAAATTAAGAGAGCAATTGCCGAATTTATAATTATTGATGAACAACCGTTTAGAGCTATTGAGGGAGAAGGATTCAAAAAATTAATGGCTAAAGCCTTTCCAAATTTTGAAGTACCTTCTCGTGTAACTGTTGCTCGACATTGTCTAAGGATTTATCAAGAAGAGAAAGAAAAGCTTAAGGAGCTTATAAAAAACCAACGTGTTTGTCTTACCAGTGATACATGGACGTCAATCCAAAATTACACTTATATGGTTGTCACTGCACATTGGATTGATGATCAATGGAATCTACAAAAGAGAATTCTTAATTTTTTTCAAACACCAGATCACAAAGGTGAGACTATTGCCAAGGGGATTGAGGATTGCTTATTAGGTTGGGGCATTGAGAACTTGTTTATAGTGACCTTGGATAATGCAACCGCAAATGATGCTGCCATTAAGAGTTTAAAGGGGCGTATTGAAGATTGGAAAGGGGTAATGTTTGAAAATCAGTTTTTACATGTTAGATGTAATGCTCATATTTTAAACTTGATTGTAAAAGAGGGGTTGGATGAACAAATTGAGCCTATTTCTCATATAAGAAGTGCTATAAAATATGTCAAGTCTTCTTCTTCAAGATTTGCTACTTTTAAGTCCGTTGTTGAGAAAGTTAAGATTGACACCCGTGGTCTTGTAAGTCTAGATGTTGAGACTAGATGGAACTCGACATACACAATGTTGGATAAAGCTTTGAAATTTGAAAAAGCTTTTACAAGAATGTATGTGGATGACCAGAATTATCAAAAGCAATGTCGAGAAATAAATACAACAACAAAAAATCCATCAACAGATGATTGGAAGAATGTGAAAGCTTTTGTGAAGTTTCTTCATATTTTCTATCAGGCAACTTTAAAATTTTCGGGCAGCTTATATTCTACTTCTCACTCTTTCTTTCATGATTTTTTCAATCTCCGAAATGATATTATCAAGTATACTAAACATGATGATCTCATTTTGGTTGATATGGCAACAAGAATGAAATCCAAGATGGATAAATATTGGGGTAAGTTTGAGAGTATGAATATGTTACTGATGGTTACTGTTGTGTTGGATCCTAGAAACAAGATGCAATATGTAGAGTATATTCTTTCTATTGCATATGGCTCTTTGATGGGAAGATTAAAGTCTCAAGATGTGAGAGATGTTTTGAATCTCTTATATAATCACTACAATTGTTCTTGCTCTGAAGGTCCTAATGAAACTATTGAAAATGATAATTGTGTGATGGGTGAATCTAGTGATTTGTTGCAATCTCAGTGGGAGAAACACATGAAAAAAGAGGGATTTGTTGTAAAAAAATATGATCTGGAAATATACTTGAAAGATGATATAGTGAAGATCAATGATTTTAATATTTTGAGTTGGTGGAAAGTTTCGTCCAGTAGATCCCCAATTGTTGCGAAAATTGCTAGGGATATCCTTTCTATTCCTATTTCTACTGTTGCATCTGAGTCAGCTTTTAGTACAGGTGGTCGAATTCTTGATAGTTATCGAAGTTCTTTATCTCCAAAAACGGTAGAAGCACTTATTTTCACTCAACAATGGCTACGATCGCCCTCTAAAGAATGCAAGCTTGAAGATATATTAGAGGAAGTCCAGAAAATTGAGGAAATTGAAGAAGGTAACTTTTTATATTCAAATTGTTATTAAAAATGATTCTGCTTTTGAATGTTATTTATTATTCAATTTGTTTCAATTCTTTCAGAATACCCCGACTCACCTTTGAGGATTGATTAGCCAGTTGATGTACTTTAATTTCACTACATGGAACAAAGGTATTAGTTCATTCTTTTGTGATTGTTAATTACCAAATTACTATTTGCTTTAAATAGCAATAAGAACTAAGGACTAAACATCAACTTAGTTAATCCATTGCTAATCAACTTAATTGATTTATATTGTTTACTTTGCAGATGCAGGCTATGGTTTTTGGAAAATATGTATAGAAGATCTCACTTCAAAAATGTTTTGTTCCTCTAGGTACAAGGTCCTAGGCTGTAAGTGATGATGGTGTAGAATTTAAAGATTTGAATGTAAATAACTTGTATTAACTTTTGATGACAATATTTTGACTATGCAAATTGTTTAAGCCACTATGTTACTTTCATGAATTTCTCGAATGTTAATGAATCACTCTTGATTATTGATACTATTTTATGATTTTTGTCCAAAATAGTAATAGTAGTAATTTTTTGAGAATTTGTGTTCCAAATAGAATGGAGAATTGCCTAATGAACTCATGGGCTTGCAATGCCAAAAGAAACTACCTAATGCTTTTCTAGGATGAAAAATCATGTTAGTGTTCAACGTTTTTTTTAAATCACTAAAAGAAGACAAGCTCTTTAGTCTTTATCAAAAAACCCGAGAAAATTGAATAACCCGAGAAAATTGAATAACCCGAACCAACCCGAAATTGAAAAAATCCGACTATTATTGGTTTGGTTTGGTTTATATATATTTTAACCCGATACAAATGGTTTGATTTGGTTTTTAAAAAATCCGAACCAACCCGGTGATGTACACCCCTACTCCTAACTTTATCCTAGTTGCATGTTTAAAGAAGGATGTCTCATCTAAAAATGATCAATCAACATAGATGAAGAATGCATGTAATGATGTGGATGTCAACATAGTTTTAAATTTCAGGTGCCTACTCTATATCACAATATGCTCTCCAAAAAAATATCAATATTAGAAGAATAATCTAAAAAAATTGTAAATTTAACTATTATGTTGGTGAAAATATAAGAACAATCAAAAGATATAAAATCAATAAAACAAAGTATCTTTAGATTGGAGCGTGAATATGTCACTCTCTTTAACAATATTCAAGTCTGATGCAACAAAATTTTACAGATCTAGAAATAATCTTCTTTACTTGTCCCCTCTGTGATATAACAATCCAATAAAAGTGTATATCTCAACAAACTCTCAACAAGAGTTCATTTCAAAGCTCTACCTAACGAACATCGTCTTTTAATTGAATAAAACATTCGTTTTAACTAACTTTTATGTACTCTATGTTTTTTCTTGTATCTTATATAATATAAGACTATCACTATTTATATATGAAGAATATATTCTTCCTTGTAATGAATAAAAAAAAAAGGTGTATATATATATATATATATATATATATATATATCTTTGACCCACCTAATTGGCAGCCCTCACTGATCATGAATTGCCTCTTATCTTTTTTCATATTTTTTTCCATCTTTCCTTTAAAATTTAATTAAAAAATGTTATTCAAATGAGAAATTTAAGAATTCAACAATCTTTTTTTTTACTATAAAAATTTAACTATTGTTTCCTTTAGTCGTTGCTTTCAGTCCTTTTAATTAGGGTTTGATTATTTTCCTCCTTCCAACAGGCGGATCTCTTTTGCTTTCCCTCTTTTTCTTTTCAAATCCATAGCTACTCTGTAATAATCCTCGAGGTCATTTCAGCATTTTTGTATGCTTTTACTACTTCTCTCCTTTCCGTAGCGCTTCTTTATAACTTTTGTGTGGTACATAGATGGGTGACGTGCTTCTCGGGGTAATCAGTTGAGTTTAGTGTGAGTTTTTCAGTTTGGTGGCCTAATGCTTGAAGAGTTGACTTTAGTCAACATCCGGAGATTCTGATGTCGGAATAGAATTTCATCAGTTTCATCAACTCTAGAAGGAATTATGGTCTAGTGTGATGTTCGGTTCAGATTTTGGGGCTTTTGTTTGGAGTTGGTGTGATAAGGAATTTTAGCCTTTACGTTTTTTTTAAAAGTTTGACTTCAGTTAAATTTTTTAGTTAACGCGCTCGAAATCGAATTCTGTTAGTGTGGTTATCTCTAAAATACAAAGTTTGGTCTAAAATGACCTTTAGTTTGGTTCTCGAACCTATCAAGATTACTTTGTGGCTTTTAGCTTTTCATTTGGTGTTTCTTTGTAATTGTTGACTTTGGGCAACATTTTGATGAGACGACCTCTGTTGATTGTTTTGTCGATTCCATTGAGTCAGGAATGCATTTTTGAATCTAGTAGTATATTTGGTTTATGTTAACAGTGTTCCAATGAGTTGCGGACCTCATCAGAGGTCATGGTTTCCTTGGTTATTTGCTGATGTTGTGCTGCTAGTGCAACACTAATTTCTTCTTCGCAATTGCGGGCCCTTAGCCGGGTTTGCTGAGACCAACTCCCACTAACCTCCACATTCTCGAGACTTGTGTCAAGTTCGCGAAGGGTCAACTCCCTTGCCTTCAAATTTGTGGGCCTCTAGCTGCGTTCGCGAAGGGTTAGCTTTCCATACACTCGCGATTGCGGGCCTCTCACCGCGTTTGCTGAGGGTCGACCTGGTTCACCTTTGTGTTCTAGGGGAGGCCTCCGCATTAGCGAAGGGCAATTTAATGCATGACAGTGGTTTTTTTAAAAGACGAAGGCAACCAATTTTTCCATTTCTTTCTTGGTTTTGGGGGATTTTTAGAGCTTTTGGTGTCAGAATTTAGTGATTCTTGTTGGACTGCGTCAAGGAAGTTCATGGGCTCATTCTGAATTTGTTGAATCTTCCATTTCCCTTGGTAATTTATGTGAATTTCTCTTTTATTCACTATTTTAAACCCTTTGAGCTAAATATATGGTGGGGCTAATTTGACTTGTTCGAAGCTCGATTTGGGCCATTTTAGTGGAAAAAGTTCCATAAGTAGTTTAGGACCTAATGATGTAGTTGATTTTGGGACTCTGTGGATGGGTCCACTTTTACTATTTGGAGTTTTCTTGTTCTTTTTTATTTCCTTTGTTGATTTTTGTGTTGCAGTGATTGTTTTTGTGTTCCCTTTGCCTTGTTGGTAGCATAACACCATTTCGAAACTCTCCAGAAGGGAAAGGCGCCTGAGTAATTATTCGTGTGCAGTTTGTGTCTTTGAGGTAGGCAATGTCTCTTTTTTTCTAGAATTGGCTCAATAGTGATTATATTTTGAGTAGTATCATATGATTTGGTTGAAATATTATGATTAGTTTAAGCTTTGATCCTGAGTCGATTTATGGCCGTTTGGATTGTTTAGGAAGTTTTAGCCAGAAATCCTTAGTTTAGGTTTCTCCTTATGTTTGTTGCCTATAATCCATAGTATTTCTCGTAGGTGGCGTAAAACTTAGGTTTTTGAGCGTTTGGAATTTTGGATTGTTTTGTGTGTCTTTGTGAATTCTTAAGTTATATGTGTAATTGATTATTGAATTGTTGTGCCTGAGGCCGTGAGCAAGAAGTGGGAGTTCTAGGTTATTATCTTTGGGTGGTGTGACAGATTCTCTACCTAGATGTTTGTGTGGTTTGAGTAGACTTGTGGTGATGATCAGTCTATTTTGGTGTGAAAGCAAATTCATGCCATTTTCATGGTACATTCATGGCATATCTACATCGAGGTTTTTAAATAAACGGAAAAGGCTAAAAAATGTCTCTCAACTTTCCAAAATTGCTCACATTTACCTTAAACTATATTCTGGCTTAAAACTACCCTTTCCGTCATACTATTAGGTCAAATATGTCCTTCTAAGTAACAAAAGTGTGTTAAGTGCTATGTAGATGCCATATGGACTCCACATGGATGCCATTAAGCGCCACGATTTCATCCATTTCCACGTAGACTAATAATAAGATTCCTAATACCTAATTTTCCCCCTCATTTCTACATTTCCATTCGAAACGATTTCACCCACCCCTTTCCCCTCATTATCGCGGGTGTTCTCCATGATAAGATTCAGTTACATTGTCAGTTCTTAGATATTCTCTCATCCTTCCTCTCTAGATCTGCAAACTTAACACAACTCTGGAAACTGGTGCTTCTTTAGCACCAGGAGAATCAAGGTTCACTAGTGCTTCATTGGTTGTGCTTGCTGACTATAGTTAGAGGAAGCTGGAGAATTGCCTAAGCATGCCTAAGCATACCTAAGCTGGGTGGGTGAAATCGTTTCAAATGGAAATGGAGAAATGAGGGAAAAAATTAGGGATTAGGAATCTTATTATTAGTCTACGTGGTAATGGATGAAATTGTGGCGCTTAAGTGACATCCATGTGGCGTCCATGTGGCACTTAACACACTTCTATTAATTAGAAGGGTATGTTTGACCCAATAATATTATGGGAATGGTAGTTTTGAGCTTGAATATAGTTGAAAGGTAAATGTGAGCTATTTCAAATAGTTTAGGGGTGTTTTTTAGCCTTTTCCGTTAAATAAAAGAGATTTTGGAGATTTTTTTTTATTATGCTGCTCTTTCTGATGAATTTTAGCTCCTTGAGAGGGGGATTACTTGTTTAAAACATTTTACTAATGGAAAATGGTTTTGGGGGGGAAATGTCCCATTTTTGCCTTTTAAGGAAGTTTTGATAATCTCTGGCTACCCATAGACTCCATTTTGGGTTTTACTTTAATAATTATTGATAAGCTTTAGCGCCCCGCATATTGAATTTCAAGGTTTACTTACTACTGACAAGCTTCGATAGGGTTCTATAGTTTGTCTCAGGGGTCTACGGAACAATCGGTGAGACAACTCTGAAACCTTTTGGATCCATCTTCTATTCGCCACATATGCATTGCACTTGTCTATTTTGGTTGACTGTCTGTGTGACTTTTTGGTGTAATTGTATAGTCGTTGCCCCATTTTGTTGGTATTTTAGTTACTTTTAGTCATTATCTATCTCCTGTTTAGTTTCATCATGTTATTTTTTTAATATATATTGACCTTTTTGAGCTCGGTCAATCTGTGATGTCTACTAAGTACCCGATATTTGGTATTTATGCTACACTTCTGCATCTTTTTCTGATGTAGCTCCCAGTACGAGCCACCCTTGGTAAGGGTTGATCTTTCTTTGCTGTCGTAGACTTGGATCGTTGTGAGCTCTTGGTATTCAAAGACCTGTTGCTTTCCCTCTTTTGCACCGACATATATTTTGTCTTTTGGATCAGTAAGCTCTTTTGCATTTATGACTTTTCTGTACTTAGTAGCTCTTGTATAGGTGACACAAGGTCCCGGGATTGGTTCTTGTGTTAGTTTATCTTTTCGGTCTCTTTTGGGATTTTTTTTTTGTATATTTTGTAGCACATTATAAATTTACGATATAGTCGATTCTTGTTATTCTATTTCTTGTCCCGCTTATTATTATCGTTATTATTAAATTATTGTCTTCGGCAAGTTTTATTTTGGATTTAGGATGGTTACTCGTTGGGTTGTAGTGTATGCCACCATTGATCACTTTTTGGGTTGTGACAACGTAGTATCCAAGATTTTGGTTCACCAGTTTATGACAGGAGCAAGTTCCTAATAGAGTCTTGTAGATCGGTACGATGATATCCGTATCCAATCTTTAAGAGGTTATAGGGCATTCTTAGGAACACTTCGTTGTTTCTTATTTCTTATTATGCATTGATGGTTGTACCAATGTTTAAATTTTGTTTGTTTCTGTCACGATCTGAAAATCGAGCCATGATGGTATCCATTATAACCCTCCCAGTGGACAAGCCTAAACCCAAATAAAACTTACGGAAGACAACAATCCAATAATAACAGATGAACAATGGAAAGAGAGGTAAAATAAATGAATGGACCATATCATAAATCAGTATTGCGATACAAAATATACAAAAGAGGCCCAAAAGAAACCAAGAAGAAAAAACTAACACAAGAACCAATCCCCAAACTTGGTATCACCTATACAGGAGCTACTAAGTACAAAAAGTCATAAATACAAAAGAGCTGAATAATCTAAAAGACAATATATAAGTCAATGCAAAAGAGGAAAAACAATAAGTCTCTAGATGCCAGGAGCTCACCATGATCCGGATCTGTGACATCCAAGGAAGATCTAACGCTCACTAAGAGTGGCTCAAACTGGGAGTTGCATCAAAAAAAGATGCAAAAGTGCAGTATAAGTACCAAAACACAAGGTACCTAGCATACATCATAGGCCGACCGAGCTTGGAAAGATCAAATATAAGTAAATAGCATGAAGAAACTAAAAGACGAAGGAAAAATATAAAAAAACAAACGTAAGATTGAGGATAAACAAAATAATATCAAGGATTTAGTCACAAGTTTCGCACAAATCATAATACACTTAATACAACCAAAAGCCAACTCACACAATGATATAGTGCAAACGCTAAGTAAGGAAACCCATAAGCCCGGAACAAACATCTAGCCGCCTAGAATGACACATCAAGTGTCACGATCCAAAGTATACCCTAGATATAACATGGCATATAGAATCATGAAAGACTCTACACAAGCCACTTAGCATAGTCTTATATCATAAAATAGTTTGACAAAGATAATGTCTAACATAGTCTCAACAAGCCATCTATTACATCATAAGAAAGTACTTGAGACGTAACTATACAACACGTACAAAGTCTGAAACTGAAATAAGAAAGTAATAAAGTGTCTCAATCCTCAGATTATAAGGAATCACCAATCTTCGAGTGCCAAAAGATCAACTAACCATGAGTGTGAGTGGTAGGAGCGTCAAACCCCACATTAGTGAAATAATGTAGGTACAAGTATGCATTAATATATGGAATGTACTAGATATGATAACAATGCATAAAAATGAATATGATAACATGGATAGTTTAATGCATGACCAATATTTGTACACTTGAAAACTAATAGAAGCAACAACATATAAATCATACGATATGGTCAACACATTTGAAAATAAGAGACATAAGAAAGCATTGTAGAAAGCATGTTCGTTTTGTGGGATATTACTTTTAACCGACAATAAGACCATGAGAGCTATATCATCGAATATGATATATCCCTCATATCGAAAGAAGGGGATTTTACTTTCCAAGGTACCATCCATACAAGTCATATTTTGCTAAAGTGGATCCACTAGCTATGTCATTTAAGACAATCCTACGAGGGCACGCAGTTAGGAACTAGAGGTTCCTACTAGAGACTACCTTATTTGAGCCTCCACCTTAAATCCCTCTTAGTGCTAAGTCAAAATCCCAACGAAATAGATAAAAATCAAATATCATTACAACATAGGAAAGGAAATAATTTATACCAATCCATATCTTTAAAATCAAATCATAGAATAACTCCTTAAACACAATTCAACATAGATGAGAAAACATTTCACCAATGTGAATCTATATGTGAGAAATACCTTTCACAATCATGATCATATTGGCATGTGATAAAACCTTTCACATTAACATTTATACTTTCTTCTCAAAGCATCCTCAAAATATTTACATCAACTTTCATTAAAAAAAAGCATGCATATCTTAATAAATTCATATTTCATAATTCATAAGCTTCATCATTAGCTCATAATAAAAAATAATGGATCATGCATGAGTTCATGTGAATTCAATTCAAAATCACGTAATTACTCTAATTCATTCATTAGAAGATATAAATTTATCAATAAGATCACAATTGAAAAGAACCCATGTTGAATAAAACCCTAACTTTTGAATTGAGAATCTAACTTGTAAAATTGGAAGATCTTGGGAACCCTATGGAGGAAAGGAATCCATAGGCGAATACTAAGATACCTTATTAATAAAGACACTATAGCTATGGTGACTTGTAGATCTTAAAGTGAAACCTTCTTCTTCTTTCTTAGCTTTAGAGAGAGAACTTTGGGGATGAGCTTGAAGGAAAATTTGTGATTTAGGTGATTAATTTAGAATGGGTAGTTTTAGGACTTAAATAGCTTATATAGGCTTAGAATAGAGATTTAAACAACATAGCTTAGGTATCAAGCAAATAGGGGAAAGACTAAAATAGCCCTGAGTTAAAAGATGACGGGATGACCTAACAAAAAGATTTTGTCTTTCTAGGATTGAGTCAGTCACCGTAGATTAGTCGCATTGCCCTATGATAGATGGATGAAGAATGTCTTAAGGGCAATTTTCATCATTGAGTCGTAGGTATGGTATGTGTGCTGAAGCTTGCAATTCTGAAAGGAAATTGTATGAAAGCATGCGGGTAATATATATATATGAATGCATTTGAATTATTGTACTTGATTTTATGACTGCAATTTAAGCTTAAATATAACTTTTGCATGAACTGATTGTGTTGCATGTGATTGGTCCAACTTGATTAGAACTTGTGCCATGAGCGGTGAGACATTGCTTTCTTCGTGTAGTGTACTTGAGTCTAGAACTTGCGTGACGTGTTATTGAAGTGAAATTGAAGGGTTGTTTGTGTTGGAAATTATAATAGGCCTCCTTGAATATGTTCAAAAAGTTTTGCCTTTTCAGATACTATCACTTGTAACCTTGTTGAGCTTGTAGCCTTTTATTGATAGCCACATTTTCACCCTTCTACAAGTTTATTGAATCCTTAAGTTGTTTGTACCCTGCTCGCCTAAGCACTGTAGCGTAGACTGTGGTGGATTAAGTAAAACTGTAATTGAATAAGCAACCGAAAATGGTTATAAAGAACGACAACTTTGGGAGCTTTTTCATCTGTTCCTAGGGTTCATTCCTAAACTCTTCTATTTTCGATCTCTTTATGTTATTTAAACATTGCATAATCTAGATTCTTGATATGAGTAGCAAATTTCCCTAGTTATAGGGCTGTGTGTCACGACTCAGACCATCATGATTAGCACCCATACTAACCCTCTGGTGGGAGAACTATTACTACAACTTGACTAAGCAACTTAATGAAAAGATAAGCATTTAAAGATACGAAAGAAGGTTCAAATGACCAAAAGAAATACGGAGTTCCCATAAACTTCTAAGGTTTAAACAAATAAATAACCAAACTAATATGGAAGTCTTAACCCCTAGAACTTGAAAGTCATTGTACCAAAACTCTAATTAACCAACAAGTCTAAGAAAAGAGGTACAACCCCAAAAACTAAACAACTACTAAAACAATGTCTCAGTCCGAAAAGAGTGGACTTAACAAAATGCGAAGGATCCATGGTAGCCTGAAAGAACTGGCTCACCTTTGAATCCGGGCTCAATCAGTGATCTCCTAAATGAGGTCTGTCAGTAACCTCCTGAAGATGCCCTGTACTCAATAAAGAAAGAGAAATTGTAGTATCAGTACACAACCACATATACTAGTAGGATTATGTGGATATTCCAGTAAACGCAACATGTATAAGCAGTCACAACAAAGTAAACATGACATGCACAAAATATATATACACAATGATTATCATTTTAGAGCAACATACAACCTTCCAATATCAATCATCATTAGATATGAATGTAATCATCACAAGTAGATACACAATACAATTCAGTGGTCCTCTCACGGTCCAATTCAATAGTCTTCTCACGAAACCCAATTCAATGGTCCTCTCATAGAACCCATACCCAAAATGTTATTGTATCGATACGTGGTACCCGATTCAAGTTAGTGTGCCAGATGTGACACCCGATCCAAGTTAGTGTTTCGGATATGACATCCAATCCATATATGCGCTAGAACGTGGCACCCGATCCAAGTTAGTGTATTGGAACATAACACCCGATCCATTGAATAAGTCATAATCACAATCACAATCATATGTTCATTCTCATAAACATAAGGATCAATAAATGAGGCCTAATTACTCGGATTATAATCAACATTATCAACATTAGGCCAATCCAAGATCCCAATTCCCAAATTAGGTTTTTTCCCACCATTGACTTTAGATCAAAACCTTCCCGTAATGATAATTACCTAAGAAACTATGTTCTATGGATAAAAAAATGGATACAGGGAGTAAAAACCTTAGCTTTGGTGCTAGAATAGGTGGAAAACCTTCAAGAAATATCCCTGGGTCATTCCTTAGCCCTAAAGATTGAAGTTTGCAGAATAATGACGTTTTTAGGATTTATTTCCGACTTAAGTCGCGACTATCCTGCCACAGTGGGACTTAACCCGCCACAGCGGCCCCGCCGTGGTGGAATAAATCCTACCCTGGCGGAATAAATCCTGCCCTGGCGGCTTACGGGAGACAAAGAGTCAGAACTAGAGTTTCAAATCCCCATTTCACAACACACCTTCAACCCATGACATTCAAAAGTTACCTGTTCATGCTAAGACGAATTTCGAGAGTTTTACTCGCTTGAATTGGATTTCGTAAAGTCGTACGGGTTCCTTAATGTCTTAAGCTATATACTCATGCAATCAATTGCATTATGCCACTTCTAATTCATTAACATATTCCCTAGAATTGCCTGACTTTGATTTCGTCCAAATCTGGACTAGGCTAGGAAATTTCAAGTTACTACCAAAAAGTTTTCTAATCCAAAATTTTTCCCCGTTGGCTTTTCCATAATGACAGGAACAGGTTGTTACAATAGATACCAATTTTCCCATCACATGTCCTCGAGTGATCAACTAGGAAAGACTGGCTAAAGTAAGGGTAGATTAGTACCTAAATCATTGAACAACTGGGGATAATTGTCTCACATGTCCTTAGCTTTCGGACATCGCAACCAAGAATTTCAACCGGTTCTTTCTCATACAAAAGGTCTTGTTTAACAAAATCGAGTCTCAATTTATGATATAATCTCCGTCCCCAAACCAACTAATTGAATACCTACACATCCTCCCATACAGTGCCTCAATGAAGTCATCACCATACTCGAGTGATAATTATTGTTGTATGTATGCTTATCTAACGACAAAGCTATCTCAATAACCACCAATGTTGATCGTACAGATGCCTGCAACATGTTATCAAGGACTTTGACATAAACATCAGGACAAATCCTTTATCATATAACCATGATAAAATTCTAAATCACTACTCGCTTTTATTAGAGGTGGACCTAAACCAATCAACACACACTCATAATACTCAAACAATCATAGTTTATATCAACATCTCTTTCTCACAACATAAATTTCCATGAGCTTAAGTTATAAAATTTGATCTTTAGACATCTGATACTCATTGATGGATATGTCTAAGCATACAAACCCTCTAATAACACTCTCGAAATGCTTGATTTAGTAATTGTAGATTACCTCTTAAGAACAGTAGAATTGGACCCAATGATCCCCACATTCAACCACACATAATTGATACATGACCTTGACGACTAGAGGAATATTAAGATTGCCGGACAACCACAAATACGCATCGTAACTCTTTTATGAATTCTCATAAGCAAGGTGGTACATGTAGAGCCCCTGAAATACTTTAACAACTCCACGACAACCCAAATATGTCATATGAATAACTAAGTTATCCCAATCATCTCACTCAACCAAAAGAACATTGCAGGATCGGTACACCTAAAACACATATGAGCATAGCTAGTGACTCATACTCACAATCATGTACCAAATGAAATATATGATCATATAAGAATTTTACGGAATAACACTAGAGGTTTTCCTCGGAGGAGTCGATACCAGTCATTTCTATTGAGTTGACTCTGCATACCCTTCACACCATTCCACTAAAGTCCACACTCTCAATACTAACAACCATCATGAACACTCCGACCATTTACTTTACTCTAACCCAACACTTTTAAATGAAAACCTTTCTTAGGTACTTTAACAATCAATAGTAATAAACTTTACGACTCAAACCAGGTGTAGGTCCTTTCACATGTTCAATACCTGATGCAATTGATCATTTCTTACCTTGATAAAATATATCACCACGAATGTAGACTTACCATGAAAAAAATTATGAATTGTAAATTCAACCGTATAACACAATCCCCTCATCTATCAACATTAGCTAGTACCTTAAAGATTTTTATGAATTCATGGATCTTCGCTTATCATTGATCACATCTCCATTGATCTTACAATATCTTCCGCTAAAATTTCAATCATACTCCTTACTAAACTCTAAAACCAAAACCAAGCAGTTATCATCACACTCAAGCTAATGTCTGTACACTCATTTCTCAAGTCTTTTTCAATAGTTTTTAACCAATCTGATGGACTTGTGACACTATTACCATAGCCACAAAAAAATAAATGAAATCACGCGTCTCTGGTACCGAATTATCTACCCCTTTGAAGATACTTCTTTTGCCTTTGCAATCAAATAAAATATTCTTGCTCTCGCCTCTCTCTAAAGGCTGTACTACATCCCACTATACTCTAGCTCTTTTAAATTCTATTCGAGTGGTGTCCCACCATCTCTTAAAACTTCCCATACAACCATGTTACTCACCAAATATTAGAAAACCACAACCTTAGATACTCGCATGTTGTAATTACTATACAAAATTCACTTAACCAATGATCTTATTATATATTTGCATTCCACAACAATCCATCATGCATTCTTACTACCATTACACTCGGTTAGCCCTGGCTAACTACAAAGTCGACCTTTTTATCGACATGGCACCTCAAACTCAGGTATACCCATCAAATTCAAAAAAGACTAACCCAAATTCTACATGCACATTCTTACTAAAATACTTCAGTTACCTTCATCCAAGTATACTCATTAGAACTTTCTTTATTCATAAGCTTGTCAATGCAGTATCAATCCAATCCTTTATGGCTTAAGATAAAATCATTAATCCTCGTACTACCATCCTTTATCTTAACAAACAAGACATGAGCACCTTATGGAGAAGCACTAGGATGGATGAAACCTTTATCAAGAAGCTCCTGGATTTGTGCCTTAAGCTCTCTCAATTCTACCGGAGCCATGCGACATGAAGGGATGAAAATGGGGTGAGTATCCTATTCCAAGTTAATGCAGAAATCTATATCTCTATCCGGAGGCATACAAGGCAAGTCAGTCTCTATCCGAAGGCATACAAGGCAAATCAGTAGGAAGCACTTCTCTAAATTCTAACACCACATAAATACACTTAATAGATGGAGACTGAACCTCAACATCCCAAATATGAGCCAAATAAGCCAAACAACCCTACCCTACCAATTTCCTAGCCCACACGAAAGATATGATCTTAGATGGCTTAGACTTTTATACCCCTTCCCACTCTAACCTTTCCCTACCCAGGATCTCTTGAGTTACTGACTTAGCATTACCATTAAGCACATCATAATAGAGGGACAACCAAGTCATGCCTAAGATTATATCAAGTCAGTCATATCCAGCATAATCAAATCAACCCAAGTCTGAAAATTCATAAACACAATAGGACAACACGATATACATGAGTGACTATGACGAACTCTTCAACTTGGGTAGAAACATGGATGGGGGCATAAAGTATATCACAAATCATATCAAATTCTAGGGCAAATCGCATGGACACATAAGAATAAGTAGAACCCATATCAAATAACACATTAGCCATCCATCACAAACGATAATAGTACTTGTGATCACTGCATCAAACCTTCAGCCTTGGTCTTGCCCGAAAAAGCATAAAACTGAGCCCTATCATCTTGATGGGCAACCTCCTTGCTTGGATGCACTACTCCTCTACCTGCATCACCATTTCCCCTGCCTCTATGGCCTCACTATTTCCTCCTCGTATGGCCAGGTTCTCCACAATTTTAACACACTTAATAACTTAACCAAGTAAACATCGCTATTATTGGAGCAGTCGTATCCTGACCCTCTTTGATATACAATCAATCCAGGAAATCACAATATAGCTTCTAACCTCAATTGGCATAACTTAATTTCATCATTCGCTCAACAACACATACATGTTATGACAACAATACTTAATGCATTATCCAAAGTAATGGTGTTCCTTATCCAGCCGTCCCTTACCAAAACTTCTTGAATGTTGTCACCTATAAACTTGAATATGCAGATCTGACCTTAATCCCTTCACAAGAGACAATAGTAGCCAGTGAGCCCTACAAAACTCTTAATTTTAGTCACATAACTAGGTTGGACGTAATTCCTGGCTGCTTCAATCTATTGAGGATCTACCATTATCTCTTCTCTAGAAACTATATGCCCTAAAAAGGTAACAAAAGTCAATCCAAATTCACACTTAAAAAATTTTGCATACAAATTTTATTTCCCAAGAACACCCAGAATAATACAAAGATGGTCGATATGCTCTTCCTCACTTTTTGAATAAACCAAAATGTCATCAATAATTACTACAACAAACGAATCACGAAATGGTTTGAACACACCATTCATCAAATTCACGAAAGGTGCAGGCACATTTATCAACCCAAACGACATAACTAGAAACTCATGGTGCCCATAGCGGGTTCTAAATGTTGTTTTTGGTATATCCTCAGGACTAATATTTAACTGATGATAACCAGAGCTTAGATCAATTTTAGAGAAAACTAATGAATCCTGTAACTGGTCAAAAGATCATCTATCCGAGGCAGTGGATACTTGTTCCAAATGGTGACCCTATTCAATAATCGGTATTCTATACATATCGTCTCTTGCTAGTGATGGTGTTACCACTTTTGTTGCTCTAGTTCGAACCATAGAGTGAATGAGGCAAGATATTAATTTGTATCACCTAGATACCAATTGGATTCAAGTTATAGCGCTAAGGAGTAGAAAGGCGTGAGTTTTTCCTAAATTCCTATAGCCTCTCGAAGAAAAGTACAGAAGTCTTCGTACTGTTCCACAAGACTCTGTAAACTCATTTTGTTACAATGAGATCAATAAACCCAAGGCTCTAATACAAACTTTGTCACGACCTAAACCGTCGTGATTGGCACCCACACTAACCCTCCGATGGGAGAACCATTACTAAAACCCTACTAAGCAACTTAAAGAAAAGATAGACATTTAAAGATATGGAAGCATGTTTAAATGACCAAAACAAATATGGAGTTCCCATAAACTCCAAAGGTTTAAACAAATAACTAACCAAACTAATTCAGAAGTCTTAACCCCTAGAACTTAAAAGTCATTATACCAAAGTCATTGTACCAAAACTTTGATTAACCATCAAGTCTAAGAAAATGGGTACAACACTGAAAACTAAAAAAGCCACTAAAACAATGTCTAAGTCTGAAAAGAGTGGACAGTAAAAAATGCGAGCCATGGCAGCCTGAAAGAACTGGATCACCCTTGAATCCGGTCTCGATCAGTGATCTCCTAAATGAGGTCTGCCTCCTGAAGATGACCTGTACTCAACAAAGAAAGAGCAAGTGCAGTATCATTACACAACCACTGTGTACTTGTAAGATCATGCGGCTATTCTAGTAAACTCAACATGTCTAAACAGTCACAACAAAGTAAACATGACATGCACGAAATATATATACATAGTGATTATCATTTTAGAGCAACATACAGTCTTCCAATATCAATCATCATTAGATATGAACATAATCTTCACAAGTAGATACACAACACAATTCAACGGTCCCCAATTCAGTGGTACTCTCATGGAATGCATACCCAAACTGTTAGTGTACCAGTACGTAGTACCCGATCCAAGTTAGTGTGCCAGACATGACAATCGATCCCATATATAGGCCGGAACGTGGCACCCAATCAAAGTTAGTGTGTTGAAAAGTAACACCTAATCCATTCAACAAGCCACAATCAAAATCACACTCGTATGTACATTCTCATTATCATACAATCAAGTGTTGAATCATGGCATACATTTGTTCATTCATACATATTTCATTAGGTTCGATCAAAAATGCTACATTCGTATACATTCATGCTTTACAATGAAGCACTTACCAACACATCCCATAAACATGAACTCACAACTATCACCTACCTCAAATCGAAGCTTGAATCCCCTAAGACACTTGAATCTTCCCTTTTCAGATTCTTCCCGCTTGTTCCTGGTCTAAAAATATACAATTAACGCAAGGATCAATAAACGAGGCCTAATTACCCGGATTATAATCAACATTATCAACCCTAGGCCAACCCAAGATCCCAATACCCAAATTAGGCTCTTTCCACCATTAACTTCAAATCAAAACCTTCCCCGAATGATAACTACCCATGAAACTATGTTCTACGAATTGAAAAATGGATTAAGGGAGTAAAACCCTTACCTTTGGTCGTAGAATAGGTGAAAAACCTTCAAGAAATATCCCTAGGTCTTTCCTTAGCTCTCAAGATCGAAGTTTGTAGAATAATGACATTTTTGGGGTTTATTTTCGACTTAAATCGCAACTGTCCTACCACAGTAGGACCTTACTCGCCACAACGGCCCCGCCCTGGTAGAATAAATTCCACCTTAGCGGCCTACACAAAGATAAAGGGTCGGAATTAGAGTTTCAAATCCCCATTTCACAACACACCTTCAACCCATGACGTTCAAAAGTTACCAGTTCACGCTAAGACCAGTTTCGAGAGTTCTACTCGCTCGAATTCGATATCCATATGGTTTCCTTATTATTTTAGTTATCTACTCATGCAATAAATTTTATTATTACACTTCTCATTCATTACCATATTTCCCTAGACTCACCTCAGTCCGACTTATTCTAAATCTAGATTAGACTAGGAAATTTCAAGTTACTACCAAAGAGATTTTTGACCCAAAATTTTTCCCCGTTGACTTTTCCATAACGACGGAAACTAACTAACGTTTCAAGCACATCCCATCCAATTCTAGGTGTTCAACGATTGTAAATCAGTATAAAACCCAACTAAATGAGCCTAATAAGCCATAGGAATAAACATTATTAGAAACAGACATATCAAATCAACGGGGTGACACGAATGTCAAATGGGGGTTTTGATTTGCAATTATCAACCACACAGCAGTCACAAAAACTATGAACTAACAACAGAGAGAAGGATTCTCAGGGTGAGATCAATTATTACACTAATATAGGCATATGGGTAATTGCAACTAATAGTAAATAGCTAGATATTAGTGAGTAGGTTGGACTATTATGGAGATAGTATTCTCTCGAACACCTACCTCGAATCAGGTTCTTTCTTTCGAACAACAACAAGCATGATAATGAAGAACAACCCACACCTTAATCCATTCACTTTCTTGAGCTAAATGTGAGGGATTAGGCTTAGGATTCACTATCTCGAGCTAAAACAAGGTCAACCGAATACCCACAAACCATCAATCAATAATCTTAGTTCTAAAACATTCCTTTCGAGCAAGCCAAGAACACAAATATAGAACTGCATTTGCAACTACAATTCTTAAATTAAACAACAATTAATGACTAAAGTCACTTTTAAATAGCATTTAAACTAGTAATTAGCAACACCCATAAATTAATTCAGCCCATAATCACATGATAAAAAGGTAAAAATAATTACCGAATCGATTATCCATCAACTAGGTAAAAGTGCTTTAGTCTTTACAATGCTTCAATTTGTTGAATTGTTGAAACCCACTTCAAAATTCTCCAAATTAATCTTCTCAAATTCTTCAAAGCTATGAAAAACTATATACAGAAGAGTTCTAAATGGTCTAAAATAAAAATAGATGCTTAAAGAAGAAAAACAATGTCAAAAAGTGTTCTAAACTAAAAGTTCAAAATCTAATTTATAGTCGCCGAAAATAAGTTGTGAATTCCTATTTAGCCAAGTAAGTCGGGCTCGCTGAACCATTCGGCGAGGGGCCATTTGATCTCTTCCCTCACCTTTTTGACTTGGTATTCAGCATCCTCAAGGTTTGTAACTTTGGGTGATCTATCTTAGCTTCGCAGAACTACTCGCCGATGCGCTGACTGCTCCTTTTTGTTCCCGACTTGGTCACTTTCCTCAGGGCTGGCACCTGGAACTGTAGGCGGTGGAAATAACCCTTCGGCGATTCGCCAAACGCTCTTGTTGATCACCAGGCTTGCCTTTCTCTAATTCTTTAGTTTGTTTTTTTCCTTTTTGCATATTAGTGTCCTTGTTTTGTTCCTCAATCCATATACCTGAAAATGAAGGTTTTATCGTCAGCTTATGACACAAATTAAGCATTCGAGGACACTAAATCTATCTAAATAAAGCCCTAAATGAGTCCAAATATTGTACTCATCAACACCCCCAACTTAAAATTTTACTTGTCCTCAAGTAAAATTTAAGTTCAGCAGTTCAATAAGGATGTTTCCAACAGTGCGACAAACGACTCAAGATGATTACACATAACAAGATTCAACTTATTCATTCAATCATAGATTGTGCACTCAAAGATTCTAATTGTGACTCACCATTATCAAAGATGCTCAAGTTCACAATACTTGCTTCAAATACAAGTTCAAGTTCAACAAAAGTACTCAAATGCCCTCACAACAAAGATGATTCCATATTCATACAAAATTTCTTAACAATTAATAGTTCCGAAATCACATACAACTCTCACACTTACAAAGATGAAGACATGCATGACTTCACCCATAGGTTTGCCCTTATTTTCTAATTAACATCGTTTCAGCTCACTTAAGATAAAAAAGGTCTTTTCAAGGCTTGTAACAAGGCAGAGTGAAAAGGAATAGTCATTTAGGCTCAATGGCTGCTACCCTCATGAAATGTGGTCTGAACATCACCTTCTTCCTTTTCTTCAACATTTTGATCATGTTAATTCACCCCATTATTCACTTTCACATGGACTTTTAGATACCCCATTTTATTTTACAATTTTTATCACTTATTTCACAACACTTCATGAGAGTTATGGGTGAATGGATCAAGAGGGGTCACATTTGTTCATGTTTCATCCAAGAAAAGGATAAGGCTCAAGGGGGTTCAAACAAGGTTCACACATCTTACAAGGTTAGCCACAAAAGAGGTATATTGTCAAATTGTTTCACTTTTTTAAATTTGTTGCCTAAGATCATTTCAAGAGCTTGCATCACTTAGTCAACCAAAAAATCGGGGAAAATTCTAGGTGTCATCACACACAATATTCAAGGTAAGCTCATCACACAAGGCATTTGAACCAATATCAAATGAGACTCAATCGAACTAGTGTGCAATGTTCATTACAAGACACTCATTCTATAACCGACTAGTCACAACGAGATACAAAAAGTTCATACATTGTCTATGCAACTTCATTTCGCCTCATCGTAGCCGCATATTTATTTCGTTCAATTAAGAGCACTATTTACGTCATTGATATTGATCATAACCAATACAAAAAATCGCACAAGAACAACTACATTTATACACAAAAGAGGTGGCAAAAATTTCAAAATAGGTCAAAAACTATTTCCTTTCAAAACAAGGAGCTATATGCTCAAATATCCACAAGATAAGATCAAAACACAATTAAAACACAAAACCCAATATATACAAAAAAAAATGTAATCAAAAGAGGTAGGTATGGAAATACCTCACCCCACCTATAAAAGAAAAGCAGTTGTCCTCAAATGCAACTAAAAACAAAGAAATCACAAAAACAACAGAGAGGGAGGTAAAGAACGATCATGTCTACACAATCGCTCCATTTGTCGGGGCTTCAATGCCCAGGGTAACACTATGGTCTTGGGTATTAATGCCCGGAGTAATAGCAACACTGGCTCCACTAGAGCCTGCCATGGATGTATCTGTCAGCGACGTCTGAATGACTGACTGTACTATCATCTCCTCTAAATCAGGCTGGTCCTCATAGATGGTCGCCTCTTGAGTATCAAGCAGCTTCTCATCCATCTCCTCCTTTGACTTAGCAGCAACCACATCATCCATAGGCTCATCTTCGGTGGTAGACGGAGGCATATCAAAACTGGCCAGAATACCCAGGGCCTTTGCTGACTCAAACAGTGAAGTGAAGTGAAGTCTGCGGACTTCAGATACTCTACATCTTTCCTCAAATTAGAAACCTTAGCTTTCAAAGCTGTAACCTCGAAAGTAACCCTATGTTCTCTCTCACAAGTCTTTACTCTCACCGTGAGATCTTTAATCAATGTCCAAAGGGGTGTCAAAACAGCTGAAATACCCCGCTCAATCATCCAGGTCACCTTGGCCTCTAGCCTGGAAGCCTGCACATCGGCAAAATGAGCTAGGTGCCCCATCTTGAGAAGCATGGCCTGAGTGATCCTAGTATGTTGGGAAGCAGCAGAAGAACTTGGGTCCTGGGAAGGAGTGATAGTAGGTGTACCTGAAGGCCCGAAGGCCGGAGTAGGCAAACATGCCTCTGCAGGTAGTCTTAACATTAACCTCCGAGGATGTATCCACCAGAGCTGCTCTCCTCCTATCCACCTCATCCAGTGTGCACTCGGCCTTTATGCATCGAATATCGGTGGAGGATGTGGGTGTGACCTCAATATCCCTCTTCTCACCTGAAGGAACTTTAACTCATCCACATAGCTCTGGAATCAACCCTGGGAACGGAAGGAATGTCCGGCGCTGTTTGGCCCTCATGGCCATTTATGATTAGCCCTAAGTCAATGCTCTTCCAGGCTATGCTTGATCCGAGATAGGGTGCCTTTGGGTGGCGACTGATTGACTCATTCTGTGAGGGCATGATAGAGCTGCTTATGAACCAAAAATAATATTGAGCTGCTGTATTCAAGTCCTTTTTCTCAATAGGAACTCTGGCCTCGATCCACCTCGGGGTGGTATCAGCAATAAGGGAAGCTAGCCATCCCGTTAGGTCATCCAGAGTCGTCACAGTGATAGCCAAACTCGGGTAGTCAAAACCTGACCCTTTATTAAATACAACATTGATATAATCACTGTTGCATCTCACCGTCTTCCCCTAGACCATGACACACTCGACCGGTCTGAAGGCACTAGCCTTTTTCCTTCTTTTTGGTACTAGGTCACTATACGCCATATAAAACTACCAGACCATATAGGAATATAGGGACCATGGGGCTTGGTAAACTGCTCAAACCTATGGAACCAGAGAATGTCCCATATATTAGGGTATCTGTCCACTATACCATCCTTGGACAATCTTTTCTTTTCCTAAATGGTCCTCAGTCCCTTAGACTTTAGCCTGTTGAGTAGCCGAGGAGGAGGACCCTCAACTTGTTGGGCTGGAACCACCATCTATGCCAGAGCTAGTATTGTATCAGTAGCAGGAGGGGTAGAATCCAGGATCCTAGATGGATTTTGACAAACTCTTGCATGAATCTCAACTCGCCGGGTCTGAAGTGGTTGGTCATCCTTAGGCTTGGAGAATGAATCTTGAGAATTAACAGAATCCCTATCACTGCCGGAGTTGTGCTCCGGTCTCTCAACCATGGGCACTTTGCCTTACCCTTGTCTCCATTCAGAGGTGTTTTCTTGCCCTTTTTAGAGGAAGCAACTACTCCCTCATTGATCACAATGCGCCGTGCTCATTCATGCGGTGACATTTTACTTTTGTCCTAGTTGTTCCTACCCATATCTGGAAAACACATCAAAAAGAGTTACAAAATACCCAAGAAAAATTGCAGAAAGAATGGCCGAACCAATCGGCGAATCGCCGAGTCACTTTGGCGAGCTAGATTGGGCTCACTGAGAGTATCAGCCTGAAAAATGGTTGGTCGGCGATATGCAGGGCCCATCGGTGAATCGCCGACTTCACTCGTCGTGCTTAGACTAGCCCGTCAAA
This sequence comes from Solanum bulbocastanum, assembly GCA_037074985.1. NCBI lineage: Eukaryota > Viridiplantae > Streptophyta > Magnoliopsida > Solanales > Solanaceae > Solanum > Solanum bulbocastanum. The sequence continues at coordinate 8,337,321 of CM073604.1, forward strand.
ATTTGTAGTGTGTTTTAGGGTTAGGGTTGCAAAAAGGGCGATCAAAGGAGACTTTTGGCGAGCTCAGGCTTCCTGCCGAAAGTTATAGAATCTAATTAAGCCAAATCACAAAATTAAGGGTGATCAAGGGGGACGTTGGCGAACCGCCAAACCGTTTGGCGAGGTTGACCCGGTTCACCAAACTGCCCAACGTGCCAAATTTCAACCCTTACTTCCAAAATTAATCCCGCAGCCCCCAAACACAAAATTAATCACACACATTATGCAATTCATACAAAACCCAATGGACCCATGCCTCCAGGGTACGCAGACTTCCCCCTGTTTGGCCAAAATTGGCCATTTGACGACAATTGCCCTTAAGAATGACGTCAAACGCTCCATCATTGGGCAAAGTACGTCATTTTGCAAAATTGGGGGTTACTTAGACTTCACCCAACTAGACCTAATATCAAATAATAACAACCCAACAATTTACAATTAATTTTTACGCAAAAAACTCAATAGAATCATTATTTAACGTAAATAAGCACAATTTCGAAACTAAAACAGGTAAACCAACACATCAAATACAATTCCAACACAGGCCCAACACACAACAACATAATTTTACCAAATGGGTTCAAGTTTAACCACTAATCAAGAGTTCGGGGTTTGAAAAGCCAACCTTTAAGCTGAATGAAAAGTTTAATATGCTAGGCGGCAATGTAATTCAAATTCGAGCACGAGATCAAGAACAAAAAGCAATAAAAATGGGAAAATATTGAAAATCTAGAGTGCGGATGAGAGTGTACGATGCTAAAAAAATGGGGGAATATGAAAGATTTTGAAAATTAGAACCGTTTGGCCTTTTTAAATTTTTCAGTTCGTGGCCTTTTTGACGGTATTAGTTGACCACGTCAAACCCCTCGGTGATGCACCGAGTGGTGACTTACCTTGCTGAGTTTTACATGACCTCTAGTTAATTTGGGGGTCCAAATAGCAGGCAAAATTGGGCTCGCCAGCCTATTCGACAAGACGCCGATTTAGCCATTGGCCCACCGAGTTTTACAGACTTCCACTTTAGATTTTTGTGGGTCCAACGATAGTCCAAGTCAGGGTCGCCGACCTTTTCGGAGAGTTACCGACTGGACTCTTGGCTCGCCAACCTGCATATTCTTAATCACATTCCATTTTCAACCTACAGAATCAACACCCGTTATTCAAAAAAAAAAACATAGAGCATTAAAAACTTGGGTTGCCTTCTAAGAAGCGCCTTAGTTAACGTCATGACACAACACAAGTACCCATTTAACCTTTATTTTTGGGGTTTGCCAGAGTATCACTAGGCAACCCCCTTGTTGTCTTAGGTTAAGATTTGAAGAAATCTGACCCATTTGGGTCTCCAGCTGCTTGATAGAGATAGAGTGAAAAGTCACCGTCTGGTTGAGAGTCGATACATCCTTTTTCATTTCCTTCAAAACTTTATCGTACCCTTCAACCTTGTTGAGAATGCGTAAGAGCATATCTTCAGTTCGGCCACCCTCAGAGTCTGGGCTTTTGACGCTCATGGGGAGGTACATCCCTATCCTTTTCCTCCTCTCTTTCCTTCCAAGTGGCATTACAATCACGCCAATCTCTATCATGGTCTCTCTAGTCCTCATCTCTGTTCCAACCTTGGTTTCCACTTGCCCTTTGGTAATTAGAACAATAGCCTCCTTCTTGGTTGGCTAAGAAGTTCACTTCCTCATTGTACATCACTTCGAAATTGGCTTCATAAAGGTTTACACCACCAGAACCCACAACATTAACACTCCTTGTACTAGCACCCATGACGTTTTTAGCTAAGTTGTCAAGCTGGGTCATTATCTTTGCCATGTTTTAGTCTCTCTCTTGATCTTTTTCAATCTTGGTCCTCACGAGTGTGCCATGCTCGGTTAATCTTGGTCATGCAATCAAGGAGTTGAGATACTACTGCATAGGGCTGTTGCATTAAACCACCCGGAGAAAGCTGATCAACCACTCTTTTGGTTACCGAATCAAGGATTTTATAAAAGTATTACAGCAGTACATTATCGGGCAATCCATGAGTTGGGCATTCCAGCACCATCTTTTTAAACCTCAGCCAAGTCTCAGGGACTGGATCACCCTCCATGTGTTTGGAGCTTTGGATACTATCCCTGAGTGTTATCATCTTAGATGGAGGGAAAAATAGCACTTGGAACACTATGACTATCCCCATCCAAGAAGTGATAGAATCTTTTGGCAATTCAAACAACCACTTGCTTACCTCTCCCATTAGAGAAAATGGGAACATCCTCAGACGGACCGATTCTTGAGATATGTTCTTAAAAGAGAATGGTCCGCAGACATTAACAAAATTCCTAATATACTCATGGGGATCCTTATGGGCTAGCCCTCCAAACAAACCCTTCAGTTGAAGGAGATGAAGCATGGTGCTTGTGACGTGAAACACAATGTTTCCTTCAGCCGAAGGCAAACAAATGGCCCCAACACCATCCATTTGGGCTAGGTCATTTATGTCGTTGAGGTTTCCAACATCATCTTAATGGCCCACTTGGCTACCATTACTTCCGTTAACGCTCATTTTCTCCTCTATTTTAACAAGTAACATGAAAACCAAAAATAAAAGTGAGTAGATTCAACTATAACTAATAAGAACACAATTCAACTTCACTAAAAGAATTTCAAACAACACCACTCCCCGGCAGCGGCGCCATTTTGATTAACGTTTCAAGGACACCTTATCCAATTCTAGGTGTTCAACGATCATAAATGAATATAAAGCCTAACTAGATGAGTTGGGGTCGAATCCTATAGGGAGCAGTACGTGTTTAAAATTAAATTAAGAAGTATGAATGCGGTTTAATCAGCCATAGGAATAAACATTATCGAAAAAAAGACATATCAAGTCAAAGGGGTGACACAAATGTCAAATGGGGTTTTTGATTTGCAATTATCAACTACACAGCAGTCACAAAAACTATGAACTAACAATAGAGAGAAGGGTTCTTAGGGTGTGATCAATTTTAGGCAAATATAGGCATATGGGTAATTGCAACTACTAGTAAATAACTAGATATCAGTGAGTAGGCTGAACTATAAGGGAGATAGTTTTCTCTCTAACAACTACCTCGAATCAGGTGATTTCTTTCGAACATCAACAAGCATAACAATGAAGAACAACCCACACCTTAATCCATTCACTCTCTCAAGCTAAATGTGTGGGGTTGGGTTTAGAATTCACTCTCTCGAATTAAACCTAGGTCAACCCAATACCCACAAACCATCAAGCAATAATCTTAGTTCTAAAACCTCTCTCGAGAAGCAAGCCAAGAGCAAGAATATAGAACTGTATTTGCAACTGCAATTCTTAAATTAAACCATAATTAATGATTAAACTCACTTTTAAATAGCATTTAAACTAGTAATTAGCAATACCCATAAACTAATTCAGCCCATAATCACATGATCACACCCCAAGAATTAGGGTTTTAGCCTAACATGATAAGAAGGTAAAAAACATTACCAAATCGATTATCTATCAACTAGGTAAAAGTTATTTAGTCTTTACAATTCTTCAATTTGTTGAATCTTCGAAAACCACTTCCAAATTATCCAAATTGAACTTCTAAAATTCTTCAAAGCTATGAAAAACTATATGGAGAAGAGTTCTAAATGTTCTAAAATAAAAATAGATGCTCAAAGATGTAAAACAATGTCAAAAATTGTTCTAAACAAAATGTTTAAAATCTAATTTATAATCGCCGAAAATAGGCTCCGAATGGCCTTTTCGCCTTGGTATTCAGCATCCTCAAGGTTAGTAACTTTGGGCAATCTATCTTAGCTTCGTGGAACTACTTGGTGATGCGCCGATTGCTCCTCTTTTTTGTCGACTTGGTCTTTTCCCTCAAGGATGGCACCCTGAAACTTTAGGCGGTTGAAATAGCCCTTTGTTGATTCACCAAACGCTCTTGGCGATCACCAGGCTTTCCTTTCTTTAATTATTCAGTTTGGTTTGTTCCTTTTTGCATGTTGGTGTCCTTGCTTTGTTCCTCAATCCATACCTGAAAATTAAGGTTTTATCATCAATTTATGGCACAAATTAAGCATTCGAGGACACTAAATCTATCTAAATAAAACCCCAAATGAGTCCAAATCTTGGACTCATCAGGAATAGATTGTTACACTGTGCCTACTCGATGATTGTATTTTATTGAAGTTTTATGGATTGAAGTTAATTATCACATGGATCAATCTTATGTTTTTATTTTCGTATTTAATGCTTTATCACCACTAAAATAAACATCTTGTTTGAATTGAATTCGGGAGAGGGATAAGAAGATAGAACATGGGGCATTAGGATCATGATTTTCTCTTAAGTTTTAGAGTTAATTTTTGTCTAGGATAGGGATATACCTAGAGACCGTGCTTGGTTATTAGACAGGATAAAATCGTAATGCTTGGTAATTGGTCTAGCCTATCTCTGCTCAACGATGTAGTTAAGCTGCCAATTATCGTACACGATTAGAGATTGGAAGACCATAATTATAATTAACCTTGTGATCGTTGATTCGATAGTTAAGTAATATCCATTTTACAAGATAATATGCGTGAATCCTGAAGAAAGTTGCAGCTATTTAGGGATTTGTCCAGGTGACCCCAAATCATGGCAGCCTTAAATGGCCAGGACAATAAGCCTGAACAGGTTGTGGACCCCTAAACAAACCGTTTTGGGTTTCGTGAAGGGTTCATGGTTAGTTTTGGATTTCATGGACATGCCCGTTAACCTATTTTAACCTTTTCCAAAGTCGGAGGTGTTTCAATATCTCTCCATTGGTAAACTTTGTCCTCGAATGGAACTTAAGCTAGCATGAAAATAGTAGGTGAGAAACTAACAACCCAACATAAATGCAATTCATCAATGATGCATATCTCCGAGGAGCAAAATAGACTCCAAGCTAGAATATACTCAAACATCATTTCATAAAACATGCATGCATGCACACTTAAATATTAGAACGATTAAGACACATGAAGTCAAAAGAATGAAACATCAAGAGCTAAATACCTCAAGCTAGTTTAGGATTAAAGGGAAAAAGATAAGGATATTGGGACATCATATTGGCCTCGGCCTCTCAAGTAGCACTCTCAACTATTTGATTCTTCCACAACACCTTTACAGATGCAACTTCCTTATTTTTCAACTTTCAAACTTGCCGGTCCAAAATCTCAATCAGAACTTCTTCATATGAAAGACTTTATTTTATACCAAGATTCCTTAATGGTGCAATAGGTTTTGGATCTCTAACACACTTCTTTAATAAAAATATACGAAAAACTGGATGCACCGATGCTAAATCATTAGGAAAATCAAGTTCATAATCAACCTTGTCAATATGTCTCAATACTTGATAAGGACCGACATAACGGAGACAAAGCTTTCCTTTATTTCCAAACCTCATGACACCCTTTGTAGGTGAAATCTTCAAGTAAATCCAATCATCAACATTGAACTCAAAATCTCCTCTTCTAACATTTGCATGTGACTTTTGTCGACTTTTAGCCATTTTCAACCTTTCTCTAATAAGTCAAACATTTTTGATTGCCTCATGGGCTGATTCGGGACTATTAAAGCAACCTCACTAACTTCAAACCAACCTATAGTGGATCTACACCTCCTACCATAAACAGCCTCAAATGGAGCCATATCAATACTTGAATAATAGCTATTATTATATGCAAACTCAATCAAAGGCAAGTGATCATCCCAATTTCCTTTGAAGTCAATAGCCCAATCTCTCAACATATCTTCCAAAGTTTGAATAGTACGCTCTGCTTTCCCTATTAATTTGAGGATGGAAGGCTGTACTTAGCTTGACATGAGTACCAACACATTTTTGGAAAGACTTCCAAAAATGAGAAGTAAATTTGATACCACGAGATAATGGATAGGGGAACTCCATGTGACCTAACCATTTCCTTTAGATATAACTTAGCATAAACTTCTGCCAAATAAGAAACTTTGATGGGAATGAAATGAATTAATTTTGTCATACAATCAATAATAACCCAAATCGAATCATGTTGCCTCTAGGTGCTGGGTAAACCAACATTAAAGTCCATCTTCAAATCTTCCCATTTTCAAGTAGGAATGCTAATATCTTGGGATAAACCTCTCAACGTTTGATGCTCAACTTTACTTGTTGACAATTTGGACACTTAGCCAAAAACTCTATAATATGCTTCTTCATCCCATTCCACCAACAGACCTCCCACAAGTCATGGCACATCTTGGTGACTTTCGAGTGAATGGAATATATATTGAGAACTATGGGATTTCGATAAAACTTGCTCTCTCAAGCCATCAATATTGGGAACACATAAACGTTCGTGATATCCAAAGCACATTATCTCCCATTTGGGAGAAAGTCTCAATGGAATTTTTAAGCACCGATTCCTTCATAGTCCTTTAAGAGTTCTTGCCACATACGTTGGCGAAGATTTAGATCTTTTTTCTTGAATACATATTACAAACTTTTATGGTCGTTAAAGGCATTAACATGCACACCATACAAATAATGCCTCTAAATCTTTAAGGAAAAAACAACCACTGGTAGTTCCAAATCATGGGTAAGATAGTTCTTTTCATGAATCTTGAGTTGCCTTGAAGCATAAGCAATGACTCTCCCATGTTATATCAAAACACAACCTAGGCCAATCGTGAATTATCATATTAAATGACAAAACCATTCAATCCTTATGATAGGGTCAATATATGAGCTGAAATCAGCCTATCCTTCATTTTTTGGAGACTGTTCTCACAAGCTCCCGACCATGGAAATTTCACCTTCTTTTGAGTCAATGTTGTCAATGTCGAAGCAATACAGGAAAATCCTTCCACAATCTTTCAATAATAACCGGTCAAACCCAAAAAACTTCGTATATCTGAAGCGGACAAAGTCTAGGCCAATTCTTAAACGCCTCTATTTTTTGAGGATTGACTTGAATACCTTCACGGGAGATAGTATGGCTAGGGAAGGCATTATACCTCATCCAAAACTCACATTTATTTAATTTAGCATATAACTCACGATCGTTGAGAATTAGGAACAAAATCCTAAAATGCTTAATATACTAATTCTCACTCCATGAGTAAATAAATAATCATCAATAAACACAGTTACAACATATAAAGATATCATCTAACACCCTATTCATCAAATCCATGAATGCGGCTAGAGCATTAGTCAAACCAAATGATATTAAAAAAAATAATTAATGATCATATCGAGTTTGATAAGTCATCTTCGTAATGTCGGTTTCTTTCACCCTCAATGGGTGATAACCCAATCAGAGGTCAATCTTACAGAAATGACTCACTCCTTGAAGTTGATCAAGAAAATCATCAATCCTTGGAGGAGGATACATATTCTAGATGGTACCCTTGTTTAATTATCGTAATCAATACACATGTGAAGTGAACCATCCTTTTTATGAACAAATAAAACTAAAGCACCCCATGGAGAGATACTAGATCGGATGAAACTCTTATCCAAAAAATCTTTCAATTTATCCTTTAATTCTTTAAATTATGCCAAAGCCATATGGTATGGAGGAATAGCGATAGGTTGCGTATCTGGGAGAAGGTCAATACCGAAGTCTAAATCCCTTTCGGGAGGAACACCGGGTAGTTCATCGGGAAACACTTATGGAAACTCATTTACAATGAGGATTGACTCAAGAGTAAGGGTTTTAGAATCTATATCCCTAACAAAATGATATATTCAACCTTTAGAAATTATTTTTCTAGCTTTATGAAAAGAAACAAACTAACCCATAAGCATAAAATTCCCCCCTTTCCACTCTAGGACAGACTTATTAGGAAACTAAAACTTAACCACTGAGGTTCTATAATCAACAGAAACATAAAAAGAATGGAGCCAATTCATACCAAAATAACATCAAAATCGAACATATCAAGCCCTACAAGATCAACATGAGTGACTCTATGGGATAAGGAGATGGGAAAATTTCTATAGACTCCCTTAGACACAATAGATTCACCAATAGGAGTAGAGACAGAAAAAAGGTCTAAAACACATATGGAGAAACATCAAATCTCATAGCCACATATGGCGTCATAAAAGACGAAGTAGCCCCAGGATCAAGCAAACCATAATCATCTAGATGAAAGACTTTCAAAATACTGGTAAACACATTGAAAGAACCCTCTTGATCATGCGAGTTTGAAATGCATAAAATTGGTTGTGCTTTGGAGCACTTGAACTCGAACTATTGGTGGAGCTTGCCTACCATCTTTTCCCTTGTCAATTCTAGATGGAAAATCTCTCAAGCGATGATCACTTTTGGGCCTAAAATATTTATGAATTTGATGAATAGGGTGTTTAAGACATTATTGGATTCTTTTATCTCCAAGGGAAAGGTTGAGTATGCATACCGTCTCCACATTGATTTGGGTATCGTGGAGAAACAAAAATTATATGCTAAATTTTTGAAGTGTTAATTTTGGCTTTCATCAGTTTCCTTCCTTGGGTATGTGGTTATGAAAGAAGAGGTGATGGTACACATCCAAAATATTAAGGCAGTTAAGAATTGGGTTTGCCCTAGCTCTTTGACAAATGTTAGAAGTCTTTTGGGGCTTTATAGCTACAATCGCTAGTTTGTGAAGAGCTTTGATTTTATTGATACACACTTGACCAAGTCGAATAAAAAAGAGGTACCATTCGGTAGTCAGATAAATGTGAAGAGAGTTTCCAAAAGCTTAATGATCTTTTGACTACAACGTCTAGCTTGACCTTACCAGTAGAAAGTAAGGATTTTATTGTTTATTGTAAGGCTTTACATTCGGTCTTGGGTGGTTTATTGATGTAGGAAAATAATGTTATACCTTATGCTTCCATATAGTTGAAGGTTCATGAGAGAAAATACCCCACCTATGATTTAGAGTTGGAAATGGTAGTGTTTCCTCTTTAGCATGTTTTCACTCAAAAATATTTGAACCTGAGGTAGATTAAATAGATGGATTTGCTCAAGGATTATGATGTGACCATTCACTATCATCCGTGTAAGACTAATTTTGTGGCAGATGCATTAAGTCGAAAGACGGTTGGCATGGGTAGTTTGGCTTTCATGGGGGTGTCTAAGTAATGTTTGAATAGAGAAATGAAGAATTTGGAGTCTAAGTTTGTGCAATTGGGAATCTTTGGGAAGGTGTGAATGTTAGCCAGTACTAAGGTTAAGCCCATCTTCGTAGAAGAATTCAAGGCTAAATAATGTGATTGATGAATTGGTTAAGCTAAGAGGTAAGGTTGTGCCTGGAGAGATCCACAATGCCATTCCCGATGCATTTAGTGTGCTCCATTTTTGAGGAAGGATTTATGTTCCTTAGGTGGGTGATTTTATCCATAATGTGTTGGTAGAGGGTCATGGTTTTCGGTGTTCTATTCTTTTGGGTATGAACAAGATTTATTGATATTTGAGGCTACTTTATTGGTGGCTTGGGATAAATAAGACGTTGTAGAGTATGTTTCTAAGTGTCATAACTGTCAATATGTAAAATATGAATACCAAAAGCCTGCAGGTTTGCTTCAGAGGATGCCTATTCCAGAATGGAAGTGAGAAAGAATAACCATGGATTTCAAAGTAGGACTATCCAAGGCCTTATGGAAATATGATATTATTTGGGTCATTGTTGACCGATTAACTAAATAAGCCTACTTCATTCCAGTCAGAGTGGATTAAGTTGGTGAACATTTATCTTAAAGAGATAGTAAGGTTGCATGGGGTTCCCCTTTCTATCATTTCAGACTGTGGCTCTCATTTTACTTCAATGTTTTGGGGTAAGTTGCATGAGACATTGGGCGCTCAATTAACTTCACGTACAACTTTCCATACAAAAACTATCAATTAGTTACACAAGACTATTCAGGTATTAGAAGATATGTTTAGAGCATGTTTGATTGAATTTGGGGCCATTGGGATTAGTTTTTACCCTTATGTGAATTCTTCTATAATAATACTTCTCACTCCAACATTGATATGACACTATTTGAGACACTAGATTGGTTTGAGGTTGTGGATGTGAAACCTTTTAGTGTTGATTTGGTTAGGGAGGCTCTACAAAGGGTGAGGGTATTAAGGGTAAGTTCTTGGCAGCTTAGAAGAGACAAAAAGAGCATACGTATCGAAAAATAAGAGACATGCCATTTCAGGTTGGCGATTAAGTTTTGTTGAAGGTGTCACCTATGAATGAAGTCATGAGGTTTGGTAAGAAGGGTAAGCTTATCTTCGCTGCATTGGTCTGTTTGAAATTCTTGAAGGTGTGGGGTCAGTGGACTATAAGTTCGCACTGCCACCCAATATGCCTGGATTTCATCCAGTGTTTCACGTATCTATGCTAAAGAAATACCATGGGGATGGATACTATATCATCAACTGGGAATCTACAATGCTAGACAAGGACTTGCAATTTGATGAGGAACCGGTTGTGATTTTCGATCCGATTGGAAGCTGAGGACCAAGGAGATCAAATAAGTAAAGGTTCAGTGGAAACATAGTCCAATTGAAGAGGCTACTTGGGAGACAGAAATGGACATGTGAGACAAGTACCTCCACTTGTTCAAATATTAGGGTACTTCCCTCTTTTCTATTTTAGCCTACCTTTTCTTATTTGATCACTCGGGCACGAGAAACGGGTAATTTGATATCTATTATAATGACTCATCCCTTTCTTTATGATTAGGTAAATAGTAAAAGAAAATGGGTCAGAGAAATTTCCAGATAGTGACTTAAAAAAATATCCGGCTAAGCTAGCTTCAGACGGAATTAGGGCTAGGTGCGGTCTCAGGCCAACTTGAAATGGATGGGGTATAACGTTTAGAATTAATTGATATTTTATTGTAGCCAATAAATTATGAAATCTATAGGGCTTTACATAATTGAATTCGGGTAAGTAAAACTCCCAGATTTAATATTGGCGTGGACATGATGTGTCTGTCCGGACGTCAAAGGAAGAAGTTGGGTTGTCCAAAAGTGACCTTTCTTGGATTTTTGAGTTTTTAAACTATCATATATCTCACTATAGCTAGTGACATCTTCTATAATGGCGTGTACAGACCGCTATTGTGGGGTAAGTTGCACTGTAGCAGAGAAAGTCGGGGTTTTATGCAGAAACAACCCCAAAACCTCAAAATTTCTGCACTTTTGTTCTTGGAGTTGTGAGGGATGAATGTGGGAATTTTGCACTCATTTTTCCATGGAATGCATTGGTTAAAGCAAGATTTTGACTCCCTAAACTTTTGCATTGATCTTAAGCCTTAAAATCTAGGTTATTGATCTTGGAATATGGTTTTGACATGATTCCATGCTGGAAAAAACATAAGTTAGGGATGATTATCTTATACTGTCCTGGAGTATGGATTTGTTGATAATCAGCATAATTAATAGACCATTAGTGAATAAGTATTGATTTTATTATTTGTTTTAGACCATGGAAAAATCAAGACACTTGAAAATATGAAAGCTTGGGTTCTTTAGAGTTCCAACAAGCTTGATTCAAGGTAGGTGATAGTTGTATGTTTTCAGTTTATGTAAGTGGCATGTATACTACTTCATAATATCATTTGTTCAATGAATAATTGAGAATACATATAGAGATATATGAAATGTCATCTTGTTGATAATCAAATGCAATGGACTTGTTGTTGTGACTTGTTATTTCATATTGCTCATTGTTGTTATGATTGAGCATGATTGTTTGTGACTGATGGATAGCTTTGGTACCATGTCGGTTGACTAATTATGGATTGCTCGGGTACTATGTTGGTTGATGAGTCTGAGATTTGGACTCATTTAGGACTTTATTTATATAGATTTAGTCTCCTCAAATGCTTATTTTGTGCCAAGAAATTATGTAAAACCTTTGATTTCCAAGTATATGGATTGAGGAACAAAGCAAGGACACTAATTTGCAGAAAGGAGCGAAGCGAGCTAAAAGAATGAAGAAATGAAAGCCTGGTGATCGCCAAGTCCACTTGGCGAGTCGCCGAATGACTATTTGACCACCTAAAAATCCAGTATGCCAAGTCCTGAAGGAAAGAACCAAGTTGGCGAGAGAAAGGAGTAGTTGGCGAATTGCTGAGTGGTTTCGCGATGCAGTGTTGGATCACCCAAAGTTACAGGCGTTGAGGATGCTGAATGCCAAGATAGAAGGGCGATGGAAATGACCAATGGGTGGCTCGCCGAGTGGTTTGGCGAGCCCGACTTACTTCACCGAATGACTCTTACCAACAAACTTTTGGCGATTATAAATACATTTTTGAACATTTAGTTTAGGATCCAATATCACAATATCTTAGTCTATTATTAAGTTTTGAACTGTGAGACAAGTCTTCTCTAGTTTTCTTTAGCTTTAAAGAATTGAAGTTTTTCACTTTTGCGAAATTGGAAGTGGGTCTTTGAGATTCTTCGAATTGGAACATTGTAAAGACGAAATCAATCTTACCTAGTTGATAGAAACTCATTTTGGTAACAATTTTTATCTTTTTATAATGTCTAGCTAAAACCCCAATTCTTAGGGTGTAATTATGTGATTATGGGCTGATTTAGTTTATGGGTATTTCTAATTGTTAGTTTAAATGCTGTTTAGAAGTGAGTTCAATCATTAATTGTGGTTTAATTTAAGAATTATAGTAGCAAATGCAGTTTTACCCTATATTTTTTTCTTGCTTGAGAGAGAGGTTTTAAAACTAAACTTATTGATTGATGGTCTGTGGGTATTGCCTTGACATGGGTTCAGCCTGAGAGAGTAAATCCTAAACCCAATCCCACACATTCATCTCGAGAGACTGAATGGTCTAAGGTGTGGGTTGTTCTTATTTTGCTTGCTTGTTGATGTTCGATAGAAATCTACTTGATTCGGGATAAATTGTTCGAGAGAAAGTTTATCTCCTCCATAGCCTAGCTTACTCACTAATATTTGGCTATTTTCTAATAGTTGCAATTACCCATTTGTCTATATTAGCCTATAATCGAATCACATTCCAAGAACCCGTCTCATTATTGTTACTTCGTGTTGTTCACCACAGTTTGTAGTTGATAATTTCAAACCAAAACCCCCTTATTTGACATTTGTGTCACCTCTTGATTTGAATGATGTTTTTATTTGATAAGGCTTATTCCTATGATTGATTTGATCATTTTCATACTTCGTAATTGACTCTAAAAAACGTACCATGCCCTGTGGGATTCGACCCCAACTCTCTTGGTTGGGTTTTATAATGATTTACGATCGTTGAACACATAGAATTGGATGGTGTGTTCTTGAAACGTATATCAAAATGGCTCTGCTGCCGGGGAATGGTGTTGTTTGAGATTCATTTGGTGAAGTTGAATTTCGTTCCTTTTAATCATAGTTGAATCTACTTATTTTTAGTTTTGATTTTTGTGTTGCTGTTTTGTCAACGAAAGAAATGGTAGCCAAGTGGGCCACCAAGATGACATCGGTAATCTCAATGATGTCAATGAGCCGAATGTCAATGACCCAAATCTTGTGGGTGGAGTTGGTGCCATTCGCTTGGCTCCGGTTGAAGGGAACGTTATGTTCCACATTACAAGCACCATGTTGCAGCTCTTGCAATTGAAATGGTTGTTTGGTGGGTTGGCTTATGAGGATCCCCATGACCATATAAGGAATTTTGTTGATGTTTACGGGCCATTATCCTTCAAGAACATATACCAAGAGTCGGTCCAGTTGAGGTTGTTCCCAATTTCCTTAATGGAAGAAGCATGTAAGTGGTTGGCTGAATTGCCAAGAGACTCCATCACTTCGTGGGAAGAACTTGTCACCGCATTTCAAGTGCGATTTTTCCCTCTTAGAAGATGATGACACTTAGGGACAGCATCCAGAGCTTCGAGCGTTTTGAGGTTCAGCCAATCTATGAGACTTGGCTTAGATTTAAGAAGTTGGTGCTGCATTGCCTAACTCATGGTTTTCCCGACAACGTTTTACTTCTATACTTTTACAGAAGCCTTGATTCGGTGTACAAAAGAGTAGTTGATCAACTTTCTCCGGGAGGTTTGATGCAACAACCTTACTTTATAGCAGCCCAGCTCTTGGATGGTATGACCAAAATTAACCAAGCATGGTACACCCGCGAAGATCAGGTCTCCCCTTTCACTTTTAAATTGACAAAGGAGCTGCTTGAGAGAGATCAAGAGAGGGACCTAAACATAGTGAAGATGACGACCCAACTTGACATTTTTGCCATAAATGTAATGGGAGCTGGTGCTAGGAGTTTCAGTGTTGTAAGTGTGGGTTGTGTAAACCCCAAAGAGGCCAAGTTTGAAGCGTTATACAATGAGGAAATGAACTTCCTGGCCAACCATGGAGATGATTATCGTGCTAACTCCCAAAGACAGGGTGGTAACTAAGGTTGGAACAAGGAAGAGAGCTAGAGAGATCCTGATAGAGAGTGGAGGGATCGTAACCCCACATAGAAGGAAAGAGATTGGGAGAAGGATACGTATGTTCCTCTCCACGAGCATCAAAAGCCCAAAGATTCTGAGGGTGGTCGATTTGAGGATATGCTGTCTCGTATTCTCAAGAAGACTTAAAGGGTCCAATAAAATTTTGAAAGAGATGAAGGAAGATGTATCGACCCTTAACCAAAAAGTGACTTCTCATTCCGTCTCTATTAAGCACTTGGAGATCCAAATGGGCCAAATTTCTTGTCATTTAAACCCGCGACAACAAGGGGGGTTGCCTAGTGATACTATGGCAAACCCCAAGAATGAAGTATGAGTGAGGACTTCTGTCGTGCCACGACGTTAACTAAGGCACTACTTGGGAGGCAACCCAAGTTTTCATTTGCTTTATTTTTGTTTTTGGAATAATCGTGTGTTGATTGTGTAGGTTAAAGTTAGAATATGTTTGAAAAGTGCAGGTTGGCAAGAAAAATGTCCAGTTGATGAGCCCGACTTGGACCGCCGTTGGACTCAAGATATTAGAAGATGGAGTTTGTAAAACTCAATTAGCCTATGGACAAGTTAGCGAATCACCCAATATGTTGGTGAGCTCGACTTTGCCCGACGTTTGGACCCCTACATTAACTAGAGGTCCTGTAAAACTCGGCAAGGTAAGTAACCACTCGGCGTGTCACCATGTGGTTTGGTGAGGTCGACTAATATCGCCGAAAAAGTGCGAACTGAACGACTTTTAAAAGGTAAAAGGTCTAAAATTTCAAACTCTTTCACATTCCCTAACTTTTTAACTTCACAAAATCACACCCGTACTATATTTCCCATATTTTTGCATTTTTATCGCTTTCTAGTCGTTGATTCGGTGTTCGAAGTGGGATACTTTGCCTTCTAGTTTTACATATTCGTATATTCAGCAGTAAAGGTTAGTTTTTCGTACCCCAAAACACGTAATTCATGGTTAAACTCATTTGCAATCATATTGTTCTTATTGATGTGTGTTAGGGGCTCACTAAAATCGTAAATGTGTGTTTGTGTGCCTATTTTATTTTGATATCGTGCCTAAATTTCCTAAGTTATTAATTTCTTGAATTATATGCCCTAAAATTGATCATAAATTGTGGGGTTGTGCTTAATTGTTATTGGGTCTACTCGGGTGAAGTCTAAGTAACCCTATTTTGTGCTAAATGATGTGATTTGCCCAACGAAGGAGCTTTTGACATCATTCTTAAGGGCTAAAGTCGTCAAATGGCCAATTTTGGCCAACCGGGGGAAGTCTAAGTACCCCAGTGGCATGGTCTAGTGGGTCTGAGTCTAATTGAATAAGTGTATGGTTTGATTTTCTTTTCATGGGCTGTGAGGTTGATTTTTGAAGTCGGGGTAGGAAGTAGGCATGTTGGGCAATTTGGAAAGGTGGGTTGAGCTCACCGAACCACTCGAAGGTTCACTGAATCCTCCTTTATCGCCTTTAATCTCATGCTATTATTGAGTTTGGGTGCTGTAATTTTCAGCGACAAGCTTGAGTTTTTCGACTGCACTCGGCAACTCGCCGAATGTCTTCTTTGATCGCCCTTTCTATGCCCCTAACCCCTAAAATACACTGTAATTTTCGGCGAGCTAATCTGTGCTCACTGAATAAAGTTGGAGATTCGTCGAATGGGCCTTCCCATCACCGACAATCCATTTTTCTAGAATATTTTTTGAGCCAATCCTCTCGGCGAGCCCGATTTAGCTCGCCGATCGATTCGGCTAGTCTTTCTGCATCCTGATTTCTGTGATTTTTCTTGAATGTTTCTAAATATCTTTGATGTTTTTGCAGATATGGCAAGGGCAAAAGTGGTAGGCTGAGACATGCCGCCCCGCAAGAGGGCAAAAGGAATCACAATAAACGAGGATGCAGCTGCATCTAGGGCAAAGGCAATCAAACTTCCTACCATAGATGGGAAGGGCAAAGGGAAAGGCAAGGCATCTTCTCCTACGTCATCGAAAGTCAGCTCCGACAGTGATAGAATATACGCCACTCATCTCACCACTTTTGAGAGTGAAGGTGAGAACCAGGGTCCTCAGGCTACCATTTCTGAGCCTGAGGATGAGCGACTGTTAGCCGAGAGAGCGGAGCTGCGATCCAAAAGGTTTAATGACTCATGTAGGATTAGGACTCTCTAGCCCACTATTCTTCCTCTTGTTCCAAATCAGGCTATGGTCCCAACACCACCTGCACAAAGTCCTCCTCCTCGATTTATGAACATACTGAAGACTGAGAGATTGAGGACGATCGTCGAGGAGAAGAGGCTGTCTACTAACGAAGTAATAAACAAGTACCTAGAGATTTGGAGTTGCTTAAAGTCCCACAAATTCAAGATATTCACTAGAATCTATGGCCCTTATATTCCAAATTGGGTCTGGGAATTTTATACTGCCTACATAGCGCTAATGCCACAAAGAAAGAAGCAGGCCGTTATATTCCAGCCGATTGATTATGTAGTTTTAAAGGGAAAGAAGGTGTTGTGTGATAGTACTAACGTAAATATTGTATTGGAATGCACTAACAACATTGCAGATGACTACCAGTACAGGATCAAGATTAAGTCCTTGGAGAATATGAAAAACTGGTTAGCTCTTCTCACATCTTATGGTACTCCAAGGTGGATCAAAGATGGAGTGAAAATTGAGAAGAAAAACCTCAATGTGGCAGCAAGATACTGGTTTGGCTTCATCAGCAGCACCATTATGCCATCACAGAACGAGTCCATCCTCCTCCACACAAAGGCAGCTTGTCTTGGATCAATCATTGCAAGAAAGTGCATAGGGTATGATCATCACAAAGGAGATGGCCATAAGGGCCAAGCAGCGCCAAACTTCTCTTCCTTTTTCGATGTTGATCACTGAGCTGTGTAGACGGGCCTGAGTGCCTCGAGATGAGAAGAAGGATGTGGAAGTGATTCCCACATCTTCTACCGATATCGGGCATATTTAGGCAACATACTTGAAAGATAATGCAGAGATGAAGAAGGCAGCCCCAACGGATTCTTCCCCAATTTTTGATACTGAGACATTACCTACAGAGGCAGTATTTCCTACTCCAGCCCCTGGGCCTTCAGTTATATCTACTGTTGTCCCTTCTCTAACTCCCAATTCATCTACAGCTCCCCTTTCTCCAAGGTCTACTACTGCTGCTTCCTGACCTCTACTCACCCATGTCGCGATACTCCAGATGGGGCATCTAGCCCACTCTGCTGATAGGCGTGCCTCCAGAATTGAGGCTACCATCCCCAGGATAAAAGAGAGGGCCCTCACTTTTGCTGTGACACCTCTTAGTGTGTCTATTGATGCCTTTGCGGCAAGGATAACGGTGTGTGAGTGAGGCTAATAGGCCACTAAGGAGGTAATGACTCTAAAGGCCACTATTATTAAGCTGAGAAAGGATGTGGACTAGTTGGAGTCCACGAATATGTTAATGATTATCGGGATGGTGAAGATCCCCAACATGCCAGCTGATATAGATATGCCTTTGGCTACCACCAGAGATAAGGTTCGAGTTGAAAAGATGGTTGCTGCTGAGTCCGAGGCTGAGAATGATGAGGGGAACTCGATGTCGATGAAGAGGCTACTTATGAATGGCTTACAACAGTTTAGGAGGCAATGATAGATTAAGCCATGCAGACACACTGACAGAGATGTCTATGGCAGGTCCTAGTGCAACCAGTAGTGCTGATATTGCACCGAGCACTGATGCCCCGACAGATGGAGCGACTGTGTAGATAGTACCCTTCTTTACCTCCCTCTATGTTGTTTTTATTTACTTTTATTGTTTTATTACATTTGAGGACAACTGTCTTTTTATTTGTAGTGGGGTGAGGTATTTCCATACCTTCCTCTGTGATTAGCATTTTGTATATATGTTGGGTTTTTGTGCTATAAATTGTGTTTTTGATATTGTTTTGTGGTTGTTTGATCTTATGAATCCTTGTTTTAAATGCAAATGGTATTTAACCATTCTGAAAAAAATTTCCACCTCTTGTTGTGTTTGATTGTGGTTGTTCTTGTGCAAATTTGAGTATCAGTTTTAATCAATACCTATGACTTGAATAGTGCTCTTAATTGAACAAAAATGAATGTGAGGCTGCGATGAGGCCGAATGAAGTTGCATAGATAATATTTGAACTTTTAGCATCTCGTTGTGACTAGCCAATTATCAAATGAAGTCTCTTGTGATGAACATTCCACACTAGCTAAAGTGTGGAGTCTTGTTTGATATTGGTGCCAAATGCCTTGTGATGAGTTTACCGTGAACCTTGTGTGATGACTCCTAGAATTTACCCCGTTGGTCCGATTGACTAAGTGATGCAAGCTCTTGCAATTATCTTAGGCAACAATTTTGAAGAGTGAAACAATTTGATAATATACCACTTTTGTGGCTAACCTTGTGAGTGTGTGAACTTCTCTTGAGTCCTTTTGAACCTTACCCTTTTCTTGGAAGAAAGTTGATGAAATTGAAACCCCTCTTTATCCATTCACCCTTAATCCTTATGAAATATGGTTTGTTTGAATAGCCAACTTAGGCCAAAAGACTAAGTTGGGGGTGTGGTGAAAAGAGAAGGTAAATCAAGAAGTGCGAAGAAGTCCCCCTTGATCGATGGTTTTGAAAAAGATGGAACCCCTCCATACAAAAAAAAGAGAAACTAAAGAAGAATGAAAAAGAAAAAGATTGAAAAGGTTGTGAAATTAAGTGTAAAAGTTGCAAAAGAAATGGGGTGCCGGCATTCCATGAGAAGTGAATAATGGGGTGAATTTTGAGCATGAGTAAAAATGTTGAAGAAAAGGAAAGAAAGTGATGTTCATACCACATTTCATGAGAATAGCAACCATTGATCCTAAATGATCATACATTTACACTCAACCCCATTACAAGCCTTGAAAAGACCTTTTTTTTTTTATCTTGAGTGAGCTGAAACGAATGTTGGCTGGAAAATAAGGGAATACCTATAGGTGAAGTCATGCATGTGTTCATCTTTGTGAGTGTGAGAGTTGTGTGTGATTCCGGAGCTATAAATTGTTGAACAATTGTATGTGAATATGAAATCATCTTTGTGTGAGGGCATTTGAGTACCTTTGTTAAGCTTGAACTTGCATTTGAAGTAAGCATTGTGAACTTGAGAATCTTTGATAATAGTGAGTTACAGCTTGAATCTTGGAGTGCATAATTGATCCTTGCATGAGTAAGTTGAGTCTTGTTATGTGCATTCATGATTGAGTCTTTTGTAGCACTGTTTGAGACATTCTTTTTGAACTGCTAAAATTTAGGACAAATAAAAGTTTAAGTTGGGGTTGTTGATGAGTCCAAGATTTGGACTCATTTAGGGCTTTATTTATATAGACTTAGTCTCCTCAAATGCTTATTTTGTGCCAATAACTGATGTAAACCCTTGATTTCTAGGTATATGGATTGAGGATCAAAGTAAAGACACTAATTTCCAAAAAGGAACGAAGTAAGCTGAAAGAATGAAGAAATGAAAACCTAGTGATTGCCAAGTCCACTTGGCGAGTCGCCGAATAGCTATTTGATTGCCTAAAGTTACAGTGTGCCAAACCTTGAAGGAAAAAACTAAGTTGACAAGAGAAAGGAGAAGTCGGCGGATCACCGAGTGGTTTTGCAATGTAGTGTTGGATTGTCCAAAGTTACAGACCTTGAGGATGCTGAATGCTAAGGCAGAAGGGCGATAGAAATGACCAAAGGGTGGCTCGCCGAGAGGTTCGGCGAGCCCGACTTACTTCGCGGAGTGACTCTTCGCAACACATTTTTGGCGACTATAAATACATTTTTGAACATTTATTTTATGATCTAATATCATAATATCTTAGGCTATTATTAAGTTTTGAATTGTGAGACAAGTTTTCTCTAGTTTTCTTTAGCTTTGAAGAATTGAAGTTTTTCACTTTTGAGAAATTGGAAGTGGGTCTTTGAGATTCTTTGAATTGGAACATTGTAAAGATGAAATCAATCTTACCTAGTTGATGGAAACTCAATTTGGTAACAATTTTTATCTTTTTATAATGTCTAGCTAAAACCCTAATTCTTGGGGTGTTATTATGTGATTATAGGTTGATTTAGTTTATTGGTATTGCTAATTGTTAATTTAAATGTTGTTTAGAAGTGAGTTCAATAATTAATTGTGGTTTAATTTAAGAATTGTAGTTGCAAATGCAGTTCTACCCTTGTGTTTTTGGCTTGATCGAGAGAGAGGTTTTAAAACTAAACTTATTGATGGATGGTTTATGGGTATTGGGTTGACCTGGGTTCAGCTCGAGATAGTGAATGCTAAACCCAATCCCACACATTCAGCTTGAGAGAGTGAATGGACTAAGGTGTGGGCTGTTCTTATTTTTCTTGCTTGTTGATGTTCGAGAGAAATCAACTTGATTTTGGATAAATTGTTCGAGAGAAACTTTATCTCCTCTATATCCTAGCTTACTCACTAATATCTAGCTATTTTCTAATAGTTTCAATTACCCATTTGTCTATATTACCATATAATCGAAACACATCCCAAGAACCCGTCTCATTATTATTACTTCATGTTGTTCACCACTGTTTGTAGTTGATAATTTCAAACCAAAACCCCCTTATTTGACATTTGTGTCACTCCTTGATTTTAATAATGTTTTTATTCGATAATGTTTATTCCTATGACTGATTTGTTCATGTTCATACTTCCCAATTAACTCTCAAACACGTACCGCTCTATGTGGGATTCGACCCCAACTAACCTGGTTGGGTTTTATGTTGATTCAAGATCGTTGAACACCTAGAATTGGATGAGGTGTGGTTGAAACATATATTAACACTAACTATAGATGGCTTGGGTACTATGCCAGTACACTAACAATTTGGGTTTGGATTCCGTGAGAGGACCAGGTATGCGATTATGGTTCCATGCATGAACCATAGATTTACATTGTGATCATGTGGGAAATGCATCCAGATATTATTGTTTCATATTATGTGACTGAGAGTCTATGTGGTTGATAATTGCAGTTATATGTATTTTTCAGTGTTAGTGCTTTGTGTTGAGCAATTTACATTCATATCTTTGACTCGCCATGTGATTCTATAAGTACACTGTAGATTTATACTGATACTACACCTATTCTTTCTATGTTTTGTACAAGGCCTCTTCCAGTGGCGAATGTCAGACATTAATTAAAAGATGTCTGACTCCAAATCCAAAGGTGAGCTACTCTTTCAGGATGCCATGAGTTCTTCTGCATCTTCTAGTTCTTCCTTTTGAACGCATACACTCTAGGCTTTTGGTTCATTATTTAGTTTCGGGATTGTATCCCCATTATTGACTAATTAAAGTTTTGGTACGATGACTTTCAATTCTTAGGGGTTATTTTCTCTGTTAAATGTATTTTGACTACCGATTGAGGTCATGTGGACTCAATTCTTAGTTGTTTCTAAATTGTGTTTTTACTTATCGTGATGAAATTGGTCTTATAAATGGTGTTTTTGTCTCTTTTGGGTTAGTAGTTGATTCTCCCTGCTAGGTGGTTTAGCGTGAGTGCCACTCACAATGATCTGGCAATTAAAGTTCTTCTCGATTAGGGTGGCAAAATCAAATATTAATTAGGAATTAATAAATATTGATAACTTGAATAATCAATTGCCCGTGCAAGGATTGGTTTGATGCTAATGATTTTCTTGTTAAATAATTCCCAATGCTAAATGTTAGTCGTTTCTTGTGATCCTTGAAGATCTATATCTACCTAAACTAATTAATTGTTCTAATCAATTGATTAATGGTCATCACATGGTCTAAGGTGATCATTGGAATTAATCAAACTATATGTTTAAAAATGGTTATAGATTCTTCATACTTGCTTGTTCAATTATGTGTAAAGTCACTGCCCTACACCTTGATCAGCATTGGATCTTCTTATCTTAACAATTCTCATATGAGGATATAATATAATTAATTACAATAGATAATGTAATTACGAATTATAATATATTTTATTAATTGTCGTCAGGGTAGCTTGATTAAATAAAGTAAGTAGTATTTTATGGCAAATATATTTCTATTTAAACCAGTTGTGCATTCCATGTGCTGGTCGCAAACGACGTCCATAACCAACTTTTTATTCTATAATTACTTCTCTATGAGATAATACAAGTACTAGTTGTAAAATAATTCTTAAAATAATAAAGCATTTAAGTGATAAGCACACGAATTATGTATCCTTATTTCCCTGGAGGATATTCGCAAGTAACATTTATATTGCATTGTTATATATATATATATATATATATATATAAATTTTGTACTAAACAAATCATATTTACTTGTTATAACATGCAACTTATTTTTTTCAAAATAACAAAATTAAGATTAAACTCTTCATTTTATTCTCGATGTTGGTTAAGGATATCCCACTTCATTTTTGTATACCTTAATCATAAAGGGGGAAAATGGTAATTGTATGCACTTGAGAAAACGAAAAAAAGATATATCAGACACTCCAACCTAACCTCCTCAAACAACAATTTGCATAAATTCAGTCCAACCTAGCAATTCTACAATAAACGACTCACAAGGCCCAATATCCGTAGTGGAATAGTCACAAATCAACCATCAAATGAATCAAGTAAGTCAATCTAAAAGTCAAGTAGTTCAGTCACACACAACAAGTACATCAAGCAAAAGTAATAAGACAGTCACATATAAGCATTGAATGCATCAAGTCACAATAATCAATCTCTTCTCGGAACCATTTCGTATCAGCAAAAATCTCTAGCTGGAACCATTTCCCGTCGAGTTTATAAACACTTGTTGTAAATGACCTCGGAATAATCGCAATCACCGAAAAGGACTTTAACATTATAATCATCACATATCTCATCACGGTGTTCAACCATCAATGCACACAAACAATATCACACCAGACATAAAAGACAACAAACCATTTATTTCATGTTTTCAAGCATTTCATCGATCAATCAACAAGGCTCACAATAAGGCAATTCACATTATCATGTTCATCACATAGACCTTTTCATTTCAACCCCCGTTTTATTCATTTAGATGTATCAAGTGGACAATTAACCCTTTACCTCATCCCCATTATTAGAATACAAGGTTTAGAAGATTTCTTGCCTTAAATCAATCAATAATCACTCGAAGAGTTGAGTCTTCCCCTTCCGAATCACTTCCAAGGCCACACAATCTATAACAATCAATCATTCACAATCACTTTCTAGAAATGAGAATACCCTCATCAATAATCTTGAAAAGTGGGTAAATCGACAGAAAATCCAATTCTGAAAATATGGTTTGAATCCAAAATTTATTACTTGAAAACATTACTCAAGGCTTTAGGAACTTATTAGTGATAACCATGTTAAAAAATGACTTAAAATTAGTTCACAATCTCTATTCTAGATAAGAACTTGAGTTCTTGAAAAGTCGTGCCATTTATCAATCAAAATCCCGAATTTTGATGTTATAATTCATAAATAACCAAATGAAAATGAAGGTTTAGAATCATCAAAGCTTACCCAAATGATTTAGCACAAGAAATCCTTTCAACAATCGCTATCAAGGGTTTCCCAAGATCAAAAATAGAAAATTGGGCTTAAACACCGAAAATGCCCAGCAAAACCCCTCTAAGGTGGCTTAAGTGGACCAAGTTCCTCTTAAGCAAAACCTTTAAAAGCTTAGGGTACCGCTTTTTTGAACCTCATTCTGCTTAACTGACCATCGCTTAAGTGAACAAGCTAATCCCGCTCAAGAGGCCAGTTTAGCTTCTGCAAAACAGGTACCACTTAAGTGATCATCGCTAAAGCGAACTTGGTTCTGCTTAAGCGAAGACTGCAGCACAAGAAATATCATCTAACACAAAGACATTAAAGGACCATCATGATTCATTTGGAACTCCGTAAACACAAACTACATATGTAAATAAATTATACTTGACGTTTTAGACTCTATGGAACCATCAAAATATGAATTCGAGGTCTCTTTGACCCGACATCCGTGAAAACCACAAGAAACTAAGGCCTTAAAAAGCTAAAACAAGTTCGGAACCTATCAAAAATTAACCAAGACCTCACCTAGGCCTCAAATTATCCCCCAAATCCAACAAAACTCTCGTAATTCCGATCCAAGCATCTGAACGCTAATGTTGACCAAAGTCAACTCAAAGGCTAAAATTCTACAATTTCACAACTTAGGACCTCAAATCCTCAAAAATACTTGGAATGTGAACACGAAAACTCTCATTGCTCAGATTTCACATTCCGGGACTAATGGAATTGACAATATTCTATTCCGACACTTGAAACTCAAAAAGACACTGAAAGCCATTATCTTAATAATGTAAGCCTTTCAAACATAAAACTTACAATATTCTAAACTTTTAACTCAAAGTCCAAAACCAACCTTTCAAGACTCAACATAGAAGATTCATGGTAAATATCAAGAGGGTAAAATGGTAATTTCATAAAAAACTAAAAAATGACCAACCGAATCAATACAGTAAATGCCATCCGTGAAAGTCTAATTTCTACAGACTTCAACACTTTTCTGCACTTTCTTAGTCTAATCTAACATATGAACTTTCGAGGTGTTACAATAGCTATATAAGAAAAATACGTAATATATATCATAAAGAATTACTAAACATTCCATCTGAACAACTAATGCTTGAATATAAGCCTCTACTAACTGGAATGAAGTAATTAGTTTGTCGGGGCATAGACCCAGCTACCTTAAAGTAAATAGTTTTCCTAATGAAAAGTGTAACTATTGGCTACTCCATGAAGTAATCAAATAAGGAGGACTCACTAGCTACTGACTAAAAGATTGCAACTTGTCCAGCCACGAGTCTAAGAGCTAATGCCTGAATATACATCATAAAGGAATGCAACGTAGAGAAAGTATGCGGCCAATACATGAAATATACTGAAACTAGATTCAAGTTTTCATATATGGGAAATTATAAAGATAATTCAAGTGTATAAAATTAGTAGCATTTTATTGGAAAGAGTCTTACAACTGACACACACCATGTGAGATCATGATATCCAACTTATAATCCCATTTGAAAGGGTTTCCCTACACCTTTCCATGATGTAAGACCTATCTATCTGATGTAGATCTACTAATTGTGCCTGAAAGGGATAAAAGAGTTGTCTAACTAGCAATATACTCAAATTCTACGACGACACCATGTTATGGGAATTTGATTTTCTAAATCTACATCCTCTCGGTGCTACATAATTTTCCCAAAAATAATATAGATATACTTATACTCATAAATAGGTAAACCATCTATCAATTTGAATCAGGTGTGAGACTAACCTCAAATGGTATGTATTGAAGTTGAAATCATGCTAATTTCATGCTTCAAAGTCATTGAAGTTAAAAAAAACCCGTAGAATTCATGGTATACTAGTTTAATAAAGTTTAAGAACTGAAATAAATCAAATAGGAAAATAAGGAATTACATAAAAAAAACCCTAACTTAGATTCTAGAATTTTTGTAAAATCTTGGAAAGGAATTATAATTTAGGCATGAGAGAAATGATACCCTTATTGAAGCTTTAAATACTTGAGAGAATGATAGTTCAAGAGAGAAACTTGATAGGGAAGCTTGGAATCCTAGTTCTTAGCCTTTCTTGTAGTTTGTTCCAAGTAGGGGGAGTTGAGAGCATAGATCAAAGGGAAACTGGGTGCTTGATATGATATACTCCCCTAATTGAAGTTAAAACATCGAGTCATAAACTTAGAAAGAATGAAAAAAGACCAAAACAACCCCAATTAAAATTATGTGAAAACTTTCTAGAACACCAATCTATGGCTATTCCTATTCATAAATTTCGGGATGAAATTTTGAGTTTTTAAAGTTCAGTCCACAATCCCAAATTACGGCATGTGGTTGGATCTGGGAAAATCGGGCCTCAAATAAGTTATAGAAGTTGGTTTGATGGACTCAATCTACGGTTCGTAGTTTAATCCATGATTTGTATATTCGACCCGTAAAACTTAGGTTCAGAAATCTTTGCTGAAGGTAACTGTTAAAAAGATCATAATTTTTTTACTCCGAATGCAGATTAGCAAATATTTGAAGGTTTTGGAAAGAAGACTAATAGTCCTTTGATTTAGTAGGCTATATTCCACCTAACTCCCATATTTAGGAAGATATGGTCATTTGAAGTTGACCCTTCTATGATCTCATTCAAAAATTCAATTAGTAGGGAATCTTTTAACTTAACTTAGTGCTAGAGGTTTGTTATTACCTTAATTCACATCTAATACACTTATTACACCTAAGATTTGGTCTTCACATATACGTTCAATCATAAATCATTGGGTTCAAACCTTTATGCATGTGGAGAATACTTTTGATTTTTACTTACAACCTACAGGGTGTTACAATATCTCCCCCTTGAAATCATTTGTCCTCAAATGAAGGTCGCGCTAGGGTAACCTACTGAAACTAACTTTTCTGATTATGTCAAATTAAATATACATAAAAAAAAAAAAAAAGATTACCTCTTCGTCAACAAAAGTTAAATGGCAATAGAAATTCTCTTCTTTGGTGTTTTCAAAATAAATTATTGATCCTCTTTGAATAACCAATACATTAGTTACACAATCAACATCATAATGCCTTAAGTTATTTATAGTTATTTTTTAAGTGTGATTTCATTGTCATTCGTAAACACCTGTTATATCAATCTCAAATGTGTATGATTAATCTAAATATCTATATACAAGATAATCATCACTCAAAAAATATAAAGTCCTGAAATATAATGCGTTGATAGTAAAAATAAAAGTGCTAATGCAGCAAAAAGAATTCAATAACAAACTTGAACAAGACTCATATTCATCTAATTCAATCTTAATTATATTTAAAAATAGAATTAGAATGAAAAAAGACCTCTCGAACTTCTTGTGCACAAATAATTAAGGAGCAATCGTTATTCCACCATTTATAATGTAATAACTTTTATTTTTTTGGAAGGATTTTTCATATTTTTATTGAAAAGTACGACCTGAATCTTTGTTCTCTATAAATTAATTTAAGCATAATTTAAGATGAATTAAAATAATACAAATAAGTAATAAATTATATAAATTAAATATAGAAAAGAAGGTTACCTCTTCGTCAACAAACGTCAAATAACAACATAAACACTCTCCTTTGTCGTTATTTATTCAATTATTGATCCTCTTTAAATTACCAATATTTAAATTACTCATTCAATATTATAAGATCTAAGGTTATTTATATGAACACATTATCTTTTTTCAATCTGATTCAATTGTCATTTACAAAAACCGGTAATAAATAAGAAAACATGTAAAATAATGTTTAATGTGTGTAATTAATCTATATATCTACATAGGATAATAATTGCTCAAAGATATAAAGCATTGAACAAAACTTTAAAATAGATTGAGATGCTAAGACTGCATATAAGAATCCAATAAAGAATTTGAAGGAGATTCATATTCATCTAGTTCAATCTTAATTATTTTAAAACTCAACAAAAAATTCGATAATATTTGTTGAGAACTTCGTTGAGTTTTATTATCTTCTTTCTACAATTATAGTCATGATCCAAGTCGCTGGTCCGTGCGGGCACTTACTCTAACGCCTAGATAGGAGAATCCTTACCCCAAAACTTCAACATGAAATGTGGAAGTGAACAAATATAAACTAAATTCATTATGGTAAATATAGAATGACTCCCAAACATGAGTAAATAAGTATTTTTGTAAAGAAATACACTAAACTCTCCCCTAAGAAACTATTATAAATAGGTACAAAAGCATCTAAGAGATTACCAGACTCAAATAATAAGGCACAACTTCCACTACAAGGAAAGAGAGGTAGAATCTGTCGCAGATTCTCTTCGCCTTCACCTAAGAAACATCAATGACCCTACAACTACACTATGTCAAGTGACATAGAGAGAGTAGTATCAGTAATAACCAAATATATTGGTAGGCATTATCGGTTGATCTGAATCCATCATATAATATTTTATATAAATAATCAAAGAAACATGAAACTTGGAGATAACATTAGGACCCCAATCCACTCACCACTCTTACTACAAGTAGTATTACCTAGTTTCACGATCCGACTGTCTTGGGTACCACTCACACTAAACCACCTAGTAAGAGAACGAAAGACTAATCCGAAACCAATCCAACACCATATTTTAAAAATATTTTATCATATAAAACAAGGAATATAATTTAGTCGCTAACGAATTGAGTCTCCATAAACTCAATCCAATAGTCTAAAAATATTCAGTACGGAAATAACCTCT
Organism: Solanum bulbocastanum; assembly: GCA_037074985.1. Classification (NCBI taxonomy): domain Eukaryota; kingdom Viridiplantae; phylum Streptophyta; class Magnoliopsida; order Solanales; family Solanaceae; genus Solanum; species Solanum bulbocastanum. The sequence goes on from CM073604.1 coordinate 8,366,164, forward strand.
AAAAACTAAAAGTCATCACACCAAAACTCTAAAACAGTCAAACTAGGGATGCAACCCCAAAACTAACATAAGCTAAAATCTAACATTTGTGTCCAAACAGACGGAGAAGAAATATAGAAGAACCCATGTCAACCTAAAAGATGTATCTCAACCTTGGATTCAGAATCATTCACAATAACAATCACAAACAATCATTCATAATAACAATGACAATGAACAATACAACTTGAACACCACAAGTCACAACAAAAAGTCAATTGAATGAGATTATCAACATGATGTCATTTCATATGTTCCCTATGTATTCTCTACCATGTATTGCATCAACGAAACAATAAAGTAGCATATATGAATACATATTATAAATCAAAAACATACCACCATCATCTACGTGATGTGTCGTGAACTTATAGCAAATTCAACGCCTAAAATAAAGGATTACTGCTAGAATCTAAGCATGTTTATGTGAATATGATGGTTCTTTTGCTAATATGCAGGAAAATACTTTAAAGAAAGTGACAGATGGAAAGAGCTACAAAGAAAAGTGTGGTACACTTGACGGAGGGCTAGACGAGTCGTGGTAATCTGTGTCACACCCCGAGGCTACCCCTTTGACATAACACTGGACCTTGGATCACGAGTGACCCCAAGATAACCTTGAAGCTAGCATATCATAAGCATACTGAAAATATCTAAGAAAACATAAACTAATACGGAAGCTAAATCAATTGATAACTGAAAGTGGGGAATACATAACTAGGCTGAATGTTTAAAACATGCTAAGAGTTTAATAATAGCTAAAGGATTAAACATAACAATTCAAGCTGCTTCTACTACTATGTATGAAAAACCTTTACTGACTAGAGTTGCTGGGACATGCGCCCACCTAACTCTAGCAAAACTTAAAACTGAATAAAAGACTAAAAATGAAATGCATGTATATTGTCCTCGAAGTATGATGACTCACCATTGAAGGTGCTGAATACGGATCGGAATCGATCTATGCGTGATTCAGATGCTGCGTACCTAAACCTATATCATGAAAGGATGTAGCATAGAGTATGCATCAGTACTTGGAATGTACTGAGAATGCAAGATGTAGATAATAGTCGAACAAAATATATAAGCTGAACAACACATAACTGAGCAATGACATAATGTGAACAAAAATGTATATACAAAAACATAACTGAAAAGCTGAGCTAACTTCAATGACTAACTACTAATCATAAACATACATGCTGAGACTGAATATTGAAGAAAAACCTGAAAACCTAGTCAAAAGCTCTAGAGTCTGTTTGTGGGGGCTACTATTAACCGACATAAATCACGTGAGCTAAACATGTATTCTGATGTATACGCCCCATCGAGAGGACTCAATATACCTTGCCACGGGTATAAAGGCATCACTGGCGTGATCACTAAATCTGATGCCCAAAAGAGGGGACTTATAATCCTACGGGGGCATGTTGTTTTTGGACATAAGGGTATGCTGAACCCTAGTCTAACTCAGTGTTAAGTCTTCTCCCAATTGGAAAGATTTATGACACAAAAAACTGAAATACTGGATAGCTCAATATTTTGACACGCAAATCTTAGAGTGTAACATTTAGATATTGAAAATGTAACATTCAAAATCTGAGGCATGTTTATCTATTTAACTGGCCTAGCAAGTGTAATTTATGAACTAAGAGAATCTACACAACTAGGGTTCTGAGTTTCATGTTAGGAACTAAGCAACGTTTTCACGAAGACATGATAATTCGTTTAAGAATTATAAAACAACTAAATCACAACAATTCCTAAGGTTTTAGAAAACCCTAGGTCTAAAAAATATATAGAGAATCAAGAATCTTATTGGATTTTAGGGACCTAGTGGATGAAAGGAACCTACTAGTGAAATCCCACATACCTGGTGACAAAATTCATGAAGAAATATTTTGATTTTGGGGCTGAAACTTGAAGACAACCTTTAGCTTGTTCTTCAGAGGCTGGTAGACTTTCCTATTATTTTTGGCTCTAATTTCAATGCATTTTTGTGAATAATGATTTTGGGTAGGTTCTGACTAGAATACTAGGCTTAAACTGAGTAAATTGACGTAGTTTAGGGGTTAAACGACGTAGCTTAGGTGTTTAATGCATAGGGGAAAAGGCCAAAATAACCCTGACTTAAAGGTGACGGAGGCCTACCATGGAGCGACCAGCAGACCATTAAAGGGACCGCAGTCCGTCAAGTGGGTCATGGTTGCTGGCCAAGGTCTACTGGTTCTAGGGAATCCCCTATACAATCCTCTTCACAGACCATGTGAAGGACCACGGACCATGATGGCCATCGATGTTCTTCACATGGGGCTGGGTATACTAGTTCAGCTTCACGAGCCTCACCACAGCCGTCATCAAGATCACGACCCGTGGAGGTCTCCGTGGTCTGATGCTTGAGCCTTCGGTGGTTCTACCTTTCTTTCACGAGCCTTCCCACACCTCGTATGGTGCACCCCAACCTGTGAATGGCTCCATGGTCTACCACTTCTAGGAGGGTGTAAACCATGAGCAGGTTGATGGACAATCGTTCCTTTCACGGTCTAAGAGCCCCTCAGTGGTTCACCAATTTTCCGTTGTTCTGTGTGAGCTAAGTTTTGAGGTGTTACACTATCTGCCCCTTGGGAACATTCGTCCTCGAATGAAGTCTAAACTAGCTGAGTATGGAGGGAAGGAGTTGTAATCCTTACCACTAAGTATTATAAATTGATCTAACTTAATTGAGTTCCAAGAACATGCAAATATGCTGAAATGCAAGAACAATTGAAGGAACAAGATACTGAGACTGAATTTACGTAAGAGTAAATTGAGAGACTAAAGTGGAACTATTATCAAAAGCTGAAATGGAATCAAATGGGAAAAGATGATGATACTTGGCCTTCATGGCTGCTTCTACTTCCCAAGTAGCTCTCTCTATGGACTGACTCCTCCAACAAAACCTTTACTGAAGCGACTTCCTTATTTCTCAACCTACGAACCTGACGTTTAAGAGTTACAACGGGCACTTCTTCATAAGTGAGGCTATCCTTCACAGTAACACTATCTAATGGTACTATTGATGCCGGATCACCCACACACTTCTTCAACAGGGAAATGTGAAAGACTGGACGAACCACTGCTAGTTCTGCTGACAACTCTAACTCATAAGCTAACTTACCAACCCTTTTTAGGATTCTGTAAGGACCTACATATCTAGGACTGAGCTTCCCTTTCTTGCCAAATCTTATCACCCCCTTCATAGGTGACATCTTTAGAAAAACCCAATCATCAATTTGGAACTCTAAGTCCCTTTTCCGCACATTTGCATACGACTTCTGACAACTCTGGGCTATCTTTAGTCTATCTCTGATGAGCTAAACTTTTTCCATAGCTTCATAAACTGAATTAGGCCCAATCAATATTGTTTTATCTACTTCAAACCAACCAATCGAGGATCTACATCTATGCTCGTATAATGCCTCATAAGGGGCCATCTGAATATTGGAATGATAGCTATTATGATAGGCGCACTCTATGAGAGGTAGGTCATCATCTCAACTGCCTTTGAAATCGATCACACAAGCTCTCAACATGTCCTCTAAGGTCTGAACGGTACACTCTATCTGACTATCCGTCTGTGGATGAAATGTTATGGTGATATTTACCAGGGTACCAAGACCTTTGTAAGAAGATTTCTAGAAATGAGAGGTAAATTAAGGACCTCTATCTGAAATGATAGACAAGGGAACCCCATGTAACCTGACTATCTCATTGATGTAGAGTTTAGCATAGTCGTCTGCTGAATCTGTAATCTTGACAACCACGAAGTGAGTGGACTTAGTAACTCTGTCTACTATCACTCAAATTCAGTCATGCTATCTGCGAGTACGAGGTAAACCCATAATGAAGTCCTTGTTTATCACTTCCAACTTCCATGTCAGAATGTTAATCTCTCGAGTCATACCTCTTAGTTTTTGATGTTTTACCTTCACTTGTTGGCAGTTATGACACTTAGCCACAAAGTCCGCGATGCCTTTCTACATGCCGTTCCACAAAAAGACTTTTCGTAGATCATGTTACATTTTAGTGGCACGTGGATTGATGGAATACCTGGAGTTTTGGGCTTCTACAAGGATCTGCTGTCTCAACTCACCCACCTTAGGAACACATAAGTGAACCTGGCAATGAAGTGCACCATCTCCCCCTTGGGACAAAACCTCAACTTTATGCTGATGAACTGAACCTTTCAACTAAAGTAATATAGGATAACTATCCTGCTTTTCTTTAACCTCCGCTACCAATGAAGATTCTGACCCATTCTGAACTATCACCCCACCATTAGACATGTTCATAAGACACAACTCCTAAGTGAGCAAGCCGGTGAACATCTCTTACTAATTCCTTTCTTTATTCCTCAACATGTGCTACACTACCCATAGACAGTCTACTGAGAGCATCAACCACTATATTGGCCTTACCAGGATGGTAAAGCACATTCATGTCATAGTTCTTAAGGAATTCAAACCATCTCCTCTGACAAAGATTCAACTCTTTCTAGGTGAACACATATCGGAGGCCCTTATGATTTGTAAACATATCTATGTGAACACCATACAAGTAATGTCTCCTAATCATTAGGGCAAATACTATAGCTGCAAGCTCGAGGTCATGAGATGGGTAGTTCTTCTCATGGACCTTAAGCTTCCTAAAAGCATAAGATATGACCTTACCTCGCCGCATCAACACACAACCTGGGCCGACCCCAAATGCATCACAACAAATCACATAACCTTCTGAACCATTTGGCAGATTCAAGATAGAAGCTGTAGTTAACCTAGTCTTCAGTTCTGAGAAAATTTTCTCATACTCATCTAACCACTGAAATTTGACCTTTTTCTAAGTCAACTTGGTCAATAGGGAAGGTTTGTCTGAAAATCCTTCAACAAATCTCCTTTAATAACCAGACAAACTCAAGAAACCTCTGATATATGTTAGAGAGGTGAGTTTGGGTGATTGCTTCACTGCCTCTATTTTCTGAGAATCCATTCAGATTCTTTCGCTAGATATCACATGACCAAGGAAAGTGATAGACTATAACAAGAATTCACATTTGATGAACTTAGCGAATAATTGGCAATCATTGAGAGTTTGCAGAACAACTTTCAGATGAGTCGTATGCTCCTCCTCACTCCGAGAATAAATAAGGATATCATCAACAAAAATGATAACGAACAAGTCAAAATACTATTTGAGCAACCTATTTATTAAGTCGATGAAAGCTGTAGGAGCATTTGTTAGTCCAAATGACATAACTACAAATTAACAGTGACCATATCAAGTCTTGAAATTTGTTTTTGGGATGTCATTATCTCTTACTCTGAGCTGATGATAGCCGAATCTGAGGTATATCTTAGAAAAGCAACTAGCACCCAGAAGTTGATCAAAAAAGTCATCAATCCTAGGCATGGGATACTTGTTCTTGATGGTCACTTTATTTAACTAACAATAGTCAATGCACATCTTGAGAGCACCATCTTTTTTTTTTTCACAAAAAATAGTGGAATACCCCATGGAGAGATACTGGGTCTGATGAAAGGCCTTATCTATAAGGTCTTCAACTGCTCTTTCAATTCCTTAAGCTCGGTGGGAGCCATTCTATAAGGAAATTGAGATAGGATGGGTATCTAGAAGGAGATCAATTCCGAAGTCAATTTCCCTTTCAGGAGGAACTCCAAGAAGATCTTATGGAAACTCATTTACTACAGGAATTGACTCAATAGTTGGGGTTTTAGAGTTTGAATCCTTGACCCGAACAAGATTGGTAAATATACCCTTTAGAGATCATCTTTCTGGCCTTAAGGTAAGAGATAAGTCGACCTACATGCATTGAAATGTTACCCTTCCATTCTAAGACTGGCTTATTTGGACACTGAAAGAGAAAGATCTTAGTTTTACAATCATCTGCGGCATAACAGGATTGTAAAAAATCCATGCCTAAAATGATATCGAAATCTACCATTTATAACTCTACAAGATCTGCTCAGGTGAATTTCTGAGAGACTGTGATAGGGAAATTTCTGTATACCGGTCTAGCTATAACTGGGTCACCAATTGGAGTAGAGATTGAGAAGGGTTCAGAGAGAGTTTCTGGACTGATACCAAAATTTACTACTATATAGGGAGTTAAAAAAGACAAAGTAGCCCTAAATCTAACAATGCATAAACATCTAAATAAAAGACTCGTAACATACGAGTGACCAAATCAAGAGAATCTTCCTTGTCCTGGTGAGCCTGGAAAGACTACAACCTATTCTGGCGCTGACCGCCACCTGCACCAGATGAAGCACTTTGTTGAGTTGGGGGACCTATTAGTGCTACTGGAGCTATAGACTGAGCCCTATTATTGCCTAGCAGAAGGGCAATCCTTAAACCTATGGCCAGACTGATCACACCCAAAGCACCCTTCCTTGCCTGCAAGACACTTGCTCGAATGGTTCTTACCATACTTCGGACAAGTTGGGAATGTCCTATTACCTGAAGTACTCCCTTGAGGGTTAGAACCTGATGCCTTACTTTTCTGATCTTGTCAAAACCTTGGGGATGGAGCACTAGCTGATGAAGGTGCTGCGGCTGAAGATTTCTACTGAAACTGTGAGCGACTTCCACCGCCCAACTTATACTGAGAGTACTTGTAGTCGCTTGTTCTAGCCTTTTTGTTGTCTTTAGCCATTTCCCTGAGCTTATCTCCCTCAACCTGCTGAGCGTGAGTCATTAACCTGGAGATGTCCATATCCCCTAAAAGCATAGTATTTCTACACTCGGTCTTCACTAGATTGGACACCCTAGAAAGGAACTTACTCATTTGTGCCCTAGTGTAGGCAACCATGTGTGGAGTATACCTGGAGAGTTGAGTGAACTTCAGCCTATACTCTTGGACCAACTTTGAGCCCTTCAAGTTCATAAACTCTTATGTCTTAGTTTCTCTTACCTTCCTTGGGAAGAACCTATCTAGAAAAGCTCCAGTAAAACAATCATGTCATACACCTCTATTGTCTTTCCATTACATGAACCATATTTGAGCCACATCCTTAAGTGGGTAGGATGCCAACTCCACCCTATCATAACCAGCCATTTGCGTCACTTGAAAAATCTTCTTGACCTCATCAATAAAGTTTTATGTGTCCTCATCAACCTTTGACCCTAGAAATTCTAGTGGATTCATACGAACAAAGACTCGAACCCTAGCTGTAGCTGATCCACCATTAGTGTTTTTAGGAACTAAGGCTTGTTGATTTTTCTGGTTGGCCACACTCTTAGCTAGGAGTTGGATCACACTCTAAAATTTTGCATTCGTAACCTCATGGTTCGGTATTGCATTAGCATTGCGTGCATAAGATCTACAAGGAGGCATGATCTGAAACGTATAATGATGGATTAGAAAAGAGAAGTTGGAGTATAACTCATGCATGATAAGAATAACAAAGAAAGTAAAGTTTTTCTTAAAACACTTCATAGCCTCCCTCTCATAGATGTGGTGCACTTCACACCCATGAAAGAGAATATACTTAATGCGGCTTTCAGACATCCTAGGACTATTAAACATAATGATCTGATACCAAGTTTGTCACACCCCGAGGATACCCCCCCGACGCAACACAGGACCTAAAATTACAAGTGACCCCAAGCTAACCCTGAAGCTGGAATATCATAAGCATACTGAAAATATCTAAGAAAACATGAACTAAAAAGAAAGCTAAATGAATTGATACTTGAAAGTGAGGAATACCCAACTAGTATGAATGTTTAAAACATGCTAAGAGTTTAATTACAATTGAAGGATTAAACTTAACAATTCAAGCTGATTCTACTACTATGTCTAAAAAGCCTCTACTGACTATAGTTGTTGGGACATGCCCCTAGCTAACTCTAGCAAAACTAAAAACTGAATAAAAGACTAAAAATGAAACACACGTCTGTTGTCCTCGAAGTATGAGGACTCACCATTGAAGCTACTAAATATGGATCGAGAATCGATCTATGCGTATCCGAATGCTGACTACCCTAACCTACATCATTGTCACACCCCGAGCCTACACCCTAGGCGGGACTGGCACTCGAGAACCATTTCTAACCCCAAGCAAACTCTTGGCCTGACAAGACTCTCAACGAAAGACTTTATGCATCAATAAAGAAATAAAATGCACTTAATTCAACTGTCTCAAGATAACTTAGAATGTTTTAGAGATAGACATTCAACTTAGCCAAAGTGGCAAACCAAGTCTTAACATAAACAACTAAAAATGGAAAGACTAGAGAACTATAACTATCCATCTATGAAGCCTCTAAAACTATGAGGGATGTCGGGACAAGACCCCTGATCATCCTAATAACTGAACTAACAAAGAAATAAAAATGGAATCCTCATGAGAGCAAGGAGGCTCACCAACCAACTCTGAGTGATCAAATGGATCAACGAGGCACTGGATGCCGATCCTGGCTACATGTATCTGCATCATAAAATGAAACAAACCAATGGCATCAGTACATTGCATGTACAAGCATGTGAGGGGAAAACTAAACATGACATAAGCTTGAACTGAATTCTAAAATAAACACTTATATCAACTTTACTCAACTCATGGATACTCAACTCAAATAAAGAATTAAACAATAGTAAAAGTACATTTTATATAAAACATTTAAACTGTAAATAGCAACTCAATGTATTTCTATAATAAAGTAATATAATTCTATGGGAGTTTATCTAACCAACAACCATCACTATGAGCTATGTGATGATACAACATCTCGCTCATACTGCCAGAAGTGTCCTATAACTTGCCGGGATATATGCGTCAACTAAGTGGATCCACTAGTCTATGCTAAAATGCATTAAGGAATCATCTAAAAAGTATGACCCTTTCTATCCACTTTGGTTACATGGTTTATAAAGACTTGAGTTATTATGAACTCGTTCCCATATTGGTGCTCAATACTACTCCTAAAATACTCAGCTCATATGATTAAAAAACTAACTCTTTCTCTGTGATTTGAGATTATTACTCAAAAAGCTTGTTTCTTTAAAGAGATGGGACCCAAAACTACCCATGAAAACTCATTTGGAAATCGGTGATTCCTCTAATCTTAAATGTGAAAACATTTGCTCTTTGGGAGGACTTAGTCCCCATATTTCATTTTAAAAGAAAGGAGCTCAGCTCTATTCTTTCTCAATTCAATGGCTAAGTCTTTAAAACAAGTTTAAAATGATTGTCAAAGACTTTGAAAAGACTCTAAGAACACTTTTAACTTGACCTTAGCTCTACCTTGAATTTGATTTATGGATTTAAGGGTCATAATCTCATGTTATAGATGATATCATCATGTTTAGATGTACCTTAGAGTGTAGAAATCAACTAGGAAACATAGGTATGATTCATGGGAACTCAAACGGAAAGAATTGGGAAAGGGTATAAGACCTGGCGTCCCTGGCGCTTTAAGTGGCGCCGGGCGCTAGAGCCCAAACTTTAGAATCTGGGTTGGGGAGCTCTGAGTGGTGCAATACCCTAGAGCCCAAACTTCAGACACTGAAGTGCGGCACGGCGCCCCATGCCTTTCCCTAAATTTTTGATGAATTTTCTTAGTCGTTTTTCAACTCTAAGCATTGTAGATTCGAATGGTTCCTTCCCCAAACACTCAGATTCGAATACACAACCAAAATATGCAAGAATTTGCTCAAAATAACATCAAATTTCATGAATCTAACTCAAGAGCTTCTCAAAAGCTCTTCAATCAATAACCCAATAGAATATTTAACACAATCCATCAAGAACTCAATTTCTATACTTTCAAGAACATAATTTCGCTAAATTAAATCATGATTGGCGTGTGGGTGAACTAGCCAATGCTATGTGATCTCACATACCTCGTAGGAATCAACCCTTAGTGAAATCCACAAAGTTTAACTTCAAGAACGGGACGAATCCTTGCTTCTTCTCCTCTTTTCTCCTCTTCTTTTCTCTTTTCTCAAAACCCTAACTTAATTTTATGAAGCGAAATTGAACCAATTCAATTTTGACCCCTACTTAATTAGCAAAAATGAATTTAATTAATTGGGTAATGAAAAGACCATAAAACCCTTCTAAATCCGATTGTGACTTTCCTTATCTATATTGCCCGACTTCAAATGGGCATATCTCCCTCATACAAATTGAAAATTTAACAAACTTGGCGGCGTTGGAAAGATAATTCAAAGAACTTTCCTACAGTATCTTGTAGAACACCTAAATCATCCTGTGCTAGGAGTTATGGTCGTTCGAATTTGACCCAAAACTCATACTTTGCTTAACTTTGTCAAACTTTCCAAATTTGATTATTTCCAAAAATGGTTTCTTTCTAACTCTTGTTGTTTCAATTAGCGAGGTCTTACAATATCTCCTCCTTGGGAACATTTGTCCTTCAATGAGATTACTCTTAGTAGGCTAAGGTGTAACAATTAACATCTAGCTCAAACACCCAACAAGCAAAAATGTAAATACAACATGCCAACTTAAAATAAATGCCAAGAAAAAGATTAGTACCTTAATTTGGAACTTCTTCTGATTCGAAGAGATGCATGTATCTCTTCTTCATATCCTCCTCACCTTCTTTAAGTAGCTTCCTCAACAAACTGATTTCTCCGTAGAACTTTGAATGATGCTACTTCCTTGGTTCAGTAGGTATGATATGTGAAGGATCGCCCAAGCACTCTTTCAATATGGAAATTAGAAATATCGGATTTACCGCTGCTAACTCTTGTGGTAGCTCCAACTCATAAGCTACATTACCAATATTTTTGGATATTCTGTAATGACCAATATACAGAGGACTAAGCTTCCCGTTCTTACCAAATGTCATAACACCCTTCATGGGTGAAATTTTCAAGTATACTCAATCATCCACTTCAAACTCTAAGTCTCTTCTCCTAACATCAGTATAGGATATCTGACAACTCTACGCTATTTTCAACCTTTCTAGAATAATCTTAACTTTCTATATAGCTTGATGAACTAAGTCTGGTCCTATCAACCAGCATCACAAACCTCAAACCATCTAATAGGAAATTTACATCATCTCCCATTAAGAGCTTCATAAGAAACCATCTGGATGCTAGAATGGTAACTATTGTTGTAAGCGAACTCAATGAAAGGTAGGTTATCATCCCAATTACCCTTGAAATCAATCACATATGCCCTTAACATATCTTCAAATGTCTAAATAGTGGACTCTGCTTGACCATCTGTCTGAGGATTAAAAGAAGTACTTAAGTTCACCTTTGAACCCAAACCAGTCTGGAATGACTTCCAAGATTGTGCAGTAAATTGTGCACCTCTATCTGAAATAATGGAAATCGAATCTCCATGAAGTCTTATTACCTCTTGAATGTATAACTTGGCATAGTCTTCTACTGAATAGGTAGTCTTTATTGGTAAAAAGTGGGCTGATTTGGTCATTCGATCTACAATCACCGAGATAGAATCATGCTTCATGCGAGACCGTGGTAAACCTGTAATAAAATCCATATTGATTATCACCCACTTCCATTTCGGAAGATCTATATTCTGAGTCATACCACTGGGAATTTGGTGCTCTACTTTAACTTGTTGGCAATTAAGGCATATTTAGCAACGAACCCAACAATACCTTTCTTCATACTAATCAACCAATATATTTCTCTCAAGTCACGATACATCTTTATGGAACCCAGATGGATAGAATATCTGGAGCTATGAGCCTCCTCCATGATCATCTCTTGGAGTTCATCCACCCTTGGTGCACATAACCTACCTTGATACCTCAATACACCATCTCCCCTTTATTCAAAAGCCATCACGTTTTGCTTATGACATTTGCCTTTAATTCAAGCGAAATGGGATCTTGGTCTTGTTTCCCTTTTACTTCTAACACTACTGATGATTCAGCCCCATTCATCACCACCACTCCTCCTTCTGTGGAATCGATTAGTCGAACTCTTAATCGTGTAAGCCTATGTACATCTTTCGCTAACTCTCTCTTTTCTTCTTCAACATGGGTGGTGCTACCCATAGACAACCTACTCAAAGCATCAGAAAAAATATTAGCCTTACCTGGGTGATAGAGAATACCCATGTCATAATCTTTGAGTAACTTTAACCACCGTCTCTGTATGAGATTAAGCTCTTTCTGACAAAAAACCTCGTGCAAGCTCTTATGATCGCTGAACACATCTACATGAACACCATACAAATAATGACACAATATTTTTGAAACAAATACTACGGCAGCCAACTCTAGATCATGGGTTGGGTAATTCTTCTCATGAACTTTCAACTTTCTAGAGGCATAAGTTATAACTTTACCATTCTGCATCAACACAAAACCCAAACCAACCCTGGGCGCATCACAATATATAAGAAAGCCTTGCATACCCTATGGTAGGGTCAATAATGGGGTAGTAGTCAACCTAGTTTTCAATTCCTGAAAGTTTTTTCCACAAGCTTTAGACTATTGAAACTTCATTGTTTTCTGAGTCAACTTTGTCAAAGGGGATGAAATAGATGAGAACCCCTCGATGAACCTTCTATAATATCTAGCCAACCCCAAGAAACTCCTAATATCAATTAGAGATGTGGGTCTAGGCCAATTCTACACTGCCTCTATTTTCTGTGTATCAACTTGAATCCCATCATCGAAAATAATATGGCCTAAGAGTGCCACAGACTCAAGCCAAAACTCATACTTAGAAAACTTAGCATATAACTCTTTATCCTTTAGAGTTTGGAGAACTATTCTGAGATGACTAGCATGATCTTCTTCACTCCTCAAATAGATTAGGATGTCATCAATGAATACGATAAAAATCATATCTAAATAAGGCTTGAATACTCTATTTATAAGGTCCGTGAATATTGTAGGAGCATTGGTCAAACCAAAGGACATAACTAGGAACCCATAGTGACCATAGCGGGTTCTAAAAGTTGTCTTAGGAATATCATTTTCTCTTAAAGTTGTCTTAGGAATATCATTTTCTCTTAAATCTGTCTTAGGAATATCATTTTCTCTTACTCTCAACTGATGATAGCCAAATCTGAGGTCTATCTTGGAAAAACTAGTGGCACCTTAAAGTTGATCGAATAGGTCATCAATTCTCGGAAGAGAATGCTTATTCTTGATAGTAACCTTGTCCAACTGACGGTAATCTATACACATTCTAAGGGCACCATATTTCTTCCTCGCAAATAATACTAGAGCTCCCCAAGGTGAGACACTTGTTCGAATAAATCCTTTTTGTAGGATATCGTTCAAATGCTCTTTCAAGTTTTTCAAATCTGCTGGTGCCATCCTATATGGAGGAATAGATAGAGCACAAGTATCAAGAATAATATTTATACCAAAGTCTATTTCTCTTAGGAGGGATTCAGGGAAGATCATTGGGAAAGACCTCAGGAAACTCACTCACAACAGGAACTGACTCAATAGGAGGTGTCCCAACACTAGATTCATTAACTTGGACTAAGTGATAGACACAACCCTTGGAAAATAACTTTATCGCCTTGAGGTACGAAACAAAATGACCCTTAGGCACAGTTGAATTACTACTCCGCTCTATAACTGGCTCATTAGGAAACTGGAACTTAACAACTCTAGTTCTACAATGAATTGAGGCATAACAAGACTGAATTCAGTCCATATGACATCAAAATCTACCATGTCTAACTCAATAAAATCATCCATGGTGTGATTGGTAGAAATGGTACAATCACGATAGACTCTTTCAACTAGAATAGACTCAAGAACAGGTGTAGTAAGATTGAAAGGATCACTCAGTTTCTCAAGAAGAACATCAGGATTATCCCAACATAAGGAGTCACAAAATATAAACTCGCTCCTAGATATAGCAAAGCATAAAAATCAAAAGTAAAGACTTTGATCATACTAGTGACAACACCTAGAGAATTCTCTTGCTTTTGGCGACTAGTGACAGCATAAAGGTGGTTTGTTCCTCTGCCAGTCCCTTAAGTAGCTCCTCCAGGTGCGGCCCTGCTTTGTGGAGCAACTGAAAATAATTGGGCTCTACTACCACTATTACCATTACGTTACCTATTCTTAGTCCACTCTTTCATGAAGTTACCCTCTTGACCACACTTGAAACAACCATTAGAGCCATCATGACAAGTACTTGGGTGGTTTCTACCACACTTCACACATATAGGAGCCTAATTTCCTCCTTGTGCCATACTATCGTGAGACTGAATAGGTCTAGCTCTGAAATGTTATGAATTCTAACTATTGTACTCACCTTTGTTCCTGGTGCCGTGCACGAGCTGATGATGGAGCAGGTCCATTTTGCTTATGTTGAAAGGAAGTTTGGTTCACATTACTCCTTTGATGCCTGGACTCATTCCCTATATTAGCTTTCTTGTTTTTGAACTGTTTTCTATCCTTCAGCTTCTCTTCCTCAGCCTGCTGCACATAATCCATAAGTCTTGCTATGTCCATGTCCTCTATTAGCATAGCTTTCTTGCCCTCCTTACTTGACAGACGAGACAACCCAGCAACAAACAGACTCATCATGCTCCTCATATCAGCAACCATCTCTAGAGCATATTGGTAATGTTGCGTGAACTTCAAACTGTACTCATGAACGCTCATAGGTTCCTACTTAAGGGTAAGGAATTCCCGTACCTTGGCTTCTCTTAGTTAATGGGGGAAGAAACACCCCAAGAAAGCACTCTCGAACACACCCCAACTCAAAACTGGTGTATCCTCAGCCCTACTCTTCTTCCACTAGTCAAAACAAGTCCTAACAACACTCTCGAGTTGATAAACAGCTAGTTCAACTCGCTTAGTATCAGTAATGTGCATAACCTCAGATACTTTCTACAGTTCCTCTACAAAGTTTTTTGGATCCTTTGTGATGTTTAAACCAGTGAAACTTAGGGTATTCATCCTCAAGAATTCACAGATCCTTGAAGTATCAGCCTCTTCCTATCGAGCCCCTTTTTGTTGCCAAACTTGGTTGGTCACAACTTGTCTTAGCATTCAGATTTCTTCCCAAAATACAACATTTGTGTCCTCTCCTTGGGGTTGCACTTTGGGTGTATTATGTACCCCTTGCTCCTCAACGTTCCTCCTAGGAGGACGACCTCAGACAGCTCTTCGTGGAGGCAAGATGTGAAAGACACATGCAAGCAAAAGTTAGAAGGAAACTTTACAAAGACTAACTCTATTGCATGACAAGAATATGAAAGAACTGAGATATTTCCTAAATGTTGTAGCCTCCTAAATATAGATGTGGCTCGCTTCACACTAATAACTAGGACTCTACATACATGACTTCATAGACTCCCTAGGACTCTTGAATTTTATGCTCTGATACCAAGTTTTTCATGCCCGATCCTACACCCTAGGTGGGACTAGCACTCGAGAACCATTGTTGGCCCCAAGCGAACCCTTGGCCTGGCTAGACTCTTAGCAGAAGACTTTATGCATTAATAAAGAAATCAAATGCACTTGAATCAACTGTCTCAAGATAACTTAGAATGTTTTAGAGCTAAATATTCAAGTTAGCCAAAGTGGCAAACCAAATCTTAACATAAACAACTGAAAATGGAAAGACTAGAGGTATATAACTATTCGTCTATTAAGCCTCTAAAATTGTGAGGGATGTCGGGGCAAGACCCCTGATCATCCTAACAACTGAACTAAAAAAGCAATAAAAAGGGAATCCTCTAGAAAGCAATGAGGCTCACCAACTGACTCTGAGTTCTCAACTCAATCAACGAGGCTCTAGATACTGATCCTGGTTACTTATATCTGCATCGTCAAATGATGCTGGCCAAATGGAATCAGTACATTGAATGTACAAACATGCAAGGGGAAAACTAAACCTGACATAAGCTTGAACTGAATTTTGAAAGAAACACTTACGTCAGCTTTACTCAACTCATGGATACTCAACTCAAATGCAGAATTAAACAATAGTAAAGGTACAGTTTATATAAAACATTTAAACAGTAAATAGCAACTCAATATATTTATATAATAAAGTAATATAATTTTATGGGAGTTTCTTTAACTAAAAACCATCAATATGAGCTATGTGATGATACAAGATCTCGCCCACACTGCCATAATTGTCCTATAACTTGTTGGGATATAGAACGCCTCAAATAAGTGGATCCACTAGGCTATGCTAAAAGGCATTAAGGAATCATCTAAAAAGTATGACCTTTTCCACTAGGGCTGGCAAGGGGACGGGGATGGGGATGGGGACGGGGACTGGGGGACGGGACGAAGGGGGACGGGATGGGATGGGGGACAGCACTGGGGGGATTCTGCCGGGACCGGGATTGGAGGGACCATGATTGGGGGGATGAAAATACGTCCCATCCAATCCCACTATATATACAGGATGGGATGGGGTTTGGCGGGACGGGACGTGGGATTTTTTATTTTTTATATACTTATTTTTTTGTATTGAAATGATATGTTAATGAATAACATTTTTAGTTTATTTGGTTTTCTATATATATTTAGTTAATAAATAATGCTTAAGTTTTCAAATTTCAAATTTCAAATTTGAGAAGTTCAAATTTGTATTTTAAATATTTTAAAGTAATTTAAATTTCAAATTTCAAATGTCAAATTTCTATTTTTAAATTAAGTATTTTAAAGTTAGTTTAGTATATATGTAAATATGTATCTATATATTAAAATTAAATTGCAAGACAATAGTTGTATAAAAAAGATTTGAATAAAACTTTCAAATTTATTCAATAAAATGTCATTGCTACTTATAAATTAGAAGTTAGAAGTTACAATTTACAAATATTAGTGGAGTAACTAATCTACGCAGCTACCTTCTAGGAAGGGTTCTGTTTCAATAAGTTCTCATATGTAAAACTAATATTTGTTACAAATATTAGATGAGTAACTAATTTACGCAGCCCCCTTCTAGGAAGGGTTCTGTTTCAATTAGTTCTCATATGTAAAACTAATATTTGTTACAAATATTAGATGATTAACTAATATCTGTGTTCTCCGATGTAATCTAATATCTATGTTCTCCTTTAAAATTCAATTCTAATTGTCGAATCATATCGATGGTGACATCCTCCAGTGTTGGCAAAATTGCTAGAAACTCTTGTGACTCTAATTCATCGTTAATAGATTCAGTTACCGCTTTAACCCAAGCTTCTTGTCTGGAACTTAACTTTGGCAAATTATAATTCCTTCTCTCGACGTTGACCCAGTCTCTAAATAAAACTAATGTTTCCAAACTTTTTTCCGCCAATGAATATCTATGATCATCAATTTGAAACCTTGCCACACTAAAAGCAGCCCCTGATGCAACTGATGAAGATTGAATAGCTAGAACATCAAGAACCATTTTGCTCAAAATTGGAAATGCAACGCTCCGCCTCCTCCATCATTCTAATAAATCTTCATTGCCATCTTCGTCTTTCACTGTTTCTAAAGATTGATTAAGATATTCTTAATTAAGACCAAGAAAACCTCGTATATAACTTGAAATTCGAGCTTTACTCTGAGGATTAGAAGTTTGACCAACTTCTCCTTGAGTATTTCCTATAGTTCTATATTTTTCATACAAAATTTTTGCTTATACTTTTATGCTAGACTTACACATTTCATAAGTTGGACTTTCTTCCGGTAAAATTTCTAAAGTATCAAAAAAAGTATCAACAAGTGTCTACACACCTCGTAATTTATAGTTAGGATGAAGTAAAGTAGCAGTTAAATAAATTTGAGGAATAGGAAAAAAATATTTTTTAAATTTTACAATATCTTCAATTGCAACTCTAAATTTTTCAATTTTTTTGTATTTAGAAAATTGAATTGAAATAGCACAAATATTTACTAATATTGATGAAACAGTAGAATAATAAATCCAGAAAACATGGTTGTAGAATCATAAAAAAGTCTTAAAAATTATAATAGTTCATTAGTTTGTTCCCAATCTTCTCCACAAATTATATCTAATGGGTCAGCATTATGAGCATTAAACACCATTTGTACCGGCTATTTATATTCGTAAGCAACTGAAAGCATTTCATAAAAGGAATTCCACCTTGTTTTAATATGTCTTGGAATTTTTCTTGGTGGCAAATCACAAAGTACACAACGCTCATTAAATTTCCTAATTCTAGCAGCTCTATGAGCATAAAAAAATCTAGGCAACAACATATTCAATTTTCATACAACCATAATCAAATAATTCAATATCATCTTGTACAACTAAATTTAATACATGTGCAATACATCTAACATGAAAAACATTAACATCAATTGGACATAATCTAACTTTTAACATACTAGCAACGTTTGTATTATTAGATGCATTATCTAATGTGACAGACATTACTCTATCTATAAACATGTAATAATCTAAAACACTCAAAATATTTGAAGCTAAATATGGACCAGTTTTTTCC
Organism: Solanum bulbocastanum; assembly: GCA_037074985.1. Classification (NCBI taxonomy): domain Eukaryota; kingdom Viridiplantae; phylum Streptophyta; class Magnoliopsida; order Solanales; family Solanaceae; genus Solanum; species Solanum bulbocastanum. The sequence continues at coordinate 8,384,652 of CM073604.1, forward strand.
TCTACACATTCTTTATAACTTATGATTCTTTTTTGCAAATTCCAGTTATTATCAATCCAATGTGTTGTAATAGTTGAATAATCATGTCCATTAACACTACGACACATGTCTGAAGTTATAGACACTCTACAATCTAATATGCTAAACATACAACGAAGCTATTGACAATGTTTACCTTGATATACAAAAACATCAGATTTAACAGTATTTCTTGAAAAACCTCTAAAAGAAGGATTATAAGTTTGTTGAATATATTTAATAAAACTGGGATGTGAAGGAAAACTATAAGGCAAACCACAAACAGAAACCATTTTAGCTAAATTTTCGCGATCCCTTTCCTTATTATATTTACGTTGTGTTAGTGGACCACCGTTTTAGAAAGATCTAATGTTCCTTGAACCATGTTTGAAACCCCTACCGATTCATTAACATTAATATCAAAATCATTAATTGGAATTCCTTTTTTCCTATCGGCTAATGCTTTAGCTTCTTTATATTCAATCGGCATACAAAATAACAAATGTCTATTTAAGCCCCCCGTCGCACCTTGACCCCCACCTTGTCTATGTTTAAAAGGTTGCTTACACTTATTACAAATTGCAATAGAGTTTTCTTTATCTAAAGTCATAAATTGCCACACAACAGAAGTTTAGGGCTTTGATACTTCACCTTCTCCCTTCTAGGAGGTATAAGGTGTGGGCATCCACAATTTTGCTCCGTTGAATTTGTCGTTTCAGTTGGAACTTCTATCACCGGACTAGTAGGTGTATCTTCTAAATCTTTTTCTCCCGGATCAACTTCTACTTCTTCACCTGAATATTCATCAAGATTAGGATTAATATTGCCATAACATAGTTCTAAACTTTCATGATCGAGTTGAACATTTGAATAAATATCATAGGAAGTATCATCAATGTAAGTAGAATCATTTGTATTAAATCTAACTGTAGACATTGATTTAGAAGAAGTACCACCATAGTTACTCTTATTTTTTTCCTTACTACTTGTTTTATTAAAATTAAATAATTTACTAATGCCATTTGGTTCTTTCTCTTTTCCTTTACCGGTATCTTTTTTGCTAGAACTCATATTTAATTATATGTAAAGTGTAATATAAAAATAATAATTACACAAAAATTAATGACGAAAAATAAAATATAAATATTATGAAACAAATGTACCAAGCGTCTGCGTTAATAGCAGAGGTTATAATTGATTCTTGAAACTTGTAGTTTGTTGTAACTTGTAATTTGGAACTCCAATACTTGATAACAAATATGAGAATTATATATATTATAATATAATATGAAAATTTAGAATTGAAATATATGTATTATGATATAATATGAGACTTAAATGGAATAAAAAATTAAGATTTGAGATTGAGAGGATATAGAAAATAGATGAGAGAATAGATGATTTTGTAAGAAATAATAAGGGATAGAGGGGTATTTATAATATTAAAAATGGGTTAAAGTGTTTTTATGATAACTTGAGGGTTTAAATTAAAATATTAAAAGTAGGGGGGTGGTAGGGGGTGTTGGGGAAGTGAAAAAGTGGAATAAAGCCGTTGCGGGGCCCACTAGCCGTTGCCCCAATGGATATAATTCAAAAAAAAAAAAAAGATCCCGCGAACCGGCCGGTTCAATTGGGCCGGGTCGATCGAGAACAAAGGGTGAACCGACCCCTAACCGGTCCCCTAACCCCAACGTCCCTCTAACCCGCAAAATTAGTGGGACCGGGTCCAGTGAGCCGGTTCTTGAACTGGTCTCGGGCCGACCTAGTCCCCCTGCCACCCTTACTTTCTACCCACTTTGGCTACATGGTTTATAGAGACTTGAGTTATTATGAACTCCTCCCCATATTGGTGCTCAATACTACTCCCAAAATACTCAACTCATATACTTAAAAACATTACTCTTTCTCTATGACTTGAGGTTATTACTCAAAAATCTTGTCTCTTAAAAGAGATGGGACTCAAAACTACTCATGAAAACTCATTTGGAAATTGGCGTTTCCTCCAATATTAAATGTTAAAACATTTTCTCTTTGGGAGTATTTAGTCCCCACACTTCATTTTAAAAGAAATGAACTCGGCTCTATTCTTTCTCAACTCAATGCTTAAGTTTTTTTAAAATGTTATAAATGGTTGTAAAAGACTTTGAAAAGATTCTTACAACTCTCTAGACTTGACCCTTAGGTATGCCTTGAATTTGATTTATGGATTCAAGGGTCATAATATGATATTATAGATAATATCATAATATTTAGATGTACCTTAGAGTGTTGAAATCAACTAGGGAACATAGGTACGATTCAAGTGAACTCAAACGAAAAGAACTGGGAAAGGGTCTTGACCTGGCGTCCCTGGCACTCTAAGTGGCGCTGGGTGCTAGAGCCCAAACATCAGAGTCTGGGTTGGGGCGCTCTGAGTGGGGTAGGGCCTAGAGCCCAAACTTTAGACACTAAAGTGGGGCGCTCTGAGTGGCGCGACACCCCATGCCTTTTCCCAGATTTTGATGAATTTTCTTGGTCGTTTTTATACTCTAAACCCTCTAGATTCGAATGGTTCCTTCCCTAAACAGTAAAATTCGAATACATAATCAAAAAATGCAAGAATCTACTCAAAACAACATCAAATTTCGTGAATCTAACTCAAGAGCTTCTCAACGGCTTCAACAATCAAGAACCCAATAGAAATTTCAACAAAATCCATCAAGAACTCATTTCTATTCTTTCAAGAACATAATTTCTCTTAATTAAATAATAATTGGCATGTGGGTGAACCAACCCAATGCTATGTGATCTAACATACCTAATAGGGATCAACCCTAGGCGAAATCCACAAACTTAACTTCAATAATGCAATGAATCCTTGCTTCTTCTCCTATTTTCTCCTTTTTTTTTATCTCTTCTCTCAAAACCCTAACTTAATTTTATGAAGTGTAAAATGAACCAATTCAGTTTAGCTCCCAACTTATTTACCAAAAATGAATTTAATTAATTGGGTAGTGTAAAGACCATAATACCCTTCTAAAATTCGGTTGTGACTTTCCTTATCTAGACAGCCCGACATCAAATGGGTATATCTCCCTCATACGAACTCGAAATTGAGAAAACTCAGTAATGTTGGAAAGATAATTGAAAGACCATTCCTACGGTATCTTGAAGCACACCTAACTCATCCTTTGCCAGGGGCTATGGTCATTTTAAGCTGACCCAAAACTACTACTTTGCTTAACTTTGTCAAAATTTCCAAATTTGATTATTTCAAAAAATTGTTTCTTTCTAATTCTTGTTCTTTCAATTAGAGAGGTGATACAATCATGAAAGGATGTAGCATAGAGTATGTGTCAGTACTTGGAAGTACTGAGAATGCAAGATATAGATAATAGTTGAACATAATATATAAGCTGAACAAGGCATAACTGAGTAATGACATAATCTAAATAAGAATGTACATACTAAAACATAACTGAAATGGTGAGTTAAGTGCAATGACCAAGTACTAATAATGAACATTCATGATGAGACTGAATACTAAAGTAAAACCTGAAAACCTGATCAAATGCACTAGAGTCTAACCATGGGAATTACTATTAACTGATGTAAAACCATGTGAGCTAAATGTGGAGTCTGATGTATATGCCCATTCAAGATGACCCGATATACCTTGCCATGGGTATAAAGGCATGACTGGTGTGATCATTAAATCTGATGCCCAACAGAGGGGACTTATATTCTTATGAGGGCATGTAGTTCTGGGACTAGGAGGGTACGCAGAACCCTAGTCCAACTTGATGCTAAGTCTACTTCCAACTTCTGTTTTCTTTTATAAAATGTTTGGATTTGAAATATTGTTTTACCTCTCTTATTCTATTTCTTATGTTATAAATGGTAAGTGGCTTGTATGGGGCCTCTCGAGGTCTTATACACCAGGTTACATATAGGTGGTAACCTTGGGTCGTCCACCAAATATCATAAAAAGTAAGTAATTATTATCAACTATGTTATCCATCAACTTGGGTAACAATCCACAAGTCTTCAAATATTCCAATTAAGGCTCAGAATCAAAACCAACCCTAAATATCTACTCAAAAAGTGTAAAAACATTGTTTAGAATGTTGAGGATCAAAAACCCAGATATGGACAATATGGGAACTCTAGAAACTCCTTATAAATTGCATTTATACATTTCAAAAATTTCAGCTTCGGAGTCACTCAACGAAATATGTTGGTCTTCGCCGACCTGGTCGGCGATGCATCGGATGCTCCTTCCCATTACCTTCTTGGTTTATCCTTTCACCACCTCTCTTCTATGACTTTAGGCGATTAAGGTGGACATCGCCGATCCTTTTGGTGCATCGCTGAACCATCAATTTTCTTGTCGAGTTGTTCTTGTCCATGGGTTGGCCTGGTGGAACTTTTGGCTAGTTGAAGGTCCACTCGGTGACTCGCCGAGTAGCTTTGGCGAGTACCAACCTTATTTTTCTTCAAATTCTTTAGCTTTTTCTGTGTTTTTTGCTAGGTAATGCCCTATCCTTGCTTTTTTTCCTTCATTGCTACAAATTAGTACTTTAACATCAGTTTAGAGCATTAAATAGGCATTGAGGACACTAAAACATTGGATATTAAGCCCTAAATGATTCGAAATCCCCGACTCATCAACACCCGCAACTTAACTTTTTGCTTGTCCTCAAGTAAAACACAAGATTAATCAGTTCAACAGGGATGCATAAAAGTAGTGCTACTTGAGACTCAACATGAATGCACATGAGGTTCAATCTACCCATGCAATGTAAAAAATTTGCACTACACATTTCAATTTGTGACTAGTCATCATCAAATAGAAATCAAACTCACACAAACTGATTCCATGCCCACACTAGGCTCATCAAAATTTAATAATTAAGGAATCAAGATTAACGCTCACACTCTCAAAGATAAACACATGTATGATTCCACCCATAGGCTTCCCCGTATGTTCCAATCAACATGAAATTAAGCTCAATCAAGATCCCTAAGGTCTTTCAAGGCTTGTAACAAGGCTGAGGGTGAAGGTAAGATCATTTTAGCTTAGTGAATTCTACCTTCATGAACCATGGCTTGCATTTCATTTTTTGCTCTTTTATTTCACTCTTTTTATTTTCAAATTCCACCCTAAGTTGTTTTAAGCATGATTCATGGTATACCCCTTTTCTTTTATCCATTGGTGAAGCATCATTGCAACATTCTTTTTATATTTTTTTCTTCTTTTGCTTTTTTCCTCACTTTTTTTATATGGAGGGATTCCATCTTTTTCAACACAACCTATCAAGGGTAAATTTTCACAAACTTCTTGACTTTCCTCATTTTTCACCACATCCTCAACTTAGGCTTTTGGCCTAAGTTGGCTATTCAAAACAAACCACTACTTCATGAAGATTTTAGGTGGGGAGGAAAGAGGTCAAATGTGCTCATCTTTCATCCGAAGAAAAGGATAGGATCAAATGGTGTCAAGCTAGGTTCACACTCTCACAAGGTTGTCCAAAAGAGGTATAAAAGCAATTTGGTTCACTCTCCAAAAACTTGTGCCTAAGATAATCTCTATCATTCGCCTACATTAGTCGATTGGACCAACAAGTTAAGTTCTAGGTATTATCAAGCAAATATTTCAACAATCAGCCAGTCACAATGAGATGTTAAGAGTTCACACATGACTTATGCAACTCAAATTTGCCTCATAGAACTTGCACAAACATATCGTTCAATCAAGAGCACTATTCAAGTCATCAATATTGATCACAACCGAAACTCAAGTATGCAAGAGAACAACCACATTCACAAAAATAAAGAGCTGAAATTTTAATTCAGATAAAAAAGCAAACATTCTCATTAAAAACTAAAAATTATAGTCACAAAACAAATAGGCATCCACACAAGTTAAAAACAACCCAAAAAAGTAGGTATAAAGATACCTCACCCCGCCAAACAAAGCCTACCATTGTCCTTAATGCAAACGAAAGAAATAGTCTAAAAAGTAAAACATAAAGAGAGTTAAGATACCCCTATCAAGCTAAGCCTGAGGTGAACTCTGCATATCCGAGGCTCTATCAATCTGGGCATCAATGCCCGGCTCATCTCCATCTTTTGCTCCACTAGAGCCAACAATCGAAGTGTCCTAAAGAGAGGCCTTCATGGCTGTTTGTACCATCGCTCCTTATAGATCCTCCAGGTCATCATACACAACTTCATCATCGGTACCAAGCTCCTCCGCATCAGCATCGGGAGCATCCAATTCGGTATCATCATTAGCTATAACAGCATCTCCCGTCATAGTAGCCAGAGGGATCTCATAAATAGTGTGTATCTCTGTAATTGGACCGTCAGAAAGGTCCACAATGCCTAAAAACATAGGAAGATCCATAGATCTGACTAGCAATATCGACTCTCATGGATGTGACATCTAATGACTGGCGTCTACCCTGCTAACATGCCTCTACTCTCACCGTGAGGGCATCTAACTCTAGGCCATGTTCAGTGATCAACTCTAAGTTCTCCCTCAGCTCAGCTTGGATGGGATCTAGGGCACCATCAATGGCCCTTTCAATCAGTTCAGGAACAACAACCTCTACCAGCGAAACACGTATGTATGTAGATTGGTCTGTCTAGCCCAATCGTCTAACGTACGTGCTTTCCCGACAACGGCATCATTTGTGATAACGTTCAAATACACTCTATTTGATTCTAAGTGTAGGCGGTCACTAGCAAGTATAAACCTAAGTAATAGTTGAGGTCAATTAAGATGTAAAATGGTGGTCTAATCATTTGTATATGTAGACATTTTTTAATCAATAAAGTGAATCACAAGGGGTGACAATTAATGTCAAATAGGGGAATCAGAGTGACAAATAACCGAGAGTGATCAATTATAGGAGATTTCTTGGGAGTGTGATAAATTGAATACAAATTTTACTGAATGGGTTTTTATTATTTACTAAAAGTCATTGAACTTTAGTGGGTAGGCAAGACCTTAGATGTAATAGCTATTTCTCAAACAACTATCACGAATCAAGTGATTTCTCTCGAACCTCGACAAGCACAACACATGAAACCAACCCAATACCTCAATCAATCTAATTTTTCAAGCTAGATTGGTAGGATTGGATTTAGACTCACTTTCTCAAGATAAGTCCACAATAACCCTATGACTACAATCAGTAACCAATAGTTTTAACTCTAATACTTCTTTCTCAAGCAAGCTTAGAAGGCTAGACTAGAATTATTTTTCCAGTTATAATTCATCAATTAAAACTCAACTATCAATTGAACCTACTTCAAATAAATAATGAAATCAGTAAATACTAACACCCATAAGCTAATTAAAACAGTCAATCACATAATCACACCCCTAAGAATGGGGATTTTAGCCAAACATCATAAAAAGCAAAAAATTGTTACAAATTATGTTTTTCATCAGCTTGGGTAACAATCCACAAGTCTCAAAATATTCTAATTAAATCTCAAAATCAAAACCAACCGTAAATCTCTTCTTAAAAAGTGTAAAAACATTGTTTATAATGTTGCGGATAAAAAACCCAGAATGGACAATGTGGGAACTACAAAAACTCCCTTTAAAATTACATTTCTACGTTTCCAGAATTTCAGCTTCGGAGTTACTTAGTGAAATAAGTCGGGCTTCATCAACCTGATCGAAGATGCACCAAAATGGTCCTTTCCACTGCCTTTTTGTCTTAGCCTTTCCTCACCTCTCTTCTATGACTTTAAGAGATCAAGGTTGACATAGACGATGTGGTTAGCGCGTCGATGAACCATCAATTTTCTTGCCGAGTTGGTCTTGTCTATGGGTTGGCCTGCATGAATTTTTGGCGAGCTGAAGGTCCACTCGGCCACTCACCAAGTAGCTTTGGCGAGTACCAGCCTTGTTTTTCTTCAACTTTTTCAGCTTTTTCGCTCTTTGTTTCTCGGTAATGCCCTTGCCTTGCTCTTTTGCCTTTATTGTTGTAAATTAGCACTTTAACATCAATTTAGAGCATAAAATAGGCATTGAGGACACTAAACCATTGGATATTAATCCCTAAATGAGTCGAAATCCCTGACTTATCATTGTGTTGTTGAAACAATTTTGTAATATACATGTGAAAGTATGCTTGTGAAAGGGTTTCTCACATAATAAACGTTCCTAAGGTTGTAAGGCTTTTCTTACCTAAAATGAACCAATGAGTAAGGAGTTATGCTAATTGTGAGGTAAGACGTGATTTCCCATGCTCTCTATTGAATGACATGAGATGATTATCCATGTCATGTGATGTTAGGACAAGAGGTGATTACCCATGTTCCTTTACAAGCTAAGATGAATAGGATTAAAAACTACTCTGTGGAAGTTAAGCTTAGTACCAAGTGGACAAGTGGCGATTACCCACGTCTCATAAACTATGTGTCAACATAGGATTGTCTAGATATACATTAGCTAGTGGATCCACAATAGCTAGAAGTTGATGGTCCATACCTTGGAAAGTAGGACAACTCTTTTCAGTGTAGGAGAAACTGGATTCCATGTGTCTAGCTCACATGGTCTTATATGTCGGTTAAGACTACTTCCCACAAGCAAGCAAAGTTGTGGTGAACCAAGTTTACTTCAAGAAGTATCGTAAGTATGTTTTAAGATGATGTTCAATTGCATTGATCATGTCTTACGACTTGTGGTTTTTAACTCTCAATATGCATGTTTTAGCTTGATCATTGCTTACTTATGAAAATGGCCCTTTTTAGCTTGTTTTAAATGTTTATATGCAGGGATATCATACTTGTTACATATTTTATACTAACGAATACTCTTTCCTATATTTTTCAAAATGTAGGGTTAGGGTTCTTAGTTTCGTGGCTAGAGGTTGATTTGAGAGATTTCGACCTTTGGTGAGTCCTCATGCTTCGAGGACAGATTCTCATTGTTTTTTTTAATTTCTTTCTTACTTTAAGATTTGGACATGATGTATGGGCTAGGCCCTATTCCATTCTATTGTATTTGATGGCTAATGAGACAAGTGTTTGCTTTTATAAAACTTTTGTACTTGAACTGATTTCTTTATCTCTTTTGTTCTATTTATTATGTTATGATTGCTAAGTTGTTTGTATGGGGCATCTCGAGGTCCTATATGCCATGTTACATCTAGGATGTACCCTTGGGTCGTGACACCATTAAAGAGGTTTTAATAGACGTTGACAAAAAACTTTGGCCAAAAAACCATTGGGTTCACATATAACCTAAAATTCATGGACTATTGCACACCAAAAATGTAACAATTGGAATTTCCCATTTGGGGTCTCTTTTGAACTTGAAATACCAGCATTTTCCCCTCAATTTTTCTTCAACTTTAGTTTTTACTAATGAATAATCAACATTGTTTTTTTTTTATTTCTTCTGTTTTTAGAGCTTCATGATTAGGTGAACTTCGTAGATTCTCCACAGTTACTGTTTCCATGAAGATGTAAAAAGCAACAACAAAACGATAGAGAAATCAAGAATGAAGGTATGAGAACTCCAGGTTTTGAAGGGTTTTTTGCAGATAAAAATTTGTGAAAAATTTAAATAGAATAAAAAGTGAAGAATGTTATAAAATTAAAGTAAAAGAAAGACAAGAGATATAGAAGATAAGAGCAATATAAGTAAGAAGACAAGATATGAGCGATTTTCTTATTCTTCCAAGTATTCAATTGTTCCCCTAATCTTCAAGTGTATCAAATATGAACTCTAATGCCTCTATTTATAGTGTTACATAGAGGCATACAAAAAGGTTCTTCATAAACATGACATTAACAGTGAAAGTTATGGAGACATTAACCATGTAAGTTATGGAGGAATATTATGGGGGAAGGTTATGGAGGTGTGGGAGTTATGATATATTATGTAGGTGTGGGAGTTACTATAAATGTCACGCCCCGAGCCTACACACTAGACATGGTCGGCACTCGAGAACCATTGTTGGACCTCAAGCAAACCTTCATCTTGACCGACTACAAGCGGAAGACTAACTCAAGCTGACATAAGCATGAAATTAAAAGAAACATTTAAAAACAGTTTACTAAATCTAAAAACTTTCCCAAATATTCTAAGTATGAAACATAAGTTTTCAATAAAACATTTGAAGATGAATGACTACCAAAAACTATCTACCTATGAAGCCTTTACTATAAGTAGATGAGTGTCAGGAAAAGACCCATAACTACTCAAAATTCTACTACTACTAACAACTCATAAAGCTAGAGTCCTCCGGAAGCAACGAGACCTCACTTGAAAGCTGACGAGCGGGTGAAGTGATCTCAACAGACTCTTGTTAAGGATCCTAAGAACATGTATCTACATCATTAAAGATTCAAGTCGAATGACATTAGTACATTGAATGAGCGATCATGTAATATAGATGAATAACAAATAAGTGAATGCAAAGATTGCAATAGATATAGGTATATACTCAATCCAATGTGAAGAAATAAATAAGTGAAATCATTTAAACATAACAAAAGAACTTACTCATCTCTAAATCAACATATTAAGTAATATAATAAAAATAAAATTTTAACTATATTTGGGAGATTATCTAATTGACAACCATCACTATGAGCTACGTGATGATACAACATGTCGCCCATGTTGCTAGAACTATCTTTTACTGTACCAAGGTATAGAACCTCTCAACTAAGTGGATCCACAAAGCAATAAGGATTCATCTAAAAAGCCTTTACCCATTTTGGAAGACAAGGTTTATGAGGATTTTGAGTTGTCTGAACTCATCCCCATAGCAGTGCTCAATACTACTCCTAATAGTATACTAATGCTTAAGTATATAAAACATACTTTTTCTCTGTTTTGAGATAATTATTCAAAATAACCTCTTAAGAGAGGTAGCTGCTTTGAAATATCTCTGAACCCATTAACTCATTTAGAAATCAAAATTTCTCTTTTCTATATGTAAAAAGTGATACATTTGGGAATACTTAAATACCTTATACTCTAACTTAATTCATATTTGAAAACTGTTTCTCAAAACTATATCATAAATCATATTTTGATTTGATCATTGATGACTCGGGAAGTCATACTGCATAAACATTGATATCTATATACCATACTGCTTAAATATTGATGGCATACTTGATTGTCATAATAATCACGTTTTAAAACTCTTTCTCAAATCTCATCTTTGTTTTATCAGAACATCAGTTTAACATAAAAATATTTTCTTTAAAATATTATAAAAAATTATAACCCAAAATAGGGTTCATGCTGAAATATAGACTTGAACAAACAAGAACTTAGTACTCAACTATACTACTCATCTCACAGTTTCTCAATTCATAGGATTCATGTTGAAATATAGATATGAACAAATCAACTCAAGAATCTCAATGCGTAACATATAACAATTCTATAATTAGAAATATAATTCCGAAAGAATCAGGAACTAAAGAACTTAAAATCAACTCATCTAAAAAATACTCAAATCTAGGGATAGAATCCTATATTACTCTTTTATTAATTTAAAAGTAGATGTAGGGTGTGAGGAGGAACTAATCTATCACTATGATAGCCTTACATACCTACAAGAACAAAGTTATTGAAGAATCTTGACAAAGAATTTGATTAGATGCCTTGAAACCCTAGCTTGAAGATGAACAAGCAAGAAAACCTTTCTTGAGATTCTTGAATTATTTTCTTGAAACTCTATGACTGATGATTAGGATTCTCATTAATGATGCATTATTGTATCAAGAAATTTGAGTCGGAAAGAATGAAATTCTTGGAGAAGGACTTACTTTGAGGAAGAATCTTGAAAAAGATTGAAAGAATCTTGAATGTAAGTCTTCTACCTTGATTTTTCCATATGGTTTTGCCTTAGGGTTTGAGAGAGAAGAGAGTCGGGGATTAAGAGATGAAAATCTAATTGTTTTGGGCCTTTAATTAGTCAAGAAATTTATTTAGGGTTTTCTTAGAGATAAAAAGACAAAAAAGACCCTTTTTTAATGTTTTCCCGTCAACTAATTCGTCACAATACTATATCATATTACTAATATGGTCAAAACTTTTTCCTCGAAACTTGGATTGTTGCGAAATTGGTGGAGTTGGAATGAAGATTCAAATATCTTTAATTTGATTGGTTATGGTCTACATAAATCTTAAATTCTAAGAGATATAGTGATGAGCCAGGGGTTTTGACTCATTTAAGGCTTATTATTTAACGATTTAGTATCCTCAATGCCTATTTTATGCTCACAAGTGATGTTAAAATATTGATATGCACCAATGAAGGCTAGAGAGTAAGGCAAGGATATTACAATGCAAATAGGAGCGAAAAAGCAGAAAAGGTTGAAAAGGTTGAAGGAAAGCAAAGCAGGTACTCGCCAAAGCCACTGGGTGAGTCGCTGAGTGGACCTTCAACTCGCCTAAAGTTCCAGCATGCTAGCCCATGAACAAAACCCACTTGGAGAGCTGACAAATGATTCGGCGACACCCCGAAGAGATTGGCGATGACTATCTGGCTCACCGAGGTAACATAAAGATTTGACGAAAAATCCATGCTGAAAAGGCGAGAAAAGGAGTACTTGGTGCATCACCAACTAGTTTGGTGAATCCGACTTACTTCATCGAGTTGACTCCATGCTGAAATACTGTGAACGTATAAATGCAATTTTGAGCAAAGGATCTCTCACATTGTTCACTTCTGGGTTTTTGAGTTTTCACATTCTAGAACATTGATAACGTCCAAATATACTTCTTGGAAAGAAATATAAACGGTCGTATGCAATATATTTACCCAACTATGAGTCGGGGTCGATCTCGCAAAGAATATGAAAATATATTGTCAATAGCAAATATTTAACTCAATAGTTGTTATATAAAAATTGGGGGGTTTAAATTGAAAAAAAAAAGGAATAAAAATAGCTTTGAACTAAGTATTTATTTATATTCAGATTATTAGAAATAACTAGGAATGTGTTCCCCATGATTTCATAAAATAGCAAGAATATCGTACTACGGATCTATTTCAATTTTTAGCATACAAGTTGGTAAGTTTGGTATTTCCAAGGGATTGGTCCTCCAAATAGGGAATTTCACCCTGCACCTTGGTCTACCTACGTGTGTATACTTTACTAACCCTTACCTTTATCTCGGATTATACATTACATCAATGTATGACTTAGTTTTCACCCTCGCACCAATTGACATTAGATTATTAGATAGCATCCACTAATATATGTTGTTAATTCTTTTATCATTAACTACCTCCTTGGTCCGGCAAGTAGCAACGAGGTGAGTTCTTTTGTTTGCAACTGTTAAAAAGACTTCTAAATGAAAGACTTAACAATACATGCATAAAAAACATTCAAGAATCACTTTGTACAAAAACTTACTTTAATAATTCATCATGGTTCCCACAACCCTAGTTATGAAATTTAGCTACTCACTCAGAAACACAATCAAAATTTATTAAAATAAATATGCTTGTTTTAATCATAAAAATTTAAGAACAATAGCTAAATTATCTTTTATTAATCACTAATACAAATAAATAATAAAGGAGAAGAAAGAATAAAACACAAATCTCCGGCCTCCTCGACGGCTCTTCCAGAGTTCCTAAGCTAGAAGAAATTTATATTGTGTATCGTTTCTTGGTTCTTGGCTCTCTTAAAGAATAATTTTTCATGCCCTATTTATAGATATATAAACCTAAAATAAAATAATTGAGTTCAACACAAATTAGGAAATCAAAAACCGAAAGGAATTGATTTTTGTAAATTATTTGCCGTTTCTGGAATATATAGTTGCCGCCGCTTCCAAAATAATTAGATGGCCTCAGTTGCTGACACTTGGCAGTCATTAAGCCTATTTCAACTTGAATTGGCGTTCATCTTTGCACCATATATAGGAATATATTATTTTAATAAATTTAATTCATTAAGTTGGCTGCTTAATGTCCTTCTATGATTTCTTGTTTTTAATTTGTTTGTGCTCCAAATTTCTTTATCTTCACATCATTTTAATTCTAAAAATAAAATACATAGCATAAGAATAACTCATAAAATTTATGCTAAAAAAAGGATAACTAATAAAATATGAGGCATATAATGATTAAATATGTATAATTTTTGCCTCACATCAACACCCACACTTAAGCTTATGCTCGTCCTCGAGCAACCATTAAAGCTCATTTAAAAAGAATCGAAGTTGAAATACTATCACTTTGGTTGATACAAACAATTAAGCCATGTAACAAAGCACAATACCAAGTACTCTTCCAATCATTATGCAAGATATAGAATAAAACAATAAACTTCTAACCTCCTAACCTTAAAGATAAACTCTAGCTACTGATCGAATTAGCTTTTGTTCCCCTTTTCTATCAAACAAAGCTAATAAAACCACCTGTCTATCATTAAACAAGTGCCCTCACAAGAAGAAATAGTCCACATACTCAATTTAAAGAATCGAATATAAATTAAGGACTAAGCATCAAAGAACAACTCTCTCACTCACAAAACAATTCACATGTATGCACAAAGAACCATAGGCTTGCCCATTATGAACATCTCCACTAATTAAGCATGCTTGAGTAGAATCAAACAATACTTTAATAGGTTGTAATGTAGGCTAAGGGACAGGTAGGAAAACTATATAATAGCGACTTATAGTTCTTAAGCACTTTGCACTTCAAGAATTAATCACCCATTATTTCCTTCTCTTTATTTTCAGTCCTCTCTTCAACAATTATTTCACAAGTAATGCTCATCATCACAAGAATGCACCAATTTTTTTTATTTAGATTTTGCACTAGCCACCCTCAACTCAAGGCTTTGAGGCTCAAGTAAGGGACACAATATCCTTGGTAGGACCAGGGCCAATGTTTTAAGCAAACTTCTGAATTAGCCACCCTCAACTTAAGTTTTTAAGCTTGGTTGAAGTGCACAATATCCACAAGGGACTAGGGCCAAAACATAGTTTTTCATACTTTAGTTCATTCTTCATACATCAAGCATTTTCACCCTTTTTCCACTTCTACCAATGTTTTAAACTTTTCTTCTCAACATAGTGCATTAAGGATTACATTAGGATTGAATACTTATGATATCAATAGAAAGGGATTCGGCTCAATCATCAGGTTTAAAGAAAAATCAAGGTTGACAGGCTCAGTGGGGCTTTACTAGTGATATAATAGCTGGAAAGACTAAAATTTACAAGACAAATCAAAGAAAGCCTATTATCATCTCCTAAACAAAGCAATAATTTTTATTTCGCTTCAATAACATGCAAGGCAAGTTCTAAACTAAGATGCAAAACATTGAATATATGCAGACAACCTCACCAAACATGACACAAGTCTCAATCAAGATGGATCAATTCTACTTCTAAGATGGACAGGATCATTAAAACCTATAAAATAAGAATAAGTTATATACAGAGTCACAACCATGAGCCTAGGTGTCAAAAAGTCTATTTTTAAATTTTATTCTCAAGCAGTCAAAGAAAAGTATTACTCATCTCAGGCCTAAATTGTTAGTATCCAACAAGTCAAAAAGATTTTCTTTTTCATTTCTTTTCTCCAAAAAAATAAAATAAAACATTACTCTAATAAAATAAATTACCCGGTTCAAAAAGTGCCCCCTCGAAAAAGAACCGAGGCCATAAGAAAAACCAAGGGGTGGAATAGATATGCCACTAAAACTACAATAAAAAGAATAATAAAGAAAAAAAAATTAACTTTTTTTTTCAAAGAAAATAAATAATAATAAAGATTTTTTTTTTTTTTTGTTGTTATTTTTCTTAAAAAAAATAAAATCCTATGGCATATTCACCCAGAAGATGCAACTATCGAAAGAATTTTCACCCCACACTTAAAATCATGCATTGTCCCCAAAGCAATTTATAGAAAAGAGAAGAAGAAGGAGAGTGAGAAATACTCCCTCGGCCCTCTATGGCCTAGTTAACAACATGTTTATCTCCTTTCGTCAAGGGTCGCGCGCACCCCACACTTAAGCTCAAAACCTGTTCCTTAGCTTCAAATTTGGGTACTCAGACTTCCCCTAAATCTACAAAAACAAAAACAAAGCAAAGAAGTGACACAAAAAAATAAAAATAAGAAGTTACACGACGAATTGGGTTGCCTCCCAAGAAGCGCTTGATTTAACTCGCGGCACGACACCATCAATTTTATTATTTTTCCTTCCACTTTGAAGATATAAATTGTACCCCTAATTTTGCATCAATTTTTGTATTACGCTCAAGGGGTGGTGGTACAAAAATAAATGTCCCAAGCAATAGATATCGCACTATGCACTTCTTAGATCCTAAGTGAGGAATGTAATTCTCCAATAATGGAACAATTAATTCAAGAATATAGACACATTGTTCCTCCCCCATACACTCTTCTACAGGCTCAAGTGGGTCGATTAATTTTTCATCATCTAGACATAATGTGGAAAAATGATTGGAATGAGGTCTAGTGCGCCCTAACTTATGAATTGTATTATTATTTACACCCTTATATTTACACATACTAGAGTTTTTAAAAATAATATTATCTACTTCATTACATAACTCTAGTGTACTTTTATCAACAATGACAACATCAATAAAAGTATGATCAAGCAATTGGACGTCAACTTTAAGCTCTTCAAGTTGACTTATAAGTATTTTTTCTTCCTCAAACATATTATTACTCAATTGTTGGGTGTGATATGATTCAATCTTTGCACTAAACTCACAATCTAAATAATAGAGATCAAAATCAAAGATATCTTCAATCATGCACTTAAATATTGATTTATTACAAAGTATTAACAAATCTTCCATGTCCCCATACAACTTATCTTGTTGAGAAAAAATTAACCTATAAGAATCTACAATATCAGAAGTACAAGAATTGTAAGAACACTTATCACTACATACTTTTTCAGATGACATCTCAAAAAGAGTAAAAGAAATATGATAATAATAATAATAATAAAAAAAAAAAACTAATTTAATACTAATCCTAAGAAACAAAAAAGGACTACAAGTCAAAATAAATACTAAAGACAATTTCTAAGCCACATTTCCCAGCAGTGGCGCCATTCTTGATAACGTCCAAATATACTTCTTGAAAAGAAATATAAACGGTCGTACGCAATATATTTACCCAACTATGAGTCGGAGTCGATTCCGCAAAGAATATGGAAGAATATTGTCAATAGCAAATATTTAACTCGATAGTCGTTATATAAAAATGAGGGGATTTAAATTGAAAAAAAAAAGAATAAAAATAGCTTTGAACTAACTATATATTTATATTCAGATTATTAGAAATAACTAGGAATGTGTTCCCCACGATTTCATAAAATAGCAAGAATATCATACTACTAATCTATTTCAATTTTTAGCATGCAAGGTTGGCAAGTTAGGTATTCCTAAGTGATTGGTCCTCCAAATAGGGAATTTCACCCTGCACCTTGGTCCGGCTACGGGTGTATACTTTACTAACCCTTACCTTTACCTCACATTAGACCTCACATCAATGTATGACTTAGTTTTTACCCTCGCACCAATTGACATTAGATTTTTAGATAGCATCCACTAAATATTTGTTGCTAATTCTTTTCTCATTAACTCCCTCCTTGGTCTGGCAAGTACCAACGAGGCGAGTTCTAACATTTGCAACTGTTAAAAAGACTTCAAAACGAAAGAATTAACTATACATGCATAAAAATCATTCAATAATCACTTAGGCATACCTAACATACCAACCTTGCATGCTAAAAATTGAAATATATCAGTAGTACAATATTCTTGCTATTTTATAAAATCATGGGGAACACATTCCTAGTTATTTCTACTAATCTGAATATAAATAAATACTTAGTTCAATGCAGGTTTTATTCTTTTTATTTTTTTTCAATTTAAATCCCCCCTTTTTCATATAACGACTATCGAGTTAAGTATTTTCTATTGACAATATTCTTCCATATTCTCTGTGGGATCGATCCCAACTCATAGTTGGGTAAATATATTGCATACGACCGTTTATATTTCTTTTCAAGAAGTATATTTGGACATTATTGATGAAAAAGCCACGCCAAAAAGGCGAGAAGCAGAGTACTCGGCGCATTGCCGACCAGTTTAGCGAACCCGACTTATTTCGCTGAGTTGACTCCATGCTTAAATTCAGGAAACGTATAAATGCAATTTTGAAAAGAAGAGAAGGAGTTCCCACATTGTTCATTTATGGGTTTTTGAGGTTTCACATTCTAGAACATCGTTTTTATATTTTGGAGTAGAGATTTAGAGATTGTGAGATTTTTAACTTAAATTTCAGCATTTGGGAATTGAAAATCATAGTTAAATCAGATGGAAAACTTCGTTGGTAATAATTTCTTGTTTTCCACTTTGTTTGGCTAAAACCCCTTTCCTTGGAGGTGTGATTATGTAGTTGAATGTGTTAATTAGCTAATTAGTGTTGTTAGTTACTGATCATATTGTTGTTTTGAAGTGAGTTCAATTAATTATTCATGTTTTAATTGAGGAATTATAGTTGCAAATGCAATTCTAGCTTAGTACTCTATACTTGCTTGAGAAAGAGGTATTAGAGTCGAATTATTAGTATATAGTTATATTGATTACATCTTTAAGAATGTAGCTTGAGAAAGTGGGTTTGATTGCATTCTTACAAATCTAGCTTGAAGGAGTAGATTAATTAAGGAATTGGGTTGTTCGATTGTGTTTTGCTTGTTGAGGTTCAAAAGAACTAGTTTGAATCGCAGTAGTTGATTGATAAATTGCTATTGAACTCAAAACCTAGCATATCCTATGAGATTCAACATCTTTGAGTAACTAGTAATCACTCATTGTGCAAATTTAGCATTCAACTTATCACACTCCTAATGACCATTCTCTACTTGTCTACTTCCCGCTTTAGTTGTCGTAAATTGGTTAACAGAATCCCCCCCATTTGATATTAATCAATGAAACTTTGTGATATACTTTTATGTTGTAAAACCTCTACTTCTAAAAATGGTTAGGACAAAAATTTACTTCTTAATCAAATTCTCTACTATATCACTCCATGTGGGATCGACCCCTGCTCTTAGTTGAGTTTATACTTTTTAGCGACCGCCTACACTTAGAATTGGATGAAGTGTAGTTGAGCATTATCATATAGTCGTTTGAATTTGACCCAAGTAGAATCTTACATCAAAACTTAATCGGTATGGAAACTTTCACATCAACTGTGCTAGGAGATTTTACTGACCTTAATTCCCATCCAAATTTATTCCCACTCTAATGAATTGACCTTTACACATATGGGCAATTTAAGAATCACCTTGTATGATCTTATTCAGAAATGAAGAATGGTTTGAGTCTTAACTTAGAAATTTTTGGGGTATTATGGTATCTCTTACTTAGGATCATTCATCCTCGAATTACAGCTCAACCAACAATGGAAAGGAAAAGATGTACTCTTACTATCTTTCTGACTTCTTGACTTGCCTACTAACATAGGCGAAATTGATTCATACTAAATGTTTGGAATTGTCTATAGCACATAAGTCAAGAACGATATTTTTATAAATATAGTCATCTTACATGAATCAAAGGAATCTAGGATTGACGTAAGAATAATACTATTATTCCTTAACAATACAACTTCTAGCTTTGAAGCCTACCAAAACCTCTAAACCACGCGCTTCTTTCTGAATACCGCACCTCATAAGCTACAACTAGTAACTCCTACAATGATTTATGACCTCCCTTACAAGGTCTAAGTTAATTGTCTACTCTTATTGTATTCAAGCCTAATCTTTAAATTACAAGATGTTAAAAATAAAATGTTTATACTTATCTAAACCACAACATTCTGATTTGATACCTCTATAGGGCATCTTATCCCAATAATACTTCTCCGTATAGCTGTCTTCAACCAAGCTTGAGCCCATATAAAGAAAAACCTAATACATCATGCATTTGTCCACATGTTAACAACACAACATTCAAGCCTAGTACTATAACCACTCCATGGACTCTTACTAACCAATCCTTCTAAGAACTTATCATTCTCTCATTTAACTATTATTCATAGTAAAACACCACTCTCTTCCTCCTCCACGTTATAAATTTAGTTGGAATAAGAAGACCACAACTACCACATTAAGAAACATCAATCTTCTCCTTATATTATTGCTTAACTACTATTGAAAACATCACTCTCTAGCTAAACTAAAATAGCTGTAGGGCGAAAGATAGTAAGCATAATTCATTAAAGAATTTTGATATAGAAATATGCATTAGATTCTTAAACTTATTTATGAATTCCGCATTGAGATCACCTAGTAGAAATTAATCCTTAAAATGCATGAAGTGCAGTAGAATTCGTCGATATGGTCATTTGGGAAGTCCCTCAGAGGGCAACTCCCATACAATTCTTGCAATAGTTAGAGAAGCGTCTACGGGC
This sequence comes from Solanum bulbocastanum, assembly GCA_037074985.1. Taxonomy (NCBI): domain Eukaryota; kingdom Viridiplantae; phylum Streptophyta; class Magnoliopsida; order Solanales; family Solanaceae; genus Solanum; species Solanum bulbocastanum. The sequence goes on from CM073604.1 coordinate 8,405,129, forward strand.
AAAGCACTGTATCCATATAACATCTTGCCATTAAAACTCTTTCATAGATAATGAGGGTGATGTCATGATGGAACCAGTCAATTAACCATTACTGGTGAAAGGATGCAAATCATCAAGCATAACATTATGTTGCTAAACATTGAGAGTAACATATGAATTGGAGAGAGTGATCATACTATGAAATACAAGTTCTTATATGAATAGTTCATATTATGAGGTCGATCCATAACTTAATGGAGTAAGATTGAAATCAAAGGGTTAAAGATTTTGCCCCTCATTTTGGGAACTGAGCATAGATGTACATTTGTCTGAAGTGTATGAGCGTAGGTCATAGACGCAATTCTGATATTAAAAACATCAACAAGAAGTTGTAATGACTGAACTTTGAGGAATACACTAGAGTATGAATGGATTGATATAAGACTATAACTCTTTCTGAACACATCACTATTTACTGATTCACTATACATCACTGCCAAATTAGTTCTATAACCCTCTGAACATCATGAATCTCCCTAGAAATCATAAGCCTAACTTAAATCTATCACCTCATGAATACTCTACTCATTTATTCCACACATGTAATTGGCCTTCACTAACACAATGGCAATGACATAAACTCCCTTATGGTTAAAGTATACTACAACTCATCCATGCTAGTAACTCTTACTCTACCTCCTTTCATGAAACCTACTCAAACTCATCACTTCTCAGTCTACCCATGAGGGTAAACTCCTCATTAATAACTTAGTGGTGCATGACTGCAATAACATAATTTACCTCATCAGCTTGTCCATTCTTAGATTACTATACCTTTGAATGCATTCTTCTAACTCTTGACACTTTTTCTACTAATGCTTATAACATCATTACTCATACTATATGTTCAGGTGAAAATACTACCCAAGCTATAAAACACACTTTTTCATAAGGGTCTCAACTGAAACAAGGTTTAGATAAGAGAGCTTAAGAGTACATTTGGCTTTCAGCTTGAATGCACGAATCATATGAACAAGAGTGCATTCTTTTGAATCTCAACACTTATGCTCACTCACGGGCTTCCCTCAAGACCCTCTATAGTCTCATAAATTTCTCAACATTTTTGTTGAGAGTTACTCATCGATAAGGATCTAACTTTGCTTTTCAACCACATCGAGTATAAGGAGTTGTTGAAAGGATATGAGAGGTATACGAGTTAGAATAAGTTCCTTATAACACAGTTTTACTGCACAATTTAGATTATGAAAGATGAGAAACTTTTCTTAAATGTATGTAGTCCCTCATTTGTAGAAGTGGGGACTTCATAACAATAAATAATATCATACTAAAACCGTTTCCTAGACACCCTATGACACTTGAACTCTATGCTCTGATACCAAGTTTGTCAAGTCCTCAGCCTACACCCTGGATGTGGCCGACTTTCGAGAACCATTGTTTGCCCTCAAGCAAACCTTTATCCGGGCTGACTAAATTTGAAGACTAACTCAAGAATACATACTGAATCTCAAAACTACTCTAAAAATATTGAGTATGAGGTATAAGTTTAAATAAAACATCTGAAATTAAAGGACTCTCCAAAAATATCTATCTACGAAGCCTCGACTATATATAAAGGAGTGTTTGGAAAAGACCCATGACTACTCAAAATGCTAATAATACTAACAACTGACAAACTTGAGTCCTCTGGAAGTAAGGAGACATCACTCAAAAGATGATGAGCAGATAAAGTGATCTCAACAGACCCTGGTTGAGGATCCTAAGAACCTGTGTCTGTATCATTAAAAGATGCAGGTCAAATGACATCAGTACATAACATGTACAAGTATGTAATATAGATGAAACAAATAACTAAATAAAAGGACTTCAATAGATATAGGTATATACTCAACTGAATGTGAAGAAATAATTATGTGAAATCATTTAAACTTTACAAAAATACTTACTCATCTCTAAAATCAAGATATTAAGTGATATAATAAAAATATACTTCGAACTATATTTGAAAAATTTTCTAATCGACAACCATCACTATGAGCTATGTCATGATACAACGTCTCACCCACGCTGCCAGAACTATCTTATACCGTGTCGCGGTATAGAACCTCATAACTAAGTGGATCCACTAAGAAATAAGGATTCATCTAAAAAAAAAATGATCCTTTACCCATGTTGGCAGACATGATTTATGAGAATTTTGAGTTTTCTATACCCATCCCCATATCAGTGCTCAATACTACTCCAAATAATATATGCACGCTCAAATGTATAAAACATACACTTTCTTTGTTTTGAGATAATTACTCAAAATAAACTCTTAAAGGAGGTAACTGCTCTAAAATATCTCTGAACTCATTAGCGCATTTAGAATTAAAGATTATCTTTTCTCAATGTAAAAATTGATACATTTGGGAATACCTAGTTCCCTTAGATTCTAACTTAATTCATTTTTGAAAAATATTTCTTACGAACATATCAAAAATCATATTGTGATCTGATCATTGATGAATTGAGAACTCAAACTACATAAACATTGACGTCATATCTAGATACCATGCTTCTTAAACATTGATGGCATACTCGACTATCATACTACTCACATTTTAAAACCCTCTCTCAAAACACATATTTGTTTTTCTCAGAAAATCAGTTTAATACAAAAAATTTTACTTTAAAATATTCTCAAAAATTATAACTCAAAATAGGGTTCATGCTAAAATATAAACATGAACAAATCAACTCAAGGATCTCAATAAAAATATGAAAAACTCAGTACTCAGAAATCAAGAACTCAGTATTCAACTATAGTACTCATCTAAAAATTGTTCAATTCATAGGGTTCATGTTGAAATATAGACATGAACGAATCAACTCAAGAATCTTAATGCATAACATAAATAAGTTAAACAATTAGGAATAGAATTTCAAAAGAATTAGGAACTCAAGAACTCAAAATCAACTCATCTCAAGAAAACTCAAATCTAGGGATATAATCCTTGATTACTCTTTTACTGATTTGAAAGTAGATGTAGGTTAGAGATTGAACTAGTCTAACACTATGATAGTCTTACATAGTGAAAGAACAAAGTTCTTGAATAATCTTGAAGAAGAACTCGATAAGAAGCCTTGAAACCCTAGATTGAAGGAGAACAATCAAGAAAACCTTTCTTGAGATTCGTGAATTCGCTTCTTGAAACTCTATGACCAAGATTAGGATTCTCATTAATGATGCATAATTGTACAAAGAAATTTGAGTTGAAAGAATGAAATTCATAGAGAATGACTTATCTTGAGGAGGAATCTTGAAAAAGATTGAAGGAATCTTGAATGAAAGTCTTCTACTTTGATTTTTCTTTAAGGTTTTGCCTTAGGATTTGAGAGAGAAGAGAATTAGGGATTAAGAGATGAATGAATAATCTCAAGAATCTTAATGTATAACATAGTTCAATTAAATAATTAGGAATATAATTTCAAAAGAATCAGGAACTCAATAACTCAAAATCAACTCATCTCAAGAAACCTCAAATCTAGGGATAGAATCCTAGATTACTCTTTTACTAATTTGAAAGTAGATGTAGGGTGTGAGAATGAACTAGTCTAACACTATGATAGCCTTACATACCTGAAAGAACAAAGTTCTTGAATAATCGTGAAGAAGAGCTTGATTAGAAGCCTTCAAACCCTAGCTTGAATGAGAACGATCAAGAAAACCTTTCTTGAGATTCTTTAATTAGCTTCTTGAAACTCTATGGCCAAGAATTAGGATTCTCATTAATGATGCAGAATTACACAAAGAAATTTTAGGTGAAAGAATGAAATTTATAGAGAAGGACTTATCTTGAGAAGGAATCTTGAAAAAGATTGAAGGAATCTTGAATGAAAGTCTTCTACTTTGATATTTCTTTAGGGTTTTGTCTTATTGTTTGAGAGAGAAGAGAATTAGGGATTAAAAGATGAATGAAACATCTCAAGAATCTTAATGCATAACATAGAGCAATTAAATAATTAGGAATAGAATTTCAAAAGAATCAGGAAACTCATCTAAAGAAAACTCAAATCTACGGATAGAATGCCATATTAATCTTTTACTGATTTGAAATTAGATGTTGGGTATTAGAACGAACTAGTCTAACACAATAACACCCTTACATACCTGAAAGAACAAAGTTCTTGAAGAATCTTGAAGAAGAACTTGATTTGAAGCCTTAAAACCCTAGCTTGAAGGAGACCAATCAAGAAAACCGTTCTTGAGATTCTTGAATTAGCTTCTTGAAACTATATGGCCAAGAATTAGGATTCAGGATTCTTATTAATGATGCATAATTGTAGGAAGAAATTTGAGTTGAAAGAATGAAATTCATAGAGAAGGACTTATATTAAGAAAGAATATTGAAAAAGATTGAAGGAATCTTGAATGGAAGTTTTGTACTTTGATTTTTCTGTAGGGTTTTGCCTTAGGGATTGAGAGAGAAGAGAATGAGGGATTAAGAGATGAGAATCTGATTATTTTGGGTCTTTACATAGCTACCAATTTCCTGTCATTATAGAAGAGCCAACACAAAAAAAAATTAGGCCGAAAAACTTTTTCGTAGTAACTTGGGATTTTCCAACCTAGACCAGATTTGGATGAAATCGGAGTCAGTAGGGTCTAGGGAAATCTTATAGAAATTTGTTGATTTAGATATAATTTTGATTACCAAAGTAAATAGTTAAGACGTTAAGGAACCCGTACAACTTTATAGAATGAATTCGGATGGGTAGAATTCCCAAAACTAATCTTGGTGTGAATGGATAGTTTCTGAGTGTCATTGGTTGAAGGTGTGTTTTGAAATGGGGGTATTGGAATTATTAAATTTGCTCACTATTTTGTGCAAGCTGCTATGGTGGGAAATTGTTTCCCCAAGGCAGGGCCGCTGTAGCGAGGTGGTACCGCTGTGGCAGGATAGTCGCAATTTAAGTCAGAAATAAATCGCAAAATGTCTTTATTATGCAATTTTCGTTCTTGAGAGTAAGAAGATGAACCCCAAGCAATTCTTGACAGTTTTCCACCATTCGTAAGGCTAAAAGTAAGGTTTTAACTCCCCAAATCCGTTTTCGATCCGTAGATCATAATCTAGTAGGTAATTATCGATAGGGAAGGATTTTGATATGGGAATTATGGTGGAAAAAGCCCTAATCTGGGTATAGGGATCAAGGGTTTAAACTAAGGTTGATCTTATTAATTATAATCCGGGTAAATAAGTGTTGTATATTGATCCTAGCATTATATTAATTGTTTGTTGTCCAAGAACAAGCGGAAAGAATTCGGAAAGGAAAGGATCAAGTTTCTTAGGGGATTCAAGCCTTGTTCGAGATAGGTAATGGTTGTGATTTCATGTTGTGTGATATATGTTTGTTCTTGCTTCATTATAATACATGTATATGTGCGAATGTTGCATTACTGATCACACTAATTATAAATGAGAATATATGAATGATGAATGCCATGAATCATGATTTGATTGTATGATTATGAGAATGTGCTTGTGATTGTGATTGTGGCTTGTTCAATGGATCGGGTGTTGCGTTCTGACAGACTAATTTGGATCGGTTGCCACGTTTTGGCATAAATATGGGATCGGTTGCCACATTCTGGTATAAACATTAGATTGGATACCACGTATCAGTATACTAATAGTTGGGGTTTGGGTTCCATGCGAGGACCATTGACTTGACATAACTGCATATCATGAGAATTGTGAAATTGTATGTTGTTTGTAAATGATATTGATATTGATATTGTATATGTTCGGTGTATGTATGTTATTATTATGTTGTAATGGCTTATGTATGTTTCACTTAGTCGGATAGCCGTGTGATCCTACCAGTACACTATAGTTGTGTACTGATATTGCACTTGCTCTTTCTTGTTGAGTACAGGGCATCTTTAGGTGTCTATTGACAGACCTCGCTTAGAAGATCAGTGATCGTTCAAATTCAAGGGTGAGCCAGTTCTTTCAGGTAGGCATGAGTTCTCCTTTTTGTCTATCTCCACATTTCAGACTTAGACTAGTACTTTAGTTAGTCTTATGTTTAGTCTTAGGTTGTACCCTTCTTGTTTAGATTTATGGTTGAACTTTAGATGTTTTCATACATTGACTTTCAGGTTCTAGGCATTATTTCCGCAATGTTAGTTTGGTTATTAGACTTATGTTGGAGTTTATGGGAACTCCCTATCCTTTCCTTATCATTTAAACCTATTTTTGTATTTTTAAATATCTTCGTGGTTTGGTTCTTTGGTTATCTAATTAGTATTAATGGTTCTCCCACCGGAGGGTTAGTGTGGGTGCCAATCACGACGACCTGGGTCATGACAATGTTGGTATCAAAGACTAGGTTTGTTGATCTCGATGTACCAAAACGTGTCTAGTAGAGTCTTGCATAAAAGTACGGAGACATTTGTACTTTTCTTTGAGAGGCTATAGGACTTTAGGAGATATCTCTACTTTGTTTTTTTCTCCTTTCGTGCTATAACTTGATTCCAATTGGTATCTAGCGACTCTAATTAGTATCTAACCTCCTTCACTTTTCTGTCCATAGATGATTAATACTAGGTTCAACGACGTCAGGCCCATAGCTTTCGTCAATTCTCCAGTTGAAGAATCTGCAGCGAGAGGTCGCGGTCGAGGCATGGGTAGAGGAAGAGCTAGGGGTAGAGGTTGAGGAAGGGCATCGCCTACTAGGGACAAAGCACTAGTTGGAGAATCTCCTAGAAATGAGGCTCCTCCTGCGCACCATGAAGAGGTACAGGAGAATGTACAAATTGAGGAGGAGGAGAATGTTGGACAAAAGGAAGAGGTGCAAACTGAGACTAAAGGTATCACTACAAGAAAAACCCTTATTTAAGACCAATATTTAGGGACGCACTAATAATCTTGTCTCTAAAAGTATTATCTATTAGGACGAGATTATATTCTAGTCCTTATTTGTATAGTCTATTGTGAAGGTATTAAATTTGGTCCCGAAATAACTTATAACTAGTCCTAAATGGTAATTTAAGGTCTTTGAGCGGGACATATTTCCCCCCCAATTTAATACTAAATTATTAAAATAGAAAAATTGTTTCAACAAAAACATAGGCGCCAAACTTTTTACATTGAAAGTGAAAAATAAAAGAAAGAGCGATTTGCCTTCTCAAAAACACATTGTGCAGCCAGTCACAAAGTTTCCCTATTCTCTTTTCAGTTCAACGTCTCCATTAGATTCTTCATCTCCAATCGAAATTCTCTACCCTAATCTCAACATTTTCATTGTACTTTTGTCACAGCTCAGCACTAAAATCAAAGCAAGTACCATCGTCAAAATTTCATCGCAACAGCGGAGTTATAGGTTTGTTCTTCTTCCCATTGACTTGCTCTGTTTATTTTTTCATAGGTTGCTTTGATGACGTTTTTTCTTGTTATATTGAAGTTTCTCCTCTTCTTCCTCATCTTTTCTAACATTAAATAGGTTACTGAGTTCATAATCTTGTCTTTTATTTTGTTCAATCAGTGAAAATATTATTGGATTGTGATTTCTAATAGCTAGATAATCTGATTTGTGATTTCATTATCTAGATTTATATGATCAATGTGTCAATTCATTACAAGCCAAATAAGGAGTTGTGTTGTTATTCCAATTGAAAATTTTATTTACATTTGAAAAGGTTTTGACTAAATTTTTATTTATATTATTCATGTTCAAATTTATATAAATGTATTGTTTACCTTTAGTTATTGTGATTTACATAGAAAATTGAAGTGTTTTGGAGTTTGGACATATAAACGTTGTAGTAATATAAATAGTTAATATATCGTTGTATGTTTATTAAGATTAGCGATTTCTAGTGTTGTTAGTTCTTCTTTATGCATTACTTTGAGGCAACCAGTTACTCATTGCAAAATATAAGATGATGTGAGTAAATCATCCTGAACTATTGAACAAAACCAAAATGATCGCCTACTGATATTTTTGCATATAGTAATTGCCTGTAGTTTCCAGAAACCTGCCTGAAGTGATCATCAGTTAAATTATTGGTATCCAAGTTCCCAACGTATTAGACTTATTAGGGTCATGCTCATTTCGAGTTTCAGTACATTGATATGAAGTGGTATTAGACTTATTAGGGTCATGCTCATTTTGAGTTTTAGTACATTGATATGAAGTGTAGTCATAACGTGTAACTGCTCGCTCTCATCCCCTAATCTAATAAACTTGTAGCTCTTTATGTTTCCTGTTGTGCAATCTGTTACAACTTTAGCACTATCTTTAAGGGATAATTGACCCTGAATGTCTCCTAAAATAAGTAACATGTGATATCAACTATCAAATCTTTGTCGAATATAGTGTGTTCATGAGTATTACCTAGATATTTTTCAGCTGAACCTATTGATGTCCAATATAGCCTAAACATCTGCTCAATATTAGGCATAAGGTACCATTGTATGCTTGTAGATTCATTATTGCAGCTGGATGACTCTTAAACACTAATTATGTACCTTGTTTTTCTGGTTTCTTCTCTCGTGGAGTGACTTTCGGTGAGGTAAACAATATTGTTCTGTAGTTTAGACATACATGCAATGTAACATATAGTTCTTGAGGGCAATTTTGATTTAGTGATTTCTAATTTTCTTGGTTTTTTTTGTATTAGTTGAGGCTGCGATAAATTATTTTGAACAACTTGAAGAAGCTAGTTTATGAGCCAAGTTATGTCAAACATACAACAACTACTGTATCCATATAATTGTTCCTTCCATAACATTAATTATTAAGAGAAATCTAAGTGTTTGTAGATAAGGGGAAAAAATAGCAGGGCACATGAATCTTGATATATATGTGATCTTAAACCAACTACCAACAAGAGATTTTTTTAATGACAAGTTATTTTAATATTTTGTAGGCTAAAAGGAATCATGTATACTTGTTTCAAGAACTAATATCCTAATTATAAGTTAGTTTATAATATTTTATTTTCCATTGTGCCATTTGATTGTATTTTTATGTTTGATCAAAAGATTGTGTTTCATTCATCTTTGGAACCCAAAAAGTTACAAGTGATTTGAGCGAGCTGTATAATAAGCTTCCACATCAGAGAATTGATACTCCTTATATCTTATCTAATCTTAAGACACGTTATATGCAACATGGAGAATAATATCAATACAAGTTACATATTCCTCCAAAAATTTAAAACATTAATATTGAGGATCAAAGTTCAGCCTAGAAGGAATTCTTCTTCATGTTCTTACCAAGGGAACTTTCCATCTATCCATATTCAAAAGTCCCTTGATTTCTTTTGGGAGTATGTTGAAGTTAGTGTATATGTAAACTTTGTTTCAATTATGTACTAAAGAAGACAATCTATCATCCACTTTGTAAGTTTCAACATATATAGTAGTTGCTTGTAATCATGTATTCATTTAACATATCAATAAAGGGATCAATTTCGTAAGTAATTTTTTGATACCTTTCCCGATACACGGGATATGTCCAAACAACATGACTTTAGTCTCGGCCTAGTTACTACTGCCATTTCCTAAAGGTTCTGAGAATACTTTTTGGTATCACCATGGTGAACGTTTGGGTGAGCTATTGTCAGAATACGAAGATGAAGATGAAAATCGTAATGCAATAGAAGAATGTGAGAGTGAGGATGAGATAGAAGAATTGTTGAGAGATTTATATCCTAATCATGATAGAGGAACTATACACGCTAATTGTGATGATTTACTTGAGGAGGAACCAAATGTTAAGAAAATCTTTATCACATGATCCTGCATTATAGATTGTCACATGATAGGTGATGAACCATGAATCATGGAGGAGAAAAGAGGATTGTTTTTTCTTAAAACTTAAATAAAGAGTCTTCACCCTTCTCTACATAATCCACAAGTTGAAAAAGGCGAGGAAAGTATTTTGTAACCTTACAGAGTTCACATCCTAATAGACTTAGGATTGTAGAAGAAATATAGCTCACAAAACTTCCATGTCATTTTATAGTCTTTACTAAAGAATCTCCGCTTATTCTACTAGAAGAAGAGATTTTTTCCATCTTTTTGTCCTTTCTTGTTACTTCTCTCTTGGTAATAACTAAACTCATGTTTCGATTATTATAGAATAAATTTGAAGGTGTTGACATGAATGATCATCGTGATCATATAGTGGGATGGATGAATGAGCTATGGAACAAATGGAGAGGATACTTGCATGTTAAACATGTGAAGGATAAGCCAATTCAATAGTCTCTTAAGGATTTTCCAAGGGGAGTAGACAAAAAAGAATGGGAATGGTTAGTAAAGGAACATTTTGCTTCTGAAAGTTCTTAGGTATATGTGCTTCTGAAAGGAATATGAGATCTTTGATGTCATAATAATTTTATTATAATTATTATTTTATTAAGATTATTATTTCACAAATACATTCAAGAAGTAGCCGAAATGCAGCAAACCGAGCTAAGTTGAAGATGCTTCATCATATTGGTAGCAAGCCTATTCGAGAGATTATTTATCAAAAGGTATTATCATAAAAATATTTTCCTAAATGGAATACTTACAAGGTATGTATTATTTGACATGTTTGACTTTGATGTAAAGGGCGGGAAGATGGAAATCCACCAAATTTGTCAACTATTTTCTTTGAGACTCGTAAGAAAGATAACAAGCTTGTTGAACCTAAACCAATTGAAAAGCATGTAGGTTTGGTAAATTGAATAGTTAATTACTTTAAATTGTTATGTGTTATGATAGAAAATGGACTTTTATATATTTGTATGCTCAACTCGATGAAATGGTTCAAGCTCATCCATCTATAGATAGCATAGAAGTTGTTGAAAAATGTTGTGGACCTCAAAATCATAGCCATGTATTTGTATTTGGGGGTGGAGTAAAGATGAAAGTCTTGAAAGGTGGAACTTCTTCAGAGCTGAATTATTATTTGCGCTACATTCAACTCAAAAGGATACCAAATACTTGAACGAAGAGAACAAATCCTTGAACAATCGCTTATCTACCTTAAAAGATGAGATGAAACAAATAAGGAAAATGCAAGAGCTCTTTGCTGCTCAACAATCACATGTCCAACCTATGACATCGCCCATTTCAACTGAATAAGCAATATTTTCTGCTGACCAAGTAAGTAAAAATATACTTGTTTGTTGGAGATTGTAGAATTGGATGTAGTGAGATCTATGTGCTTTTTACGGTTGAAAAAATCTTTTGAATTGTAGTATGTTCACTGTTCGGCTCCTTCACTAACTGTAGAGGTTTTTTATTTTTAATCTTAGTAAGTAAGCTAGTAGACTTGCTTATAAGATTGATTCTTGGTTGCTCGTTTTCGACAAGTTCTTCATTCGGGTAGGTATTTTCCACTTTTTACTCTGAGTTGTTAGGAGACATAGAAATTTTCAGCTTGGTACCATTTAAATTGAGCTGATTGTTGATGCTTTCTGCCTCATTATGTCAATTACATTGTCTCTCATTTTCTGACTAGGAGTTTGTTGTTTCACTGTTTCCCCTTTCCTGTCTTGATCCTACTTATTTTGTCTCTGTTTCTTTCTTGTTTTTATGCTAGAGATAGCCGATTTGAACATGACTTTGCTTTCTTGTTATGGATGACTTTTTTCCTTTTTCTTATGCTACATTCATACATATTCTCTCAGCCATGATCTAGTTATCATCAGGTGAATAACCAATATTTTCTGCTAACCGAGGTAGTAAAAATATACTTGTTTTTTGGATATTGTAGAACTGGATGTAGTAAGATTTATGTGCTCTTTATGGTTTAAAAAATCATTCAAATTGTTGTCTGCTCACTATTCAGCTCCGTCGCCAAATGTATAGGTTTTTTATTCTTAATCTTAGTAAGTAAGCTAGAAGACTTGCTTATATGATTGATTCTTGGCTACTCGTTTTCGACAAGTTCTTCATTTGGGTAGGTATTTTCCACTTTTTCCTCTGAGCTGTTAGGAGACATAGAAATTTTCAGCTTGGTACTATCGTAATTCAGTTGATTGTTGCTGCTTTATGCCTCATTATGTCAACTAGGTTGCCTCTCATTTTCTGACTAGGAGTTTATTGTTTCTCTGTTTCCCCTTTCCTGTCGTGATCCTGCTTATTTTGTCTCTGTTTCTTTCTTGTTTTGATGCTAAAGATAGCCGGTTTGACCATGACTTTGCTTTTCTTCTTTTGGAGCACTTTTTTTCTTTTTCTTATGCTTCATTCATACATAATCTCTCGGCCATGATCTGGTTATCATAAGTGAATAACTAATACTTTTTGCTGACCAAGGAAGTAAAAATATACTTGTTTGTTGGAGATTGTAGAACTGGATGTAGCGAGATCTATGTGCCTTTTACGGTTGAAAAAATCATTCAAATCGCTAACTGTAGAGGTTTTTTTATTTTTAATCTTAGTAAGTAAGCTAGTAGACTTTCTTATATGATTGATCCTTGGCTGCTCATTTTCGACAAGTTCATCATATGGGTAGGTATTTTCCACTTTTTCCTCTGAGCTGTTAGGAGAGATAGAAATTTGCAGCTTGGTACCATTGTAATTCAACTGATTGTTGCTGCTTTCTACCTGATTATGTCCATTAGTTTGCTGGTCATAGGAGTTTCAGGTCATAGATGGCACCATAGAAATTTTCAGCTTGGTCATAGGAGCTTGGCACCATAGAAATTTTCAGCTTGGTCATACGAGTTTGTTGCTTCTCTGTTTCCCCTTTCCCGTCATGATGGACTCCCGTATGACAGCTCCGTAGGACTTAGCATGTAGTTAACTCTCTAAGAAATGGCTGTTGTAGATTAACATATAGAATACATACAGAGAGAAAACTGTAGGAGGGAGAATTTACTAAAACTGTAGCTACTAATAGTAAAAATAAACTAATAAGAGTTAATTAGTTCATTAGTTTCTATTATTTTCCAAATTCCATTTAGATGTAGTTCTTGAAAATAGATTTTTCATCTTGGTAAATGCATCTCAAAGTTTTTCTAATTGATTTTTCTATTTTTTTTTTTTTTTTGCAGCTTTTGTTGATGTTTCTAGACAACACTTAATGAATTGAAGATTGAAACTTTTAACTTTTTGCCAAGCTTTTGCTCCCTATTAGTTTAGCACAAATTTATGTTTTTCAAAAGATGATACTATATATAGTATAGCTAGGATATTAGATATGTTTTTTCTAATCAAATATTATAAATAAAATCATGACATGTTAGCCACTTTATTGTAATTAATCGTACACTCTTGATCTCTGTCTTCTTGTCTCTTCTTTGTATATTATAACATTTTTTTGTTTAAATTAGTAGCAAATTAATATTTGTGGATGATTTGTATTCTAGTGGTATCAATTGCTCTAGGACCATTGGTAGTCAATTTGAGACCAAAATTATTGCTCGTCCCTAAAGGTCAATCAAAGATGAGAAATGTTGCTCGTCTCTAATGATTAAGCTAGGACTAGAATGGCTTGATCGCCATTAAATCTATTTTGAGGACCAGGACATTGAATGTCGCTAAATCTATTCAAGGACCAGGTTGTTGACCATCTCTAATCTATTCAAGGAACAGGTAGTTACTCTTCTATAACATGTTTCTAGGACTATGTCGTTGCTCGTCGCTAATGGTATTATAGGACCAATTGATGATCGGCCTAAAGAGGGTTAACGACCTGAAATAAGTTTTTTCTAAGATATCTTAAATGTATTTGGGACCAGAATTGTGGTCTCTAAAATGACTGAGGTGACCAAATCTTTTTCCCGTCCCAAAACCATTTAACGATCAGATTTTTAAAGTCGTCTTTGTTGACCAATAGCGACGGAAGCTACTAAGACGAGTGGTGACAAAATTTTTCAGGTCCCAAATGCTTATTAGGGACCAGATTTGGACTTTTAGGGACGAGATTTCCCTTCCCTAAGGACTGTTTTTCTTGTAGTGTATTCTTCCAATAGACCCAGTGTTAGCTCAACATTATGTCGTTCTTGAAAGGATTGGTTGGTCCTAGAGTTCTTCCCTCTGTTCAAGAAACTCAAGCTCCTACCAATCCCCCTATTGCTATCACTGTCCCCAAGGTGGGTGGAAATGTAGGTAATGATGCATTCTTCCATCCTCTGTTGGGTCCTGTTATCGCTGGTAATGAGCATGAGATGTTGACAAAGTTCTTGTAGTTGAAACCACCTATGTTCCATGATTCTGAGAATGAGGATGCATATGAGTTCATCTTAGATTTATACGAGAGGCTTCATATGTTGGGAATTGTATTAGCTTACCAGAATGGTCATAACTCTTTATGCAAAACTCGAATAGATGTGAAATTGGTGGCATTGGAAAGAAGATTCAAATATCTTTAATTTGATAGATTATTGGTCACGTAACTCTTTATATTGTAAGATATATAGTCGTTTGAAGTTGACCCAAGTAGAATCTTACATAAAAAATTAATAGGTAAGGAAACTTTAAACTCAACTTTGTGCTAGGAGATTCTGGTGACCTTAATTGACATCCAAATACATTTTCATACTAAAGAATTGATCTTAACACCTAAGAAAATTAAGAGTCACTTAGTAGAACTTTATATGCAAATCAAGAATGTTAGGAGCTTAACTTAGAAATTTTTTTCGGGTGTTACAGTGTTTTCCCGACATCTATCCTAATATTAAAGGTTTCATAGATAGTAAGAGTTGAGGAGTCTCTCAGTATTTCCCTTTTATTTTGAAATATTTTCCAAACTATTTTATTTATAACATTGAGTAATTTTAGTCTTTGTGTTAGGTCTATTTTAGATATATGAGTCAAACTCAACAAATAAAGCTTCTTTCTGCTTGAGTGAGTCTTTCACTAAATAGTCAGCTAGGCTAAGGGTTCACTTGAGGATTAGAACTGTTCTCGAGGGCTAGCCACGTCCAAGGTTTAGGCTCGGGGCGTAACAAACTTAGTATCATAGCACAAAGTTCAAGAATCATAGTGTGTCTACAAAGTCGTGTCTAGTAGAGTCCTTCTTATCGATATGAAATGTGCCACATCTATAATTGGGCTACATTATTTAAGAACATTTCACTTTCTTCTTACTCATGTTTGTGTGATAGAGTTTAACTCTATAAAATGTTTTAAAGTTCAAGAGTCATAGTGTGTCTACAAAGTCGTTTCCAGTAGAGTCCTTCTTATCGATATGAAATGTGCCACATCTATAATTAGGCTACATTATTTAAGAACATTTCACTTTCTTCTTACTCATGTTTGTGCGATAGAATTTAACTCTATAAAATGTTTTCTAACTCATGCTTAAAAGTGTATTTTCTGATCATTCCTCCACCAAGATTTATTCGAGCATATCATGCTATGAGGAATGCAAATTCTCATGTTCAAGAAGCTCCCAATGCAGTAGAAGTGGAACGCCCTTAGGGAGATGTCATCAATGCTGAGTTTAGGAATACTATTCAAATTATAACTGAAGTTATGGCAAATCAGGTTTGTCAATCAGGAACGCATCCTTGGGATGTAACTAATACATCTAGAATCTGTGAATTCTTGAGACTGAATACCCCGGAGTTCACTGCGTCGAAGGTCTATGAGGATAAAAATAACTTTATGGAAGAGCTTTAAAAAGTGTTAGAGCTCATGCTTGTTACTGATATAGATCATCGAGAGTTAGCCTCATATCAGCTCAAAGGTGTTTCTAGTATATGGCATGATTTGTCGAAGAAGGACAGGGCAAAGGGGGCACCACTTTTGAGTTAGGCTTTGTTTGAGAATGCTTTCTTGGGGTGCCTCTTTCCCTGAGAGCTAAGGGAAATTAAAGCGAGAGAGTTCTTGAATCTAAAATAGGAAACGATAAGTGTGCAGGACTACAATCTCAAGTTTACTCAGCTATCACGCTATTCACCGGAAATGATGGCATATATGAGAAGCATGATGAGTTTGTTCGAGTCCGGGCTATCCAACCTATCCAATAAGGAAGGTAAGACATATATGTTGATATGGGACATAAACATAGCTAGACTCATGATTCATGTGCAGTAGGTGGAAGAGGATAAGTTAAACAATAGAGAAGAGTTTCGCAACAAGAGGGCCAAGACAACAAGTAATGAGACTTGGCAACAAAAGACCAGGAACTTGCATCAGTCAGCTTTTCAGTATAGGTCATTTGGACCTGGTCCATCTTCAACTAGTGCACCTGTACCAAGAAACAGAAATGATCACTTGAATCAAATTTCTCAGAATTTCAGAGCTAAGGGTACTAGTCTTAGGGTATTGTGGCATAGGGTTCGAAGCCCATCTTATGCTAAGTGTTGTAGGAACCATTGAGGAGAATGTCGTGATGGCTCCAATTTCAAGTGTTTCATTAGTATTGTTAAAGTCTTTACTTTTGATGTTTACGATTTACTTCATGCATGTGCGAGTTTGTCTATCACTTAGTCCAAGTTAAGGACTTTAGTGTTGAGATAATGCCTATTCAGTCAGTTCTAGTTGTGAGTGAGCTTCTAGAGGTTTTTCCAGACGATCTTCCTAGAGTCCCTTAGGAGAGAGAAATAGACTTTGGAAAAAAATTTCTGATACTCAACCCATTTCTATTCCACCATATAGAATGCCTCCAACTGAGTTAAAGAGATAAAAGAGCAGTTGAGAGATTTTCTTTCATTCGACCAAGTGTCTCACCTTGGGACGCTACAGTCTTAGGATGCGTATCGATTATTGCTAGTTGAACAAGGTCACCATAAAAAATATAAGTATCCCCTTCCAAGAATTATTGACTTTTTCGACCAACTTCAAGGTGCCACTTATTTCTGTAAGATAGACCTCAGATCTAACTATCATTAGTTAAAAGTGAGAGAAAGTGACATCCCAGAGACAACTTTCAGGAGTCGTGACTGCCATTATGAGTTCCTTGTTATCTCATTTGGTTTGACTAACCACTACAACAAATTCGATTATCAAGGACAAATAATTTCGTCATTTATAAATCATATTTCATCGCTAAAAATCTTGTGAGATGAAAAATGATTTATCAATCAGTCGTCACTAAATGTGTGTCCTAGAAGTATACTAAAACGATTTAGTGCTTCGTCGCTAAAAGTATTATATTAACTACAAAAATAAATATCATCGCCAAATGCTTAACCATTTGTGACAAGTTTATTTGTCGTAGAAAGTATATTTTTTGTAGTTAATAGTAAGCTTTGTCACTAAAAAGGTTATTACTACCGACAAAATTATATCGTTGCTAATTATTTTACTTCAATCAGTGATGACATCAATTGTCTCTAAAGTTATATGTATTTTGTAGTTGAACAAAATCCAATTTCGTCACTAATGACTGACTATAAATTATATACAAAAAAATATTTTGTTCTTAAATGTATTAATTATGGACAAATTTATTATTATTATAAAAAAGGTTAATTTTTCTATGAACTCCCATCTCAATTTATTTTAATCCCTCCCCTGAAGCTCCCACATTATGCTTTCTTGTGGACTCGAACTCACAACCTTAAGGTTGGAAGTGAGAAGTGCATACCATCCGATGAACTCTCTCTTGCCTCTCATTTTTATTTTATTTTTAACTTCATTCATGTATTTCAAATTTAACTTCTGTAGATATAATATATTATATGATTATTTATACACATATATAGTTGCATGAAATTTACCACCCACAATTCATTCAAATTTAGATTATATTTTAATTAAACTGTATATTTTTTAAAGTATCTTTAAATATATTCGGTACGATTCTATCATTTTATTTATTTTTATAAATTTTAAAAATTAATTAGTACAATTATAAATTTATATAAAATTCAACTTTCGATTATATTAATTTTTTTTTTGAATAATCGATTCAATTCGATCAGTCGATTGTTTTGAAAAACAAACATTGATACCCATAACTATAGCACTTCATAATAATATTTGAAATCTTAGTAAGTTCATTTCGTTCATTTGTTCTTTCATTTTTTAGTTTATTTCGATTTTCACACTAATGAAAAAAGTTAATAAAAATTCATAAAATATTTCGCACCTTTGCAAAGTCTAACACTATGTTTGGATCATTGTTACCCATTGTTTCATAATATACTTATTATATTGTATTCTATTGTATTGTACTATATTGTAGATACAATGTTTGACTAGACTGTATTATTTATTGTTGTTTAATAAGATTTTTATTATTTGGTTTGATTGCATCGTGTTGTATTGAAATTTATAAATTTACTAAAATATCCTTAATTATTCTAAGGTAGGAATTTTGACTAGAATAAAATAATATATGGTAAAGGGTAAAATAGTATTATGAAATACTATGTAAGTATATAATTGGTAAAAGAAATTAAGTAACAATGGGAACACACTAAATTGGTTGTTCAATAAAATGGTGGTTTTCATTGTTACGTAACAAAGAAATTTAACAATACAATACAATATATTTTAAGTAAGAATCAAAACAAACATTGTAGTTATGGTAACAATACAATACAATACAATGATTAACAATGATCCAAACATAGTGTAAGTTTCTAAGTCGATGCTATCTATGTATAGTTGCTCTACATACGTATGTGGAATTACTATTAAATACGTACATATTTTTAGACAGAAGCAAATAGAACAACTTAGTCTATGCAGTTTATCAATTACAAATCAATAGGCACGCACAAAAATTAGAACCAAGATTTGAGAAATTATTTTTTCTATCGTCTTTATTGATGAAAGTGTATCAAATGAAAAACAAAAGTGTTAAACCAACAAGTATTAGCGATCTAGTGGAAGAACCATACCCCACTCATGGTACTTATAACCTGAATTGTATTTTTCAAATGATGAATTTTATAATTCTGTAATTTAAGAAAATTGATAAATTGAACTTTTTCATTTTTACAAAATCGATCAAATTCGTTGATTTAATATTTTCCCTTGCTGGACTCTGTCTATTTCTTATGAAGCACTTGTATTATTCTTATTGTATGTTGTCACTTGTAATTATGAAAAATTGTAGCAAAAAAAATATTGTACTTAACTATGAATTTTTTTCATAGCAAATAGTGAATTATTCACTACAAATTTTAAGTCGTCGTTATTTAACACCTTACATATTTTGTGACAATTTATTTGTTGTGACTAAATCATAGATTGACTTGATACAATAAAATCTTTGACACTAATTATTTATACTATTTGTGACAAAAATAAATGTCATAATTAAATCTAAATGTTTATAGCTAAAACTCTAATTTTTTTTTGTGTCCAAAAATTAAATAGCATTCCGAAACTTTGCATTCAAAACCTCATAATCTGGGACTGGAGGAACTACATCAGCATTATGGCCATTAGCGTTCCTTGCATAAGCTCTACTAGGAGGCATGATTTGAAATGCATAATGTCCAGTTAGAAAGGAGAGCATACCCACGCATGATAAGAATAACAAGAAAGTGAAGTGTTTCCTAAAACACTTCATAGCATCCCCCTCATAGGTGTGGCATGCTTCACATGTATGAAAGGGATTCTACCTAGTGCGGCTTTTCAAGCATCCTAGGACTCTTAAACCTAAAGCTATAATACAAAGTTTGTCACTCCCCGAGGCTAACCCCTTGACGTAACACAGGATCTAGGATCACGAGTGACCCCAAGCTAACCCTGAGGTTGCATATCATAAGCATACTAAGATAAACTGGGATAAGAAATATTGTGCGGAAGCTTAAAACCATAATTAACTGAAATGATGGGGAATACCTAATACTATCTGAATATAAAAGACTATGAGTTTAATAACAACTTGAAGATCAAATTCAAAACTAAAATTCAATCTAACTATGTCTGAATAAAACCCTCTAACTGACTAGAGATGTTGGGACATGCCCGCAACTAACTCTAATCATACTGCTACTGAAATAAAAGACTGAGCATATAAGAAACATGTCTATCATCCTCGAAGAATAAGGACTCAC
Organism: Solanum bulbocastanum; assembly: GCA_037074985.1. Taxonomy (NCBI): domain Eukaryota; kingdom Viridiplantae; phylum Streptophyta; class Magnoliopsida; order Solanales; family Solanaceae; genus Solanum; species Solanum bulbocastanum. The sequence goes on from CM073604.1 coordinate 8,425,080, forward strand.
AAATGATACTACTGAATATGGATCGGGAATCGATCTACACATGATCTAAATGCTAAGGACCTAAACCTATATCAAGAGAAGATGTAGCGCAGAGTATGTGTCAGTACTTGAAAGGTACTGAGCATGCAGGATAAGATAAAGCTGAACAAATATATATAATTGAACAAGCATATTGAACGATGATATAATACGAACATGATGAAAATTCTAAAATATAATGAATATAACTAAACTAAATGGAATGACCAATTACATGAAATACTAAAACTGAATAATGATATATAACTGATTAACCTGGTCAAATGCATTAGAGTCTAACTGTAGGAGCTACTATTAACCAACATAAAACCACGTGAGATAATCGTGGAGTCCGATGTATAGGCCCCATCAAAAGGACCTGATATACCTTGCCAGGAGTATAAAGGCATGACTGACGTGATCACAGTAAATATAATGCCCACATAAGGGACTTATAAACTTATAGGGCACGTAGTTCTGGGACTATGAGGATGACTGACCCTAGTCCAAATCAGTATTACGTCTATCCTAGTCTAATTTTGTGGGGGTGGGGGGTGGGGTTTGCAAGTGGTAAACCACAAACCCCACCTACGATCTATAGGTCAACCTACAGTATGTAGGTGGCCTCTGTTGGTGGCGCCTTCAACTTTCAAAAATCTATATTTTGTCTATTTTAGAATTGGGGATATTATAGCTTGATAGACGAGACAACCCAAACACAAAGAAGCTCATCATGTTTCTCATATCAGCAACCATCTGTGGAGCATAGCGGGACAATTGAGTGAACTTGAGCCTATACGCATGCACACTCATGAATTCCTGCTTAAGAGTGAGGAACTCTCTTACCTTTGCCTAGCTCAGTTGACGGGAAAGAAATGCCCCATGAAGGCACTCTCAAACGCAGCCCAACTCACAATTGGTGCCTCTTCACCTCTACTCTTCTTCTATTGATTGTACGAGATCCTAGCGACACCTTTGAGTTGGAATGCAACCAACTCCACTCGATCAGCATCAACAACATGCATCACTTCAAACACTTTCTGCAACTCTTCCACAATGTTATTCGGATCCTTAGTAACACTTGAATCGGTGATGTCTCAAGGGTTAATACTCAAAACTCACAGATTCCAAATGTATCAGCCACATCCTATCGATTCCATATTTGTTGTCTAGCTTGGTTTTGTCACCACTTGACTCAATATCCAGATAGCATTCTGTAACTCAACATTAGTAACCTCTCCTTGGGGTTGCACTTCTAGTGCATTGGGTACCCCTTGATCCTGGGGATCAACATTCCTCATAGTAGGACGACCTCGAACAATTCTTTGTGGATGAATGATCTAAAAGATACATGTAAGCACAAATTAGAAAGAAACTTTATAGAGTTGAACTCTAACACACGAAAAGAGTATGAAAGAAGGGAATTGTTTACTGAATGTCACGACCTCCTAATTATAGATTTGGCGCACTCCACACTGATAATTAGGAATCCAAAGACATGGCTTCATAGACCCTAAAACTCTTGAACTCTAGGCTTTGATACCAAGTTTACCACGCCTCGATCCTAAACCTTGGATGCGACTGGCACTCTATGCCCATTGTGGTCCCCAAACGAACCCTTGGCCTGGCTCAACTCTCAGCGGAAGACTTACTCATAATAGATAAGGAACATACTTACCTCATCTCAATTCAACTCAACCTCAACTCATGGACTATTCAAGGAATAATCAAGGATACTCAAAGATACTTAAAATTTACTTATCTCAGAAGTACTCAAGGATACTCAAACTTAGGGATGCTCAACTTAGTTCAATATAAACCAATAATAAAGATGCATTATAAAGAAAGCTTTTAAAACAGTAGATAATAGCTCAAAGTATTTAAAAATACAATAATAACTCAATTTATATGTAAATATATAAAATAATTCAAGCTGGTAGATTATCTAACCGACAACCATCACTATGAGTTATGTGATGATGCAACGTCTCGCCCATACTCTAAGAATTGTTCTATACCTTGCCGGAATATAAGACATCCTCAAATAAGTGGATCCACTAAGCTGTGCTTAAAAAACAATAAGGAATAATGTAAAAAGTATGACCCTTTCTACCCACGTTGGCTACATGGTTTATGAAGACTTTGAGTTGTTTGAATCATCCCCATATCGGTGCTTAATACTACTATACTCAGCTCATATGTTTAAAAACATTTCCTCATCCTCAAACTTTGAGATTATTACTTGAAAGATTCTCTTAATAGAGATTATACTCAAAACTCCTTATGAACTCATTGGGAAATCAAGGTTTCCTCCTCATTTTAAATGTAAAAACATTTACTCTTGGGAATACTTAGTTCGCATATGTTCATTTTGAAAAAGGAAACTCAACTCTTCTCATCCTCATACTCAAGTACTCAAGTCTTAAGACAAGTTTTAAAAGATTTTAAAATACTTCTCAAAATTACTCGAAAGAACTATCAAGACTTTACCCTTAACTCTACCTTGAATTTAAATTATGAATACAAGTGTTATGATTCACGTTATGAAGGATCTGTTGATGTTTTGTTGTAGTTTCAAGTAGTTAGAATCAGAAATGAGTGAGGGTATACTTTAAAAGAACGCACACGAGACAAACGATGGAAAAAGGGGCAGGGCAGAAAACCCCGATGCACTAAGTGGCATGGGGCGCCTACCCCTAAACTACAGAACCTCTTTTTTGGCACACTGCTGGCGCGGTGCGCTAGACCCCTACCTAAAATTTTTGATGAATTTTCTTCGTTTTTTTTCCTTAATTCACCTAGAATTGAATGGTTTCTTCCAAACTCTCTTAGATTCGAAAACCCAACCTTAGTAAACGGAAGTACACTCATAATAAACCCTCAAACTCCTAACATTCATCTCAAGAACTCATCAAAACCTCAATAGTCAAGATTTACAAATGAAACTTCAAGAACTAATCAAGAATTTCAATTCATGGATTATCATGGAAAAAATTAACTCAAGAAACTCATGATTGACATGAAGGTAAATATACCCATCACTATAAACAACTTACATACCTCTTAGGGATCAAACCCTTGGTGAAACTCCTCAATAAATCTCAAGAATCTTGACGAACACCCTGAATCTTTGCTCTTTTCTTCTCTTGAACTCCTTTCAAAAACCTAAGCGTATTTTAGGATTGTGAAAACTGAACCAAATCAATTTAGACCCCTAAATATTACTAAAAACGCTGAAAGCTTATGGGGTAAGGAAAAGACCAAAACACCCCTCATTAATTCGGGTAACTTTCCTTAATTGAACAAGCTGAACTCTAACGAGCATATCTCCCTCATTCGAACTTTGATTTTAGCAAACTCAATGGTGTTGGAAAGAGGACTCAAAGTTCTTTCATTTGATATCTTATGGGCCACCTAACACATCATGTGCTAAAAGTTATGGTCTTTTGAAGTTGACCAAAAACTCACAACTTAAGATTAACTTGAACAAATCTCCAATTAGTTCTTTCTAAATTAGTTCTTTCGAAATCTAGCTCTTTCTAAGGTGGGATGTTACAATAGAAAAAATTTCATGGTGACATATCTTCAGGAAAACAACAAAGTAGTAATATTTGTTAAATTTTCTCCATATATTGTCGAAATAGTTTTCTTCTCAAGATTAATTTGTAACAACTCGACTTTTCTAAACGTCTGAATTAATTCATACATTTGTGGAAAGACAAAGAGTGTGAGTAATAAATTAAGAATGATATGGTATGTCATATTTTAAGTGTTCATGGGTTGTATCTCAAGTTTTGAAGTAAGGTAAATCGCAAAATAAAAGTGGGCGAAAGTTATCGTAAGTTCCTTTTTAAAGATTTCTCTGAAATTTGGGTCAAATGTTTCGAAAGTTTTATCACAATATATAATGAGTTATGGAGCCCATGATCCATTAAATTGAACGTCTACAAGTCTAGTTTCCAACGCATCAAACGGTTTGTTTATACGACTTTAGAATAGAAAGATATTCACATTTTTGCAAGACTGCGTAAGCAGGCACATGAGGTGGGTCCCCTAAGTTGGTGGAAGCTTATAAGATAGCATCTTCTTCATTTTTCTTCATTCCAAATCGTGAGAAACCCACAAATATCATAGAAATACTCCTCAAATAATCCTTGTGTGTTCATGATCTCTTTTTAGCCTCTTATCGAAAATTGCCCTACCTCGCAAGCTCGTCGTTTTGGTATAATTTTCACGGTGAATTGAGTGGTGTAGCTCCATGGAGGTTGTGGCAACAGGTTTTTTTTTTCAGTGGAGTGATTGTATTCAAGTGTTGTGGTCATTTAAAGAAAGGTAGAAATCACCTTTTATCAGTTTACAGATACCTTAGGTCTTGGATTGTAGTTTACGATAGGAATCTGTATCAATTGTTGAATTGTCGTAGTAATGTGTATGCTTAATTACTAATTGATTTTACCTTTTTGTTTAGTGTTGTAGTGATGTGGACAATTGTATTTTTAGCATAAATTATAAAGGAAAAGGTATGTTAAGGCTCTCCCTTCGTTCGGCATATTTCCTTAGAGCTTGGGAATGATATAATAGGGTAGTTAATGTTAGTTATGTTGTAGATGTAATTGTGAGTGGTTGGCTGATTGAGTGGTTATAAACCCTCATTTTAGGGAGTCATAATCTGTTAAGAACAACCCTAAGTTAGGAACGACTTGGACATTATTCATATATATTGTTTATAGCTAAATTGCTCGCCTTCAGCCTATTTAACTGTTTGTACCCTTGGGGCTATTGTGGTTAGTTGTTGAGCTATGAACTACCTACGGGGGCTATGATGTTGTCTAATAGGATTATGTTATTGCCAAAGAGGGCTATGTGTTGCCCACGGGGCTATATTGATGTCAAAGAGTGTTATGTGTTGCCTATGGGGCTATTTTAACGCCAAAGAGGGAAATGTATTCCCTACAGTGTTATGTGATGAAAAAGAGGGCTACATGCAGCCCACAGAGCTATGATGTCGCCTAAGAAGGCTATGCACTACTTATGGGGCAATATTGTTGCCAAAAAGGGGTATGTTACTTCTTACAATTGATTTGACACCTCTGGGCTTATAGGGGTCTAAGTAGCTGGTATGTTGTTTGTACTTACTAGGCTTATTGGGGCTTGAATAGGTTAATGTTTGATCATTATTGTACTTTATTAGATTCAGCAGTGGGTTGGCATGCTTATCTAAATTTGATTGCCTTACCTAATTGCCTCTCGTACTCTGTACATTATTTTGTATTGATGCCATTGCCTGGGGGCGCTGCGTTCATGCAACCAGGTCCTGACAGACGACCGAGTAGACCTCCTCAATAGCAAGATTGACTTCTATTCGGTTGGCTAGTCCCTTTCCTCCGGAGCTACCAGAGTTTGGAGGTTTGTTAGCTTTTGTTCTATATATTTTTATGGGTAGACTGGGGCCTTGTCCCGCCAATCTTTACTACTCTTTGAAGCTTGCATACTAGTTTGTGGGGTGTACAGCTAGGTTATGGCTATGCTGGCCTAGTTTTGTTAGTTTGCCGAAGCTTGTGAGTTGTTTGATGTATTGCTTTGATATATACCTGCTTCTAGTTTTTGTATAAATACGATGGTGGCCTCGACGGCCCAGTCAGGACTTTTGTGCTAGTTGGCTATTTCTTTATATGAACTATTGGGAGTAGTTATTTCTTTTATATATATGTTTACCGGGGCATTACACGCCGTGGGCTTAGTTTTAAGACTGAATATACTAGTTCATTTTATTTATTACGTATGTCTGCCATGCGCTAGTAGCAAATGGTTCAGCAAGGTTGGCTCGGGCCTGAGTTTTGGCATTAGGAGCCAGTTGCGCCCCTTGAGAGCAATGTCGTATCCTAGGGAGTCTGCAAGTTGTGTCTAGTAGAGTCTTGTTTATAAATGTGTTGTGCACCACATTCGATAAGCAATAAGCTACCGAGCATGTTAGAATGACTATCCTTCTTTCGCTCAACTCGTGCTATAGAGCAGTGTTTTAAGGGTTATGGTTTCTTGCTTATAGTTGATACTTGTATTACATATAGAGATGGTTGATACTTGTATTACATATAGAGATGGTTGATACTTGTATTACATATAGAGATGGTTGATACTGGACAGACCACAGCTAGCCATGGGCTAGATATAGCTGCAGGCGAAGGTACCAGTAAGGTACCATAGGTGGAGGTAGCCCTCTGTGAGACCCATGGGGAGACATCTTCTCAGCCCCCTATAGCTTCTCTACTGTTTCAGGAGCCTCCAATGGCAACAGGACTTCCAGCTCCACTAGCAGTACCATCTCTAGTTCCTCCTATTCTATCTAATCAGGATTTTAAGAGTGTAATATATATGTTAGCACAGTTAGTAGCTGCACAACGCCAACCAGTTGTGCCAGTTGTTGCAGACCTTCTGAAGGGCCCGAATGTTCAAGAGTTCATGAATTTCTTGCCTTGAATCGTCCATAGTTCACAAGGATAGATCGCAGAGAAGACCCTAAGCACTTTGTTGATCAGCTTCATAGGATCTTTAGAGTCATGCATTCCACAGCGACTGAGTCAGTTGAGTTAGCAGCATTTCGATTGCGTGATGTTACAATATTTTGGTACGAAATTTAGGAGAGATATAAGGGAAAATATGCATTTGTACCCACTTGGGATGGCTTTACAAAAGCTTTCATAGATCACTACTTACCTCGATAGATTAGGGATCGCCAGGTGGACCAGTTTCTGAAGCTCCGATAGGGTAGCATGAGTGTCCGAGAGTACGGGCTGATATTTGATTCATTGGCTAGATATACGCTAGCATTTGTTGATACAATGCATGACAGGGTGCATATATTTTTCAGAGGGCTTGACTCAGACTATATCGACGCTTGTTCTACCGCTGCACTAAATGATAATATAGATATCTCGCGAATTTAGGACTTTGCACAAGGTATAAAGGATCACCTAAATCTATAGTATATGAGTGAGAGGGTAGAGAGAGAGAGACCGAAGAGGGCTAAGCCCGCTGGTTCACAAGGAGATTCTTAGGGTGGTCCCAGACCCCGACATTCTATTAGGCCACCTAGACCTCCACCACAGCAGTTACAGGGTAGTAAATTTGATTGTCAAGGACATTCATGCCCAGGTGAGGGTTCACGAGCATCAGGCTCGCAGCAGGCTAGTACAACCCCACCACATGGCGCTACTTGCGGTAGGATGCATTTTGGGAGGTGCAGAAAGAATTCCACAGGTTGTTATTCTTGTAGACAGGAGGGGCATGGGTGGTGAAACGACCCTACCATAGGTCAGGGTGGTATAGGTCAGTTGACCAGGTCAGTAGTAGGTCCCTTCTCATCCGCACAGTCTACAAAGCGTGGACCCCAAACTTTAGCACGTAGAGGTAGAGGCGGAGACAGAGAGGGAGCATCTAGTTCTGGTAGTGGACAGAATTGTACATATTCATTAACCAGACGACATGACTCAGAGTCATCACCAGATGTTGTGATAGATACATTGATTGTTTGCTCCCATTGTGTTTATGCTTTGATAAATCCCGGTAGAAATTATCGACAGTCAGACCTCTGTAGACCTAGTAGAGTTAGAGATGGTTGATTTCGACGTCATTATGGGTACGGACTGGTTAGTGTCCTCTTATGCTAATATTGAGTGTCGGAGAAAGATTCTTAGATTCAACTTTCTAGGAGAGGCAATTATGGAATAGAAAGGCGACACATCAACGTCAAAAGGTAGGTTTATTTCCTATCTTAAGGCGAGGAGGATGATCACTAAGGGTTGTATTTATCATCTTGTTCGCGTTCATGATATAGATGCAGAACCATCGACTCTTCAGTTTATTCCAGTAGTTAATGAGTTTCAAAATGTATTTCTAGACGAGCTCCTTGGTATCCCTCTAAAATAAGAAATTGATTTTGCCATCGATATGTTATTAGGTACACAACCCATATCTATCCCTTCTTATAGAATGGCTATTACTCAGCTAAAAGACTTACTGGATAAAGGCTTTATCAGGCCTAGTGCTTCCCTATGGGGTGCGCCAGTTTTATTCATGAGGAAGAAAGATGTGTCACTAAGAATGTGTACCGATTATCGACAGCTGAATAAGGCGACTATAAAGAATAAGTATCCCCTTTCGAGGATCAATGACTTGTTTGATTAGTTACAAGGTACTGAGTGTTTCTCAAAGATTGATTTAATATCAGGGTATTACCAGATATAAGTTTGGGAGAAAGACGTTCCAAAGGCAGCTTTTAGAACCAGATATGGACACTTTGAGTTCTTGGTAATGTCTTTTAATTTAACTAATGCCCCAGTAGTGTTCATGGACCTAATGAATAGTATATTTAGGCTGTATCTAGATTTTTTTGTGAATGTATTTATTGATGAAATTTTGGTGTATTCACGCTCAAAACCTGAGCATGCAAATCATTTGCGAGCAGTCCTTTAGGTTCTTCGAGAAAAGGAACTTTATGCAACGTTCTCCAAGTGTGAGTTCTGGTTGAGCTCTGTGGCTTTCCTAGGCCATATTGTATCAGATGTAGGAATTGCGATTGATACACAAAAGATTGATTTTGTAAAGACTTGTCCCAGACCCATGACTCCAATTGAGGTTTGTAGTTTATTAGGGTTAGGTAGGTCTTAAAAAATGTTTGTAGAGGGGTTTTCTTCACTTTCAGCACCATTAACGAAGCTGACGTTCCAGTGGACTGAGGCTTGCGAACATAGTTTTCAAAAGCTTAAGGACAAGTTGACATCAACACCAGTTCTAACATTTCTAGAGGGTTCAGAAGGCTGTGTGGTGTACTGTGATGCTTCTGGTGTTGGTTTGGAATGTGGTCTAATGTAACATGGTAAGGTTATCGCATATGTTTCAAGGCAGTTGAAAAAGCATGAAAAGAACTATCCGACCCACGATTTAGAGTTGGCTACAATTGTGCATGCATTAAAGATTTGGAGACACTATTTGTATAGCGTTCATGTTGACATCTTCACAGATCATAAAAGCCTTCAGTATATCTTTAAACAAAAGGATTTAAATCTACAACAACGTCGATGGCATGAGTTACTGAAAGACTACGATGTGGATATTTTATATCATCCAAGAAAGACGAATTTGGTAGCCGATGCCCTCAGTCAAAGATATATGGGTAGTTTATCCTATTTAGGTGTTGAGAAGTGTGAGCTAGCGCGAGAGCTTCATCAGTTAGCAAACTTGGGAGTCAGATTATTGAGGTAGAAGATACTAGGGTAACAATTTAGGACTCAACCATATCATCTCTAGTTGTAGAAGTGAAATCACGGTAACAAGAGGACCCTAGCTTAGAGCAGCTCAGAGCCAAGGCTCAGAATCAACGGACTTTAGCATTTGACATAGCAGGAGATGGAGTCCTTAGAAGTAGAGGTCGACTGTGTGTTCTGAATATTGCAGGGCTTCAACATCGGATTATGGAAGAGGCATATCATTCTCGTTATTCTATTCACCCTGGTTCGACAGAGATGTATCATGATATTAAGGAGAAATATTGGTGGCACGGGATGAAGAAGGACGTTGCTGAGTTTGTTGCACAGTGTCCTAACTACCAACAGGTGAAGGTTGAGCACCAAAAGCCCGTTGGGCTAGTTCAGGAGATAGCCATTCCTTTGTGTAAGTGGAAAGCAATTAATATGGATTTTATTACAAGGTTAAGTTTGACTCTATTTCGGTAATTGTTGATAGACTAACAAAATCAGCCCACTTCTTACTACTCAGGGCTACTTTTACGATCAAAGACTATACAGGGCTCTATATTAGAGAGATTGTTAGGCTACACGATGTCTCAGTATCTATTATCTCTGATAGAGGAGCACAATTTACCGCCACTTCTAGAAGTCCTTCCAGAAAAGACTGGGGACACAGGTTAATCTTAGTACAACCTTTCACCCTCAGACAGATGGCTAGCTGAGCATACAATTTTTACACTCAAGGATATGTTATGGGGGTGTGCGCTAGACCTCAAGCGAAGTTGGGATGACCACTTGCATCTTATTGAGTTTTCATACAATAATAATTATCATTCCAACATCGGGATGACACCTTATGAGGCTTTGAATGGGCGAAAATGTAGGTCCCCATTGGATGGTTCGACGTAGGTGAGTCAGGGTTGATTGGACCCGATTTAGTACAATAGACAATGGAGTAAGTTAAGCTCATTTGGGAGAGTTTGCTAACAGCTCAAAACCGAAAGAAGTCATACTCAGATGTGCGACAAAGGGACTTAGAATTTTGTGTCGATGACTGGGTATTCTTAAAAGTCTCTCCTATGAAGGGTGTTATGAGATTTGGCAAAAAAGGCAAGCTTAGTCCAAGATTCATTGGGCCATATTAGATCGTTCGGAGGGTAGGATGAGTGGCTTATGAGTTAGAATTGCTTTCGGGGTTAGAATCTGTTCATCTAATTTTCCATGTATTGATGCTATGGAAATGCGTAGGAGACCCTTGTCAGGTTGTCCCAATTGAGGATGTTTAGATCACAGAGGATTTGTCCTATGAGGAAACTCTAGTTGCCATATTATATCGACACATCAGTAAATTGAGGACCAAAGAGGTGGCTTCGGTTAAAGTATTATGGAGAAACAAGAATAGCGAAGAGGTGACCTACGAAGCTGAGGATGACATGAGGTCCAAATATCCTCACTTGTTTCATACCCCAGGGTGATGGTATATCAGTTTATATTGGTGCAGTGGGGTAAGATACCTATCAAAAATTTTATATTATTGCTTATTAATATGGTTGTCGTGGTTGTATTTTTTGCTCGCACTATTATTGTAGAGCTATAGTGCTTAGCTATTTATGTCGTCTTGTAAGACACCTAGGTTAAAAATTTATGCGTTTCAGGTTCTAGATAGTCACATTCACAAAGCATACTTTGTCTAAACTTTGGCAACTCCTAAGAACATAACCGTGTGATTCAGATTTTTCATTCGAGGACAAATGCTTCTAAGGGGGAAAGGATGTAACACCCCGACTTTTCTAAACGTCTAAACTAATTTGTACATTCATGGAAAGACAAAGAGGGTGAGTAATAAATTAAGAATGATGTGGTATGTCATATTTTAAGTGTTCAAGGGTTGTATCTCAAGTTTTGAAGTAAGGTAAGTCGCAAAATAAAAGTGGGCGAAAGTTATCGTAAGTTCCTCTTTAAAGATTTCTCTAAAATTTGGGCCTAATATTTCAGAAGTTTTCTCCCAATATATAATGAGTTATGGGGCCCACGATCAATAAATCGAAGGTCTACGAGTGTAGTTTCCAACGCATCAAACGGTTTTGTCATACGACTGCAGAATAGAGAGATATTCGCATTTTTGCGAGACTGCGCAAGCAAGCATGTGAGGTGGGTCCCCTAAGTCGGTGGAAGCTTATAAGATAGCATCTTCTTCGTTTTTCTTCATTCCAAATCATGAGAAACCCACAAAAATCTGAAAAATACTCCTCAAATCATCCTTGTGTGTTCATGAGCTCTTCTTGGCCTCTTATAAAAAATTGCCCTACGTCGCGAGCTCGTCGTTTTGGTATAATTTTCATGATGAATTAAGCAGTGTAGCTTCGTGGAGGTTGTGGCAGCAGTGTTTTTTTTTCAGTGGAGTGATTGTATTCAAGTGCTCAGGTCATTTAAAGAAAGGTAGGAATCACCTTTTATTACTTTACGGATACCTTAGCTCTTGGATTGTAGTTTATGATAGGAATTCGTATCGATTGTCAAATTGTCGTAGTAATTTTTATCCTTGATTACTGATTGATTTTACCTTTTTGTTTAGTGTTGTAATGGTGTGGACAGAGGTATTTTTAGCATAAATTATAAAGGAAAAGGTATGTTAAGGCTACTCCCTTTGTTCGGCATATTTCCTTTGAGCTTGGGAGTGATATAATATGGTAGTTAATGTTAGTTATGATGTAGATGTAATTGTGAGTGGTTGGCTGATTGAGTGGTTATAAACCCTCATTTTAGGGACTCATAATCTTTTAAGAACTACCCTAAGTTAGGAAGGACTTGGACATCATTCATATATATTGTTTATAGCTAAATTGCTCGCCTTCAACCTATTTAATTGTTTAGTGTCGCCCTTGGGGCAATTGTGGTTAGTTTTTGAGCTATGAACTACCTATGGGGTCTACAACATTTTCTAATACGACTATTTTATAGCCAAAGAGGGCTATGTGCTGCCTACGGGGCTATATTTATGCCAAAGAGTGTTATGTGTTGCCTACGGGGCTATTTTGACTCCAAAGAGGGCTATGTATTGCCTACAAGGCTATGTGATGCAAAAGTGGGCTACGTGTAGCCCACAGAGCTATGATGTTGCCTAAGAGGGCTATGCGCTGCCTACGGGGCTATATCGTTGCCAAAAAAGGGGTCTTACAAAGACAAGGGGTTATCGATAAGGTTACGTATATTAATTTGGCACCTTCTGGGCTTATGGGGGCTTAAGTAGGTGGTATGTTGTTTGTACCTACCGGGCTTATGGGGGCTTGGTTAGGTTGATGTTTGATCATTATTGTACTTCTTAGATTCAGTAGTGGGTTGATATGCTTATCTAAATTTGATTTCCTTATATGATTGCTTTCGGTATATTATGATACTTGCTCATTTAGTCTATAACCTTTCATACTCTGTACATTATTTTGTACTGACACCCCATTGCTTGGGGGCACTACATTCATGCATCCAGGTCCTAATAGACGACTGAGTAGACCTCCTCAATAGCATGATTGACTTCTATCCGTTGGCTAGCCTCTTTCCTCTGAAGTTGCCAGAGTTTAGAGGTTTGTTAGCTTTTGTTGTGTATATTTTTATGAGTAGGCTGGGGCCCTGTCCTGCCAATCTTTACTACTCTTTGAGGCTTGCAAACTAGTGTGTGGGGTGTACAGTTAGGTTATGGCCATGCTGGCCTAGTTTTGTTGGTTTGCTGAAGCTTGTGAGTTGTTTGATGTATTGTCTTGGTGTATACCTACTTCCAGTTTTTGTATAGATATCATGGTGGCCTCGACGGCCCAGTCAAGACTTCTGTGCTAGTTGGCTATTTCTTTATATGAACTCTTGGGAGTAGTTGTTTCTTTTATATATATATATGTTGACAGGGTCCTTACCGGCCGAGGGCTTAGTTTTAAGCCGGGATATACTAGTTTGTTTTATTGATTTCATGTGTCTGTCATGCACTAGTAGCAAATGGTTCAGTAGGGTCGGCTCGGACTTGAGTTTTGGCATTAGGAGCCAGTTGCGCCCCTTGAGTTTGGGGCGTGACATAATTTCTCTTTCTAAAGTATTTGAGTCTTATGAATTAATAAAGTTAAGAACCCTACACTGTTTAATACTCATCACACACACATGCACTATAACATATATATATTAATGTAAAATTCAACTATTTAAATCCTCTTCCACATACAGCATATTTATAAAACTAGTAAACTTGCCCTATGCAATCTAAAATATATCTTTTCTAAATATCTAATTATGTAAAGATAAAAACTAAAAGAGTAGATTTTTTTTATAGAAATGAATATTGATAACTACGTTAAGTTAGTTAGACTTTACTATTTATTTCAATTGACTGAGGACATGACTCTATATATTGAAAAATTTGAACGTTGAGAATTATGGTAGAGGTTTTGTAAGTAGCCAAGTTTTATAGCACTTTTAAGGGGAAGAGTCGGGGTAGGGGTAGGGGTTATGTTAGTCTTTTCGGATTATTATTATTATTATTATTATTATTATTTTAGTCCAGATTCTCTGGCAAGAAAATATATTCAAAATGAATTTTTAAGTGATAAATGGAAGCAGTTTAAAACTTGGTTCTTTGACACTTATAGTGCCGATGATTTGAATAATATTTCTCAAGAGTTTTATGAAAATTGTGATTTGCATAATCAGATTATGTATTTTGTGCCATGGTTTATAACCACGTATTTATCTTTTTTCATTAATGTTCTTGAACGATCTTACAAAGATGGAACTGGTAATATTATTAAGGTTGTTTATCCACCCCAGTCAACCTTTGTGTTACCCAATAATACTGGTATTACTTTTACTGCCTTCCAAAAATTTATTGAAGAAGATGTTGCGGCAGTTAGCATCAACGAAATTAATAATTTGATTTCTCAAAATAATTATTTGGGACTTTATGTTAAGGTTTTAGGTGAACACATTGGTTCTCTTGATAAAAAATTAGATGAACTAACTGTTTTAATTATTCAAATAAAAATTGATTTAAAAACTTGTGATAAAGCTTCTCCTTCTAAAGTGAATCCAAAAAATTTTACTATGGCTACCCCGGTGCAAAGACCTCCGGAAATTACAGATTTTAAATTAACATCACATTATGATTTAGAGGAACTTCTGGCAAAAAAGTTTTCTGAATTTAAAGCTAGTCCTATAGATTTATCAGAAAATTTTGCTGATGAAGTAGAAAATGCTTTTGACTTTAAAGAACATGTTTTTTTAGAATTTAATAAACTTCAGGGTTATCCCAAAAAGAATAGTGGTAAATTTGCGACTAAACCAAGTATGTAAACTTATTATTATTCTTGACCCACTCCGCAAGATGTGCTTATAGAAGAGCGAGATTGGAATCAGACTAACACCTCTTATAGCGGTTCTGAGATTTATGAATGGAACCTTGATGGGCTGACTGATAGACAGCTTACTATTCTTGTTCACAGAATGCTTATGTATGCAACTATTTGTAAAAATGTTCAAAACTCCGATAGAAATATTCGCAAAATGATTATTGCAGGTTTTACTGGCCAACTTCGAGGTTGGTGGGATAATTATATGACTGTTGAACAAAAAGCTAATGTAATTAATGCGGTCTCTACTACCCCAGGTGTTGATAACCTCGGCATGGCTCTTGTGGCAAATAGAGAAGATGTCGTTTATACTTTAGTTTTAACTATTCTAGAACATTTTAATGGAAGATTTACCAATAAGTTTGAGACCATTCGTACTCTGCTAAATGGTCTACGATGTAGAAATTTAGGAGAATTTAGATGGTATAAAGATACTTATATGAGTAGAGTGATGGAACTACCTGAAAATAAGTATGAGTATTGGAAAGCTAAGTTTATAGATGGCCTTCCCTCATTATTTGCTTTAAGAGTTAAAAAGATCTTAAGAAATGAGAATGGTGAAATCCCTTATGGAAGTTATACCTATGGTAGATTAATAGGCGTCTGCACTCAAGAAGGCATAAATTTGTGCAATGAGTTAAAATTATCTCGACAGCTTAAGATAGATAAGCAAAAAGAAAGATCTCAGCTAGGAGACTTTTGTACCCAGTTTGGTTTACCAGAAATTCCAGATAGACAGAAATCTAAACATAGAGATTCTGGAAGGTCCAATCCCGAAGAACCTTATAGGAAACGGAGACATAGACGAAGATATAAAGAAGAATGAGATGAACGAAAATCATCTCGCAAGTCTAATAGATTTACTAAGAATAGGTCTAGACGAGAACTTGCAAAAATTAAGTGTTATAAGTATGGAAAATTCGGTCATATAGCACCTAATTGTAAGCTTGAAAAGCTAAGAACCTTAGAACTAGATGAAGAAATTCATGATAAGGTTTATAGTTTCCTTTACACTTCTGGTTCGGAATCAGATTATGACTCTGAGTCAAGTTCAGATGATAATAATGATTCTCCTGATAATACTCAACATATTAATAATAATGCTTGTGATACTTGTAAATTTGGGCAAGGAGATATTTGTTCTTGTGAAAATGATGAATTTTATAAATTACAATCTCAATTTGAAGATTTAAATATTAACACTATTACTTCTGATAATGTTATAGAACTTTTAAAAGAAGTTACTGATAATAATCTTTGTGAAAAAATTATTCAATTAGTTGTTAATAATACTGCTAGTTCTTCAAAAAATTATGTGAAACAAAAAAATGATTTCGAAATCGATTATTCTGCCCCATATTCTATATCTGAAGTTCATAACAGATTTAATAAACAAACTGTTTCTACTAGATATTCTTCTTATGATGATTTAAAGACTGAAATTGAGAATTTAAAAGATGAGATTAAATTCATCAAGCAAAATCAAATGATTTGTGATCACCGTATTACTCAGATAGAAAAGGCTAATAGCAAAGGGAAAAATGTTGTTGAAGATAATACTCTTGCAAACCCTGTTAATTTTGATCCTAGACAAAGTATGTTTTTAGGAATGATGCAAATTGTCACTGCCCATAAATGGTATGTTAAATGCACCATTTTAATTGATAATAGTTTTTCTATAACTAATGTTGCTATGATTGATAGTGGAGCCGATGTTAGTTGTATTCAAGAAGGTCTTGTACCTACAAAGTATTTTGAGAAAACAACTCACATGGTTAAATCTGCATCAGGATATGCTTTAAATATAAAGTATAAATTACCTAATACGCGTATTTGTCAAAATAAAGTTTGCATTCCGCATTTCTTTTTCTTGGTCAAAAATCAGTTATATCCTCCAATTATACTTGGAACCCCATTTTTTAACGCCATATACCCTTTTACTAGCATAACTGCTAAAGGTTTTTCTGCTACGTATGAAAAATCAAAATATTAGTTATACTTTTATCACTGATCCTATCTCTCGTGATATTAATGCTTTAATTAATATGAAACAAAAGCATGTTGACTCTTTACAACTAGAATTATTTAGTATGAATATATTTGATACTCTGAAATCCACTAAGGTACAGGAAAAGATTAAATTAATTTCCGAACAGATGGCTATTGATATCTGTGCCGATCATCCTAACGCCTTTTGGAATCGCAAAAAGCATATTGTGACTCTTCCCTATGAAGATAATTTCTCGGAGGATAATATTCCCACTAAATCTCGTCCTTGTCAAATGAACGTTGAATTAGTAGAATTCTGCAAAAAGGAAATTGATAATCTATTACAAAATCTCCTTGGTCATGCACGGCATTCTATGTTAACAATGCAGCGGAAAAAGAATGAGGTGTCCCCAGGTTGGTGATAAATTATAAACCTTTGAATAAATATTTAAAATGGATTAGGTATCTTATTCCAAATAAAAGAGATTTACTATCTAGATTATATGATGCTAATATCTTTTCAAAATTTGATCTAAAATCCGGTTATTGGCAAATTCAGATATTTAAGGATCATTCTTATAAAACCGCCTTTAATGTGCCATTTGGTCAGTATGAGTGGAATGTTATGCCATTTGGTCTGAAAAACGCACCTTCTGAATTTCAGAAAATAATGAATGATATTTTTAATCCATATTTAGATTTCATTATTGTTTATATTGATGACATTCTGGTTTTCTCAAAGACACTAGAAATGCATATTAAACAATTAGATATCTTCAAAAAGATTGTCATACAAAATGGTTTGGTAATTTCTAAACCAAAAAGGAGTTTATTCCAAACCAATGTTCGTTTTTTAGGACATCTTATTTGCCAGGGAAAAGCTACCCCTATTCAGTGATCTATTGATTTTGCCTCAAAATTTCCTGATATTATTACAGATCGGACGCAATTGCAAAGATTTTTGGGAAGTCTAAATTATATATCTCCCTTTTATAAAAATTTATCTAGAGATTTGGCTCCTTTATATGACAGGTTAAAAAAGGACCATAAATCGCCTTGGACTGATAGTCATACCACTTTGGTAAAAATATCAAACTTCGTATTCAATCTTTACCTTGCTTAACTCTTGCTAACCCGGCTTGGGAAAAAAATAGTTGAAACCAATGCATCTAATATTGGTTATGGTGGGATTTTGAAACAGATTAATCCTCACGATAAAACAGAATATTTGATTCGTTTTCATTCAGGAAAATGGAGCGATGCTCAGAAAAAATATGCCATAGTAGCTCATGAAATGCTAACCATTGTTAAATGTGTATTAAAATTTCTAGATGATTTATACAATCAAAAGTTTTTAATAAAAACTGATGCTCAATCCGTGAAATACATGTTTGACAAAGATTTTAAACATGATGCTTCGAAATTAATGTTTGCTAGGTGGCAAGGCCAGTTAGCTCCTTTTGATTTTGATATTCTTTATAAAAAGGGAAGTGATAACTCTCTTCCGTATTTCTTATCCAGAGAATACTTATCGTCTTAAATGGGACTTTTATCTCCTTTGCTTTCAGATAAGATGTTGATTACTATCATAAAGGCTGTACCTCTTAATAGAGATGTACAAGGAATAATTGTATACAAAATTGTGGATGCCATGATAAGAGACATCATTATAGAAATTTGTTTTTGTGAAGAAATTATTGATTTCTATATTTATTATTATGACATTGACATCGAATAAAAATAAATGTTTTGTTTGTAGGATGGATCATCCTTGGATGACCAAGGTTCGAGGAAGATCGGGTTATACCAGAGGAAGGGGAAGAACATCCCCAAGAATGTCAGAATCTTCATATGGATCCTCTTCATCTAATACTCCTATTATACAGCGAGGTGGGATGAGTTTGGTGAACTTGAAAAGTTCTTCCAAAGAAGCTTCTTCTTCCAAAGAAGTTTCTTCTATTCATCTAGATGATATTCCAGAGAACAACCCGTTATACGCACAATTGCAGGAATATCTCTCTCAAAAGAAAGGTGAAACCTTTGCCTCCATTGCTAAAGATGATATTGATGATATTAAGTCATACGAAAAGGTGGAAAAGAAAGAAGTGATATTTCTTTTGGAAAACTCTGAGATTCAGAGAAAAGATGAACCTTAGAAGATATTCCAACGATATTTGGTTAATGGATTATATTTTCTGGGTGAATCATACAAAACATGTTCATACTATGAAACTATCTTGATGAGCACAGGAAGTGTTGAATTTCAACATTTCTCAGGATATAAT